>JAUBNY010000198.1:532963-544400 GCA_032275445.1 Crypturellus soui
CTGCTTCCACCAAGATGAGGCAAGGCCCAGTAAGACCCATGACAGTGACCAAAGCAGGAGGGAATTCTAGTGCTTGGCTGTTCTCCAGGAAACCCTGACTGACAGCGGAGTTTCCTGAGGGTTGGAAGGCAGATCCCATTCCAGGGGTTTGCCTGCTGCCCCTTGGGCAAGTAGAGCTGCCCTGGACAACACAGCCAAGACCCTCCGCCCTGACCGTTGCCTTTCTCAGCACTACAGTGACTGGGGAGGGAGCAAGTTGAGGCTGCTGTGCCTCAGCATGGGCTGGGATTGTACTGACTCGGATACCTTGGACAGCTCTGGGGCCGGCCAACCACCTCAGTGCAGAGGACAACCGCAACACAAGTGTCCATGGGACCAAGACAACCCACACAGGAGAAATGTGGAGAGTGGGGGGTCTTGGCCTCCTGTGTGTCGACTCATTGCTTGCATCTGCCGCAGGTCTATCGGGTGCATAGGGGAGGGACCCTGGGGAATGAGGAGGGCTGTTACCCGCTTGAAGCTGGAAGAGCTCCTATTTCATTCTCATTGTTTTCCATTAGAAAGAGTAGGTTTATTTATTCACTTTACCCAAAGTGTTTAAAACCCTTTCGAAGCACGGATGTGCGCAGAGGGCAGAGCGGGGCAGTGAGCCCCACATCCGCGGGCTGCCTGGCAGCGCTGTGTTGTGGCCAACCCAGGGTGTCATCCATCACATTGCCCAGTGACCCATCAGTGCTTTCAGTTAATTCCAGTGACATATTTATAGTGCCGAGATCGACGACATAGGTTTCCGCCAGGACGTGCAGCGGTTTGACATCAGATTAAATTATAGACTCCCCTGTCGTGGCTAGATCAATGGATAAAGTCAGGCAGGGCCTTGTCTACATGCAGATGGGAGGGGGGTTAAATTTAAATCAGCAAATGTCAGCGTAATGGCTGCTTTTCCCACCAAGGAAAGAGGAGGAAGGGAAATTTTTCCATCATTAATAATTGAAGTTTAGGGAGGGGAAAAATGAACATATCATACACCACTCCTGCAGATAACGGGGCCCTGCTTCTACTGATAATTCTGTCTGGCAGCTGAGTGCTAAAAAAATTATTATGATTATGACTGTGTTTCTGAATTGGAGATGAATCTTCTGCAGTCATGGAATATTTTAACCAATGTCCTTTTGTATCACAGCCAAAAATACTATCGGTAATGCAAAAATGTCAGCAAAAAAAAAAAACGAGGACAAATTAGTTGGAAATGTAAGGTGGTGTAGTTTGCCAAAATGAGGAGGAAAAAATAATTCTGGGATGGATTTCTTCGAGTTGGGCAACTAGAACTGGACCCAATACTTCTGCTTTGAAAATGCCACCTGTTATATAAGAGGTATTTTCTTATTCTTAAAACATGTTTTATTCTAATAAGTAATATGGGTTATATTTAAACTCGCTAAGATTTTTCCCTTTGCCTTGCACTGAGAAAGCCTTCAACCAAAGGGTCCACCTCTGTTTTTCTGAGTGCTTAAAGTTGATTCGAACTTGCCCATTTTGGGCGCAAATACCGTTTCTCACCTGGCTTTGGTGGATGTTGTGAGATGCAGGAGGGCACCCACAAGATGTCCCTGGGAAAAAACCTTGCTGAGCTCGTGGGCTGGCCTGGCAGTTGTGTCCCAGGAAGTTGTAATTGCCCAGGAGGTAGCAAAAGAATAAGAAAAGGGCTTGTTAAAGCAATGCAGATAGCAGGGGGCACAAATGCAAAAGCCTTGTTTCTGCAGGCTTCAGCAAGCAGAGTCATCTCTGATTTCTCCTATTTTCAGTGCAGGGGTTTAAGCAGCAACATTGGATGGCACTTACAAGCTGTGGACTTGTGGCCTGCTGGCAGGAGGCTGCTTGCCCCCGTCATGTGTCTGTGAAGGGTTTTGGTCACTTTTTTGCTGCTGTCGCTGCTTTCTTCAGGCTGCAAAGCACTAGAGGTCGTGGTGCTCTGCTGTGGGCGCTGGTGCTCATGGGCTTGTTTGGGAGCCAAGAGCTCTAATCCAAGGGAGCATTCAAGTCACAGCAGCTCGTGTAAAGCAACCAGGAAATAATATGTGGAGAAAATAGAGAAAGTATGCAAGAATTTCTAATTAACTCTATTTGCAGCTGATATGCAACAAGTTAAAGGCATGTGATTTATCTCCTGTCAGTAAAAATCTTGGTTAGAGCTGCTGCTTTCAGTACTGCTGTGTGGGTGTGTGGCTCCACTGTGAAGTTAAAGAGTGTCTGATTTATCACCTGACACCAGCCGTGCTGCTCAGAGCCCTTGTGGCTCTTTCTGTTACAAGGCTTTTGCATCTGAAGTTGGCTAAAAGCACCAAAGCGGGCTTTCCTTTTCATATCTGTAGCTCCTGTCTGGTGACCGAATGCTTGATTTGCAATGATCTTTAGGCCCTAGTAGAGCTCAGTAATAGTTAATCCGGTCTGCCCAACATTTCAGGCGTACAATTGACGTAAACATTTTTCAAGCAGGAGGGAAAAAAAAAAAAAAAAAAAAAGTAAATGAGTAAGAAACCACATTAATTCCAGGATTGTTTCCTAGCTTTGTGTGACTTCACTTACGCTTGTTGGCCTCAGCGGGTCTTAGATTTTTAGTCATTCCAAAAATTAGGTCCATTTTATTGCTCCCAAAATGAGCAGTCTTGCAGAAGCTGTATATTGTAGTGTAGCTAGAACTAGCCCATGCTCCATCAGATGTTAATGTTGCTAGAAAACTTCATATTCGTTTTATTTTTTATTTTCCTGATGCACAATTTCCATTGAAATTTAAACATGACCCAGGCATCCCAGATACCTACATATGCCAGATGCTGTTTTGTCAGATGCTCACATGGAAATTCATGGGAATTCCATGTTCTTTGCACGTGGAAAGATGAGCCAAGCTAAAACCCTTCAGTGTCTGTGGACATTTGCAGTTGCCACCTTGGAGTTATGTATTGTCATGTTCTCCTGGCTGGTGAGCAGGAGAGAAGGAAAGTACTGAGTCCCTTACACTTGGAGTCTCAGATGCTCTCTTGAGAAAAAGCAGGTGCTGTGAAAAGGAGAACTGATGAGTTTCTGCTCTTCCTTGTGAGCCCATCCTCAAGCAGGACTCCTGCGGTGCATGAAGTGTGCTGCTGCTGGAGACGGCTAGGTATAAAGTGAATTTCCAAGCTCTTCGTGAGCTTAGAAGGTCATAGGAGCTTTTGCGTAACCCATAACCTTCCTGAGTTCAAAGCAATCTACTGTAGATTCTCCGTCAGGGTTAGTGATGAGTACTGTAAAAGCTGCGGTTGGAGAAGGGTGTGAGAAGTGATTTCAACACAGTTTGTACCGTGTGGGATCCACCACCATGTGAAACTGTCATGTTGGCATCACTTATCCTATAATTATCGTTCAACACCTATCGGTGTTTTGTGATATGTAAGTTTTTGAAGTTTTCAATATTTTACAGAATATACTTGTAAAATTATGCCTGTGAACTTTGCTGTTGGTTGTATCAATAAGAGGATCAGTCAAAACAAGCCTATGGACCACAAAAACCTCATTACATAATGTCTGGAAATACAAGTCATTGGTTCAATTGAGGTAGAGATACAGTAAATTATGAGGCTCAGGATGGAGGAAACTCTTTTAAGTGTGCTTCGATTATCAAGCTCGAAAAATCTGCTAACCCAGTGCTGAGTCGCAATAGTCTGCGGTCCCCTGGGGGGTTGGGTGTTGAAGTCGTTATTTTTAGCTGAATCAGCTCTTCGATGAGGTCCCCAGAAAGCCCTTGGGGAACAAGGAAAATACTCCAGAAACTTCACTTGCTATGTGAAAAAACAAAGATCTCGGGGAGCCTTAGAGGTAGAAAGAGTCAAAACCACATGTGTACCTGACAGGGAATATTTTGTGTACTTGTGTAATCAGTTGGTGTGAGAATTAAATCACTTTCTTCTTCTGTGCCATTGATCTGGGGATCGTTAGCGAGGAGTACAAGCTGTCATGCTGACACGTTCTCGTGCCTTGCAAAAACCAGCCTGGAGAAGAACATGCAGCAGGAGACGCTTTTATATGTACAAATCAAAGATGACTGGTCTGAGCTTGTCCCCAGCCTGTGTTATTTGTAGGGGAGAGAAGACTGGAGCTGGAAGACGCTTAGCAAATGCAGCGTGCAAGCTGCAGGAGGGCTTCCAGGGGTGGTGGTTGGCTGTTGGGCAGTAGGGCAGAAGGTACCTCTGTGTGGTGGTTTGGGCGGTGAATGTTACAGCTATAGGTGTGTCATGGTGCCTAGAGCAGTCATGTGTGTGTGTATATATGTATGTGTGTGTGCATACATATGGAGCCTGTTGCATGGAGAAGACCCCAGCAGCACAGTCCTCCAGCCTCATACCCTGGGCCGTATAGGACTCTCTTCACTGCATGGTTGATTCTCCTCTAAATTTCATTGTGTGTTTCCAAGCGCTGCCTCTCACCCCATTTGTGGAGATTTTCTGAAAGTCCACTGAAAAATCTAACTAGTGACTTATTTAAACATTTGCTCTGTAAACAGAATTTAAATTGAAATTTATAAGGAACCCTCTATTTTTAGGTCAAAATAGTGTATTTATTTTCCATCATCCAACTTTCCCAGTGTTACTGACATTCTTCCTGAGCCTGCCCCGAGGGATGCGGTTGCCACCCCAGGGTGCAGCTGTGCAGCAGGCAGTGGTGAGCGTACGGTGCTCAGGGCCACGCGTACGGGGCACTGGAGTTACCTCCAAGGTGATCCAGCCTCCACCTGCCTCGGTGCAGAGTTACTGCTGTTCGTGCTCTGACCGACCCAGGAGAGGATGGAGTCCTTGCCTTGCTTCAACCCTTACATGCACAGAGTTGCTTCACCCGCTCAGCCCTGTCGCTAGTGGTGCAACAGGTCCAACCTCAGGCTCTTCTGTGCCACAGGTGGAAACACCACAAAGCAGAGGCTGGTTTGCTGCACAGTGCTGGACACTCAGCTCTGCCCTCCCAGCTGCGTTGGCCGTGCCTGCCCGTGGGCCGGGCCATAAGCAAGCAGTGCGGGCGCTCTCCGCATGGTTGTAAATCTTTACTTATGCAATATCCGATTTAGCAAATCGGAGCATGCTGCCTCCTTGGCAGGCCGTTCGCGCAGCTTGGGAAGCACTGCTTCCTCTGCGCCATCACCCCCTTTCTGAACTCCTCACTGTTCTGTTTTCTTTTCTGTGCTCAGCCGCATGCCAGGTAAACAGAAGCAGATGCCAGACGCGCCGCGCTGCGCTCTCCGAATTAACGGGCTTGCCGGGGGAAGTGAGAGCAGATAGTAACTCCACACATAGCCGGGGCAGGGGTTCTCCCACTGCTGGGAAGAAGAGGGAGAAGGGAAGATCAAAGAAACAATAATATTTTCACGCTTACTATAACTTGGATTCAGTTTCTTCTTTCATTAATTATTGTTTTATCACGTGAGGAGCCCTAGGAGGAAAATATTAAACATGGGCTTTGCTGAGTGCTGTTTCAGTAAGTAAATTAATTGCAGATGGGAAACTTGTTTGCATGGATCTGCTGTTCCTTGACATGCTTCCCAGCACCCTGAGGTCGGCCCTGGTCCTGGGGCGTTTCACCCCAGGGCATTTTGGCCACGTCTGCTTGCAGCTCCTGTTTGCTTAAGGGGTCATTTCCATGGCCGCCTCCTGCCTGTTCCTCTTGCAGCCTCCCCTCTGCAAGAGGAGACCCCTGGCCTCGTGCTGCAAGTGGGAGCTTTAGTGTGATGCTGGGGAAGTCTTTCTGCTCAAGATGATTTTTTTTTATGGCAGCTGGGTGGTTTTTAGGCTGTACTCTCCAACTTTGGTCATTTAGTTGCCCTAAACCCTCACTGTGCTGGTACCAGACAGCACCTTCCTTTACTGTTTTGTGGGCAACAAGTGCAGCAATTTCATGTCTCTATGGTGGCCTGAGCTGCTCAGTGAATACCACAGGGTCCTTTTGTCACCTTGTTTCCCAAACGAAGGGTCCTTGCCCAAGAGCATCATATTGCTTGTGCCTTGGGAGTGTTAATCCTGCCTGTCCCAAGCAGGACGTCCCCAGCTACCCTGGCAGGGAGCAACAGGGGTTTGGTGATGGACAGGCCATTTCTTACTGTGGGTCTTTGGGCAAATTCCTATCAGAAGATTTCAAACCATATTAACTTGATACTTGATACACTTCAAGCAAGTGCCCCTTTTGGGCGAGATGAGGGCATTTTGAAGCAGAGCAGGTTGGCGTGGGCACTGCTGTCAGGAGGCAGGAGGTAGCTCTGAGCTCCAGCGTCCTGTGGCTGGCGTGCACATTGCATTGCCTTCAGGACACTTCCTGCAGCTTTCTGCACGGCCTTTGGGAGAGCTCCTGGGCTCCTCCACAGGTAGGTTCCTGCTGACTCAGCTATTTTGCCCAGGGTGGTTTCTTGTTTGAAGACACCTTCTCAGGATCCTCAGTTTCATGGTGACGAAATTTTCGCTCAAATGCATGAGCCTGCGCAAGAAGCAGCAAATCCTAGGCAGAAAAGTATGAGGTCTCTTGCTCTAATCCTCTCTCCTGATCCTTTCAGTCCCAAATCTGGCTTTGTTGTACAGGGATGCAGTCACCTAGCCATATGCCATGTGTCTCCCCACACACAGGACTGCACCTGGTCTGCTTCAGCCTGACTTTCAGAGCTGAGCATGTTCCAGTGACATTTACATGTTTTTTGCAACTCAAAGTTGGCACTTCTTTGTCAAGGAGGAGAGCCCCGAGGAGGAGCAGATTAATGGCATGCAGCACGTTCCCCTGGGGGAATAGTCCTCCTTGTCTTAAAAGCAAGCAAGCAGAGTTGTGTTGATTATGTATGGATCAGAGCAGTGACATCTCGGCTACTAAAAGCCACCTTCCCAGGTGTTCATTTCAGGAAGGGGCTTTGCATCCTTTTGCTCTTTTGGAGCCCGTGAACCCAGACAAAAATAAAACCACTGCTCGAGCTCTGGGTTGTTTCTGGCAGCTTTGCCAAGTAACTGAATTTCAGAGGGTTAAGTCGTGTGTGTATAAAACAGTAGATCTCGGTAAGATAATCAATTATATGCAAGAGGAAACCAGAACTTTTTCCATTGGTTTTATCAGATATTGTGGTCAGTCAAGGCAATTCAAAGTAACTCTGAACCCTCTTACGTTCATTCTTGCTATAATTGCTCCATCTCTGTTTACCATATTCAGTTAAAGTGGCTTGTTTGCTACATCCGCTCTGCTGCCAAAATAACCTCATTTACTCTTGCAACGGCTTCTGTTGCTGCCGCTGTAGTGTTCCTGCATTGCAAATATATTCTTGGCCGCGGCGCTGAGGTTTGGGATATATTGTTCTTTGAATCCTGCAGCAGAGTCGATTGGTTGGCATTTTCATTCACTCGCAAATAACATTTGAATGACAGGGCTTTTTTGGAAACCTGGGCTTTGCTCTAACTTGCTGCAGAGTAGAACAGGATCTTAGCTTGGGGCTGCTTCCTTTGGGGTTTTTGCTGCTGTTGCTGTAGGTTTTTTTGCTTTGTTTTAATTTTGTGCTCAAACAATAGAGTTCTAAAACAAAAACAAACAAACAAAAAAAACAGAATGAAAGTAGCTGCTTCATGGAAAGCTGGACCCAAAGTTGGCAGGAGTTCGGTGAGGTGCAGCAGTAGATTAGAAGAAAGCTCTGCCAGGATGATGTGCAACCATTAATGAGCATCACCAGCCTGTGGCTCTATTGAACTGCGCTGTTCAATTTGCTTCCTTCCCTTGCTTTTGCTTTTCCCATGTGCACCGAGCTGCAGTGATGGCTGTGAATTGCATGGGGTGAAGTGAAGCTGGCCCCGAGCACAGAGGACTGGTGGCATCCCCTGCGTAGAGTCATTATAGTTGGAAAAGACCCTCAAGGTCATCAAGTCCAACCGTAAGCCTCTGCATCTCCAGCAGTCTTTTGGCCCTGTGCATCCCCACCAGTCTGTGTGTGAGTTGGGGGAGATTTTTGCTCCAGTGAACAGCCTTAGGACATAAATGGTGACAGCGATGCTCCACAGGTGGGGAAAATCTCCCAATGAAATCAACATGTTCCAGGTGTTGAAGCCCGGTTTTCCTTTGGTTTGGCTCACATCTCTGGCTGGAAAGATTTCCTTTTTCTGGAGAACCCCCATCTCCTCCCTGCTTCTTCATATGTTCTTCACCACTCTTGGGCAATCTCTATTATGGTTCAAAAAGTTACCAAAATTCAAAACATTCACTTCATTAAAAGTAGATTCTTTCCTTGCCTGCTGGGTCAGGCTGACTTGCTCCTGCTGGGAGCGTGCGTGGGACTCGGGCATTTCTGAGTACTTGGCCCTCGTGCCACCACCATTGGACTCTTTAGAGCGTGTTGTTGGGTCCATGTGGTTCTGCAAAGGGCCCGAGACCCAGGGAGGTTTTTGCCCCAAGTGCACCCCAAAGAGGCTGGAAAGTCAGAACCTTGTCTCCTTGAAGCTTGGGAAGTGGCTGTGGGAATGAGGGTGCCCGGGGACCCCGCAGCAGGGACGGATTTGCAGCATTCCCAAGTTTCTCCTGCGTTTCAGTTCACAAGGTGGCTGAGCACCCCAAGATGAACCTCCTTGTAAACACTGCGCTCTGCAGTGGGTGGGTAAAAGCGGTGCAAAACATCTCATTGACATAAAGTCAGAGGTGATTTGCCCCCCTTGTTTTCCTCTAAGCACTATCTTCTGGTTTTATTTATTTATTTATTTATTTATTTATTTTAGCCAGGCACACAGTGCATTTGTTCTCCATGATCAAAGCCTTGGCTGTTTCACTCTGACTCACAGCTCTGACCTAGCCCTGAGTGAGCAATGCATCTGAATTACAGGACGCAGATCTGAAACCGAAATGGTGGCTGTGCCTTCGTTTGCGGAGGGTTTCTTCTTTCAGGCCATGCATGCATTGGTCTTTGCCAGAGCATCTCCAAAAACTTCACTCCTGCACTATGCATGTGTGTGATGTTGCCCATTTCATACGTTCCTCATTTTACTCCTCTAGAGGAGGAAAACATCTTATCTCTTATGAGCCATGCACTGCCCTTCCAGTCCTGCTGGAGTTTGAATTTCTGGGTTAAAATGCACAGTTTGACTCTTGCTAAGCTGTGCTCTTCACTATTTTTTTTGCGTTGGGGGTTTCAGGGAAAATGTCCTATTTATTACATGGGCTTTTTCCCTTCATTGCTGTTCAACTCTTTTGCTTTTAATTTCATTAAAAAAACAGACTACTAAAAGATGACCTATGACTTGGTGTAGTTCTGATGTTATGTGGGAGAGAATAGAAACAAATTCCCCCCCAAATTAATGATTTCATAAGTCACTACCGAGTCTCTTTTCTTTTGCCACTCGCTTAAATGGGTCTTCTCAGTTCCTCTTCCCAAAGTACCTCTACATTCCAGGTGTCCTCTACTACCCTGGGGCCTTGGCTCCCATCGTCTTCCCTTGTGTTCCCATATCTCTTCTTTTGGAAGGACTAAGTGAAACTGAGTTCAGAATTTGAAGCCAGTTTGTGCTGACAGACTGGATAGCAGAATTATGGAAGTTTCTGTATTATTTTCAGGTCTGTTATTTTTGCAGTCTATCATTTTGTTATTGCTGTGCTTTCAGCAGAGGTTTGAAGGCAGGGGTTGACATGAAGGTTGGTCTTATCCTTTCATGTCCAGTTAATTTAGAACCTACTGAAGTCTGAAAGAGTTTCAAGCAATTCCTTGACGCTACTACTTCGGGTTTGTCAGCATGGAGTTTCTCCTGCTCTGATGTTACCTTGTGCTTGGTTAGGTGGCTTTGAAATTCCCCAAACCTATTTGTTATTTAATTAACCTAAGTAATATTCTTGACTGCAAACATTGTTTCCCTTTGTATTTTAATTTCCAGGTCATTAATAAAGCTGCTCAGCAGCCAGCAACCTGGTTAAATACTTCTGTCGGCATACTGTTAAATTCATTCTGTCTTGAAGAATGAGCACCGTGTTTAATCTTTTGGTGCTCTTCGTTTCCTCTGCATCAGCATCAGACCTATATACCATGTCATGCCAGTCTAAACTCCAGCTCAAACTGATGCACAACTCTTTGGCAGCAATTCGCTCCATTGCAATTGGGTTCAAACTGATATATGTTTAAGTCGATTCTTTACAAATTAGCTGTGTTAGTATGAAATTTTAAATTCAAGGACCATGTCAATTTAAGTCAGTATAAGAAAAAAAAAACAAAGTTTATTGAAACAGGTCAGACTTTGAATAGAGAGGTAAGTTCCAAGCTGTAGAGCTCTCCCTGTAGAGAACTTACAAAGAAATCATGGAGAGTGTCAGTGCGAGCAGCTGATTCCCCTGTAGCCCCCTTGTCTCTGAGCTCTAGCTGTGGGAGAAACACCATTTCCCTTTTCAGAAATGCCGTGCTGTTTTGCCTCAGTATGGCATCACCATGATCTTCAGGTGTCTCATGGGTCTGTGTTGCCATCACCAATCTTTCTAACCCTAAGATAAGGTTTAAGTTTCACCGATTTGTGTTCTGAGCCTCTCTCAGGGCTAGTGTTTGCTACCTCTCCTGCTGAATAGTTGATTTTACTGGATGACTTCATATCTGTGGCTTTTTCACAGGTTTCCCTGGACCACTTAAGTAATAACATTCATAGGTTTTAACTTTTAGCAGACACATATTGTTTTCCCCTTGTCCAACATGTTGCCAGTGTCTTGGTCCTCACTTAAGTATCTGCAGACTTCTCCAGTCGGTGCTTAGTCCTCTCTTGGGGAAGTTAGATTGAAATCACTGAAGATTCTCTTACCAGATTTTTTTTTTTTTTCCTTATTTAGCTGTTGTTTGAGATTATGCCTGAGTTTTTGCTGGACTCTATCCAGAGATAACCAAGTGATTCCCACTAGGAATTTTTTATTTGTACACCTAGTACAAAGCCTTCCTGAGCTGGCTGTCAGAGATGGACTTCAGTGGCCCTGCCAGCACATGGTGACTTTTTTTTCCTTTGGGATCCATCACCTCTTCTGCTCCTTTCATCTCTGACACTCTCCTATCTTCAGCGTTCAAAATACATTTAGTGACAGTTACTTCCTCCAGACATGCCTGTGGTGTGCCCAGCCTCTGCATCTCTGCCATGCTGCTCCCAGCCCTCCCCTTCCCTGTCCCCGGGGTACCTCTTTCTGTGTTTACTCTTCTCCTCAGGTTGAAGTCACTCTTTCCAGTATTCCTCAGTGTAGAGCTCAGCTCTGCTAATATCCTCCCTCTGAAGATGATGGAATCTGTGTTTTCTTGTAGCTTTGACCTAGTACTTTAAAAGTGTTTTGCTTGGAAAGGAGAAGTTAAAGATGATCCTGGTAGCTTTGGACCATGGCATTTCCCCCTCCTTGGCAGTTGTGAGTGGCTTAGAATTGAGAAGAAAGTCACCTCTTTCATGGGTGCAGCTGGACC
>JAUBNY010000198.1:544500-555222 GCA_032275445.1 Crypturellus soui
CACGGATAGAGTGTAGGTGCTGGAGGGTTCCTGGGCTGCACTTGGGTGTGTGCACAGGAAACGCTTTCTGGCAAGGCAGGAGGCTGTCGGCAACCACGGCTGCTTTCGTACCGCAAATGGCACTTCCATGTCCTCAACAAGCAGAGGGTAAAACCTATTAGTGACGGCCGTGTAGGCCCACGTGGATCGTGCAGGTAATGCTGCGTAAAACCGCTCCTCGTCTCACCTTTAGCAAGCACTGACCAGAGAGACCAAGTCAAAGAGGAGGCGTCTGTTTGGTGGACTCCTCTGTGGTCTTCCTCTCCTTGGAAAACCTCTATCCGTCTCTTCCAAATAGATCCCAGCCATTGCTCTAAGGGGGATTTTAGGTGGAGGGGGGATGCGTCATGTTGGAGCGTGGTGGGTCCAGTGGGAATTTCACTTGATAAAGCAGCTTTGCCCTTTTTCCTGTGTCAGCAAGAGTTAATGTAGAGCAGGGCAAATAAATCCCCTCCAGGCGGAACCTAGCAAGACCTTATTTGTGAATGTATGAATAACAGTTTTGTAAATATTGCATCTGAATTTATGAATGATCCAACACTGACAGGTAGAAATGAACTCTGTGATTTTATTGCGTTAGATTTAGTAGGTCAGACATGCATGCCACATCAAAATGACCTAGAAAACCTTTCTAGGTCAAAGTATTGCTTGAAAAGGTGTCTGTTTTGAGGGCAAGGCCATGAGATTTCATGCTGACTCTAACACTTTTTCCTTCTAACCCTGCAACATGCGTCTTCAGGACACGGCAGAAAATTTGTCAGCTAGACTGAGAAGAGAAAAAGGAAATTTAAATTAAGAGAATTAAGAGAAATCAAAACACACAAAGAAGGTGTGTTTTAATTTCTTCATGTAACTAGACCCTTTACCATCATTCCCACTTTCCTGAGATGGGATAATGGATGTCAGGACTTCAGGTGGGCGTCTGCAACCCCAGTATCAGGACACCTTCCTGTGGTGCCAAAGGCTGCCCTTGGGTGCTTGGTGCATCTGGCAGGAGCTGGCATCTTGCAGGCTACCTTTGCAACCCCAAATTTAACTGTTATTCACTTTTTTTTTTTAACCAATAGTGCTATTTTTTCCACCAGAGAAGATCAGGGAAGGCCACTGAGGTTTACACCCAGTGACCATCTTCACCAGAGAGATGGTATCTGTTCCCAAAGCAATGAACCTGTCGGCTTCGCTTCGGCCTCTTCATGCCTTCTTGTTGCATCCTTCTAACCAGTTCCTAAGCAAAATGCAGACTTAATGACAACGCTGAGAAGAAGAGAGGAGACCTGTCCGTCCCCCTCGCCCACCTTGGCACAGAGCGGGACCATGTGCTCCAGCCTGGCCACAAAGGGCTTGCGCTCACTGTCACCATCGCCGCAGCGGTGCCTTCTGCACAATTACTGCTCGCAGCAGCCCCAATGAAAATGTTTGTGGAAAACAACATGTGCATAATTAAGGCTTAATGAGCCCTTGTCTGTTTGGAATCTGCAATTAGATTTATAATAGAAAATACTCTCAAATGCCAAATAGCTTTAAAAGGAGCTGAGATGAAAGATAATTTTTGCCACAAGTCTATAGTACTACTGTAATTCTGTGAGCGGGGAAGTGCTGCGGTGAACGTTCTGCACAAGTTTGCGTTGGGTTTCTCTTATCTGCTTGCTCCTCTATCTATAAAGCTGTTGGTCTCGCTTGTAACTGCTTGGAGAAAGGCAGGATTCTCCTAAATTCAGAACAAACTCCCTTTGTTTATTTTTATTTAAGTCATTAATTAGTTGGGCAAAGCTGCGAAACATCTCACTAGGGTTATAAAGAGTCATAATAACAATATCTGCAGCCAAGTACTTGCAGTGAGGCAGGGGCTTGTTGATCAGAGGTGCCTCTTTCTGATAAGCCCTGTTAATTTTAATGTGGGTTTTTAACTTTTTAAGGTGCGGAGACTTTTCAGTGCAAAGGTGTGCCATCTTACCAGGTGAAATGGAGGTTGGCGTGACTCATGTAAATGTGGAAGACCTTCCTTTGCTGTAGCGGAGAGTGTTTGCAGCACTAAAATTCCCTGTAGGGGTTAATAAGGACTTAGGATGAGCATGAATGTCTTAACAAAACATAATAATTTTAAAAAAGGTAGTACAACTACTTAATAACCCAAATTGGAGGTTGGGAAGGAAGTGCTTTCAAACTAAGGTAAGATGCGCAGACCAGATGGGGAAGGCAACAATATTATAACCCCCGTGTTCCTCGGTTTGCGCTTGTGGATGTGGAACAGCAGTTTTCCTTGTGCAGATCCGCTCCAGCATGGTGCTTTGCAGTGTGTGCAGGGATGTTGCTTTCAGGTATGTTTTTACTGCCCGTGCAAAATGCAGCAGGATTTCAGCTTCGGAAACAACGGTGCCACTTTTGCAACTTGCTGCATGGACTGTATTTGGGCCACTTCTTGCACCAAGCTTTCTGCGAAACTTTTTTTTTCTGCCTTTTCTTTTTTCCTTCAATTTTTCAGGCTTCTTGGATGTTTCCCCAAAAGCCTGGAAGCAGGTGGAGCAGCTTGCAGCCTCTGGCATGATTTTGGACCACGATGCCCGTGGCGTGCCGTACCTTCGTGCGGCCCTGGGATGATCCTTGGTCATGGTAAATCTCAGTCTCTTCCCTTATCTCTGCAGCAGGGGGAAGCCAGGTTTCCAATAGGGGCTCATTGCCCTCGAGTTAGGGCATATTTGTAGTTTTTGTTAAAAGATGCTACCTTCAGCATAGCCATGGGGAGGCTCCATCTGCTGCAGAGCGTTAAATATTTAGGTTTGGTAAGAATAACATGGCTGTGATGCTGAGGGAACTAAAGCAGATTTGAGGTTACTCTTTCTTGCTTGTTCCCGTGGATCAGACACAGCTGACGTTGGATCTGCCTGGACACTGCAAAAAGACTCGGCAAGGATGGTCCCTGTCCCAAGGACTCTGAGCCAAATATGACAGGGAAAGCACAGTGAATTATGTTACTCTATGAAAACCTAGTGGTAGGGACACTTCCAGTTTTCCAGATTATTTGATGCCTTGTAGTTCTTGGTTTTTTTCCTTCCTGTGAAGGAAAGCACATTTTTCCATTCATTTTTTTCTTTCTTAATCATTAGCTCTTCAAAACTTTTAAGATAAGAGTAAAATGGGTTGCAATTTGCCAGTGCCTTTTTGCAAGTCATAACATGCCCTGCTGCAAGAGGTATTTGCATCCGATGTCGAGTTGTCAACCACAGAAGGTGGGTTTTCACGGGCGACAAATATTCGTGTCTTGGAAACTGCTAATGAAATGATTTGCTGAGAACCTCTGTTTTTTTTTGTTTTGTTTTGTTTTTTCGCCCTGTTCTCCTTCCCTCCTGCCCGCTTGCTGGTTTTGCATAACTCTCATCTTGCAGGAGCCCGTGACAAATTTTTTCTTCCATCCTCGTTTTGCACTTTGCAACTGAAGAAGAAAAAATCTTGAGTTCTGGGCAGCCAATGTGCAGTTTTTATTGTTTTTAATAGGAAGAGGGTCACTAAATAAGGAAAGCTTTTAGCAGAGGACCTGTATGTGCTTGCAGATGTCTGAGTATAGTGTGTGCACCAGGAGCCCTCCTGTAAGATGGGTCTGCAGGTGGCCATAAAGTAACCTTGCCCAGAGGGAATTAACTTATGTGGTTCTTTATTTATTCCTATGCTTAAAAGACAATTTAGTAGACAATTTTTTGAATTGTTACTTAGGAGGGATTTGGGAGCCAGGGCCTTTTCCCATACTGATGGCAGCAAGGCATCAGACTCAAAAACTTGAACACATAGTCTAAAGAAATGAGAAGTTTTCAGCAATTTTCATGTTACTCATCTGATGACATTCTCCCTGTTTTATATTTATGGAGCTGCAAGCTAAATGCAACCATTGGGATGTGATGGAAATGCACTGGAGCAAATTCCATGCTCTAGCTGCTGCCTGGAAAACCCAAACCCCGGCACGTGGTCCAGCTCTAAGCAAGAGCCATAGTTGAGCTTGCAATTAGCAGTGTATTTCTTTGAATATTGTTCTTCTTTGCTTGGGCTGGAGACGGAGAGGTGAACGAATCGATCGGACTCGGCACACTCAGTCTCTGCAGCTCCCACTGCTGCTTGGAGCTGGACGCAAAGGGGTTAAGCAGGATCCTGATCTCTGCAATATTTTCCCGCTCCGACTTTCTGTTTCTCATTTCCATGACAAAGCTGGGAGAAGAGCAGAATAAGGTACAGAATTTGCAGAGCAATTTTAAGACTGTAATGAGAACAGAAAATAGTAGGGGGAGAAGAATTGTAATTAGAATATGAAATGTGGGGAAAAAGAAATTAATCTATTTCCATGTCACTCTTAAGACTAAACCCTGCTGCTCCCTGTAGCTTTCAGTGGACGGACCTTTCTCTTTTTTGTGAACAGAACTTGAACTCTTTTGCCGTCTCTGAAAGTTTTGGGGAAATGAGTTTTAAGCCCTCATTCCCCCCAGTAATGCAGTAGTGATAATAGTGTGCAGTGTTCGAGGAAAGGCAGCCCATCCCGCTGGGAGGGGACTATCCACGTGCTGTCCCAGGCACCACGTCTGGAAGGGGGTGCTGGAGATGTGCTCGGGGCGTCCGAGATGAGCCCTGTGCAAAGCAGGGCCACCCCATTGGGGTCAACCCGCATCAAGCTCGGGGTTGGACATCTCCAGGGCTGGGGACTTCACAAGCTCTCCCATCTAATACTTGACCACCCACACGGCAAGAAGGTTTTTCCTAAGATCTAATTGGAATAACTTTTTCCTTTTGGTTCTCTGTTCATTTCCTCACTGCTGCTGTGACTGGAGGTTCTTCCTGGCTGCAACTGAGCCGAGCAGGAGTTGTGAGATGGCTCTCAACAGTGAATGCAGTTTCTAGCCTAGACAACAACTGGTTATTTTAAAGCTCACTGTTGTGGCTGTGGTGATGGAATTGCTTTCCTCTGTGTGATCCCTTTGTGTTTATTGACATTAAATTTAATCTTCTGTTTCTTCGCTGCAGTGTAGAGCTGTGAGCATCTCACGTGAAGACAGTTGGACTCAGTTAGGTGCTTGGCCAGCCTGTATAATTTCTGCATCACTAGTGATCTGCAAGTTATGAAATTCACTTACGTTAGGAACTGAGTAGGTTTTTAGATGGATATCCCTGCTCCATGATCACTGCCCACATTGAAAACCAAGCAGATATATTTTTGCTGATTGTAAAGAGGAGCTTCCCTTCGGTCCCATGACAGCCTGGGTTGGGTTTTTAGGAGCTTTTTGGTGAGGAAGGGAATTGATACTGTTCCTTTAATACCTTTTTTGATGGATAGTCTCTATCTCGTCTCTGAGGACCTGCCAATACTTTTTGGCTCAGTAAATCCCAGCGGGACATGGGTAATACAATAACGTGACAGGTGTTTACAACAATGGGACTCAGCAGAGAAAATAAAAATGGAAAAAAAAATAAAAAAGGAACGTTTTTGAGATCTTATGAGTGTCACTGAAGCTGTTCCTGGTAAAAATGCTGCCATTTTTTTTTTTTTCCCAAAGTTAAAAGCTGAGGTTTTCATCTTGGCTTGCATTTCCCAGTACCACTAAAGGGACAGGCTGAGACTTGCAGCAAAACTGTACAAGTTGGCAGTGCCGCCCGTGCGAAAGTCGCACCTTCCCGCAGCTTGGCAGGCAGCGGTGTTTCCTTCCGCTCCATCCTCTCCCGTTAACAAACATTTATTCTCAGTGTTTGCATGGAGCCGAGGACAGCCCAGCTGCTCCGTGCGGGCTTGGGTGCTGATGCAACGCTCATTATCCTTACGCGTTGTCATCTTCCTAACGTGTTTGCAAGTTGAGAAATAGCGTCGTGCTGCAAAAATAGTAGAGCAAAGTGAGCCTAGAGAAGCAGCTAAAATACAGAGAGCTTCTTAAACCATCACCTTCATGCAAACCCTGCAGGGCTGCTGTGCGGAACCGCTTTGGTAGCCAAATCACTCTGCTTTGGGGCTGCTGGGCTCCTGACAGAAGAGCAATAAGAGAATTGCATTTCCAAAGAATTTCTCCATGGTGAGCTCGATGTTGGTATTGCTACCAGAGTTTGGTGGGTATTTTCCTGCAGGCTAGATGCACAATGAGATGTGCAAGCAGGAAAAGTGGTACTTACTCCTACTATCTCCTTGGTTTCTTTAAGCTTCACCATGTGGGTCAGGTTTAAGGCATCAGTTTTGCAACCAGAATTGGCCCCTGAGCCAGGCATGGAGCAGGAGCGACCTTCTGTAACTCGAGGAAAACATTAAAATGAGTGTTTCTGCTGTCAGTCCATATGTGGTGATGTTTTGAAACACTTTCTGCTGCAAGAGAATCCTGAGAAGAGCAGGGAGCACTTTGCTGCCCTTCTCTACTGCACTGGGACCTACACAGCTACTGTTCAACTGGGAAAACATCCGGATGGGAGAATTGATTACAAATTTGTTTGCCCCCTCGTAGCCTGGAGGAAAAGAACAAGAAAATAAATAGAAAAGAAAAATTGAACCATCAGTGGGGAAGTCCCAAAGTTTCCATTGCATTTCCTAATACAATGCCTTCCTTTCCAAATGTTGAAATGTATATATTTTTGCAGGGCAAATTCCTGTTTTTTTTCAGTCATGGACAGAACTGGTTCCCCACTGAAATACTGTGATTCTGCTCAGGTCTGCTTCCAGGAAAGCTCTGACTGCCTGATTCAGCTTTGGCACTGAGATCTGCTGTCTCGAGAGGCGGCAACATTTACATGTCAGCCTGTGCATGTGGCTGGTTTGTGCAGAGCTTTGGCACAGCAGGCTGGCCCAATGGAAAGTGCCAAACATTCCTGTGGATGCTCATGGCCTGTGCCAGGATGGCTGCCTGTGCCTCAGTGACCTCTCGGTTGCTGCAATTTTTGGGGCCGGGTCATGGCTATGTGTGATGGGGCCGTGATTCTGACACGGTGGCATCTGGATCTCACTGTAGCACTCGGGTATCTCTCACCACCTTACAGGACAAACTGCATCTTCATGCAATGTGCCAAGCAAGAGTCCATCCTCGGCACAGGGTTCACCTGGGCCACCATGGAGCATGGGCGACCATCCCTAGGAGGACACCTTTTCCACCAGCAGCTGCTGTTGCTCTGTTCCCACAAAACCAACCATGCGTTCACCACAAACCAGGGGACGAAGGCTCAGGTCTTGTCTTGCACTCTTCTGCCTGGGCATCACTGCTTGTGTCTTCCAGCTCTGCGCACCAGGATGTGGAGCCAAGGTGCAGCTCTGACCAGGCAGCAGAGCAGCCGTGGGGCTGCTGCTGCTCGCTGCCTCCCAGCCTTTCCTCCCTGCCATCAGGTTTAAAGAAACCCTCTGTCTGAGCAGGGATTTGATCCTGCTGCAGTCGCCACTAGTGTTAATGAATGTTGCGATACCCTCTGCAATTCAGCTTTTTTAAATTGGTTTATTCCCATATTCCTGAGGATGGGATGGCAATTAGGAGGTGTCTCCGCACTCTGGAGTGCAGCTGTGCTGCTCCCATTTGCCTTCACCAACTTCACTGACTCTAATGGCCAATCCTGCGGCACACAGAGGAATGCGAGTGTAATTAATAATCTAGCGTGGAAATGGAAATCTTCACCTGCTCTTGTTTGGATCCCTCTGTTATTGCTCGTACGTGGAGCATCTCTGTTAAGGCGGAAACAGTTGCAGTTTCATTGGAGAGCTGGGGAAACAAGGGGTGAGCAGTCTCCAATTCATCATCGGGCTTGTAAGGGCGAGAGGGTAGTCCCTTCCCCTTGTTAAGTATACACTGTCACTTACAGCCGGTACCTTCATCCTTGTCTCAGGAGTGTTTTATGGCATATCCCATTTTATTGCCATAATTAATTTGTGAACTTCACCTCGAGAACTGCCCTGGCTATCCTTTGAGCTCGAGACAATTCTGGAGGGCTTTTTTTTTCTTTTACTTTTTTTTTCTTTATCTGGAGCCTGAGCAAGTGAAAAGCTCCTGCTAATTAATAGGAAGAGTTTTGTAGTTCTCCATGGGGTTTTGTAGTCTAATAACTGGATTAGCGGTTCCAAGGGGGATGAAGGGGCAGGCATGTTGTGCAGGAGCTGCGGGAGCACTGTTTAACCGCGCGTTCACTGTGCCCATCTCGGGCTGCCTGTTGATATCTGGTAGTGCGAAAACCTGTCTTTGGGGGCAAAATCCTAAGAAGGCAGGAGAAGAAGAGGAGGAAGTGAGGGGAAAATGCACTTTCTTGTAGCCAGATTTTCCAAACAACAGAAAACTTAGCTGTGAGTAGAGAGCCTGGTTTCCTGCTCTATCCCCCTGGCACAGAAATGCCCCAGGGCACTGCGGGTAGGAATCCCAACACTGCTCCTCCTTGGGTTCCAGGCATCTTCTCTTCCTTTTCACTCCTTAATAAATGGGGTTACTTCTGCCTGGTGGCTCTCCTCTGTCTGACATGGACACTCTGAGATGTGGGTTGGCTCTCTCTTGGCCCCTCCCCAGGAGCTGCTCCTCACTTGGGTTCTCCCACCTTTGTGAGGACTTTCAGGAATGTTTCTCTCTAGGGTCAGCACAGCTCTTCCAACCCAGCTCACTGAGGAAGGCTGCACCTTAGGTGTCAGGACTGGAAAGTGTACTCTTCATGTACAGTCTAGGGATGACCTTTTGGATTGCAAGGGTAAGTGCTTTAATCACCATTTGGTGATTAAAGAATACACAGGTGCCTGGAAGAGGATGAAGTGTGAGCTGCCCATCTTGGAAATGCTCACTGGTGAGATTAGGCTTTGTAAAGTTGGAAGGTTTAGTGAGAATTTTAGCAAGAACTTGATTTGGATTATGTTATTGCTGGGATAGATCTGTAGTTTTGCACAATTTTGTCTATTTGTTGCTCTTAGAATGACTCATTATTTTGCTGAAAAATTAACACAAGTGTGCTGTGGTAATGTGTGCCTTCGCAGTAGTTGTGACGTGTGCTCATATGAGCTGAAAAGCACAGCTTGCAGCTCCACATTAAGCTAGTGTGAATTTCTTTTATTCTTCAAGAATTCTCTTGAATTCTTTAATTCTCTTTTCTTTAATTCTCTTTGCACCAAACAAAGCAGTTCTACTTTGGTTTAGCATTTTGTGATCTGGCAAAGGCCTCTCCTGAGGGAAGCTGGCTCCCAGATATCCAAAAGGCAGTAGAACTGGAAAGGAAGTATTAGGTTTTCAGTTCTCCATGGCAAGTTTGGATGGTTCCTTATTGAGTATGTACAGCATTGAGTTTAGGACTCTTCTATAGCTTATTACTACCCCACAAGAGTCAGATACCACTAGGAGGTTAACCACTACCTTAAAGGACAAGCTCAAGGTTTTATTCTGAGGTTCTTGTTTCTTTACATGAAAAGCCAGGAAAGTATTTGGGATCCACGTAACCCTGGAGCACAGATGCTGTTTCACTAACTGCATCTCTCTCTTGTCTTTCCAGTTTGATGGGGAGAACATGTATATGGGAATGAATGAGAATGCCCAAGAGTTCCTATCAGCAAGCCAGGTAAGTGCCACTTCTCTGGGATGCGTGATGTGGTGGGTGAGATTCCCTGAGGCACTAGGGCTAAGCCAAAGTGTGGATGCTAGAAGCTTTCGTTGGATCTGTGCTCCTGGAATGAGCTGGACCTTGGGAAGGGTCCACAGAGGAGGTCAGGAGTTGGTGCCAGTGTGGATTCTGCTGTCTTCTGCTGCCAGGGAGCAGTTAAGTGGTTGGTGCTGGTAGATGATGTGAGTTCGTGTTGGTACTGCTGCGTTTCACCAGGGCCCAGATCAGCCACAGCTTTTTAGTGAGGCTCAACAGTGTCACCTCAGCATCTTTGACAACAAACAGAGACACAGCAGTTGGTGTTTCTGGCGGTGGCAAGGTTTCCAGGTACTGCATGAAGCTCAGGTCTCTCTCCTTTCTTCACCTAGAGTATTTCCTGCAGCTAAATAGGTTGTTTAGTTGGCACTGGGAGAAACAGGAATCAAAGTTTTCTCGTTTAGGAACTACGAACCCACACGTGGAGGACCAGAATAGTCACGCTCATGTCTTGCAGATGCTTGAGCCATCAGGACTCTGACCAGGCTTGGATATACATGGAAGACAAGTGTCAATTCAGCGAACCCTAACCATATATAGTTAAATTAAGTATTTGTTTAAGTTCTGTTGACAAAGCTGGGACTTCAGCACATGCTTGTGCATCTCCCTGATGGGGAGATTACAGATGGCCCCATGTGTAGCCCTCCGAGAAGTCCTGTTGTGGTAGGAGCGTGCAGGGACTTAGTGCCTCTCCAGAGGAGCCTGATGACCCGCTTGAGGGGACACCATCCCATCGTGACCTGCTGCCTCCAGCGGAGAAATACAATCATTAATTTTTTTTTAAGCTTCCTGTTTTGGAGCTCTGTTGGGCCATAACTTTGTGGGGCCCTATTGACCACAGCCACTGCGGTCTGCAGAGGCTCCTGTTGTTTGCAGACATCAAAGGAGAAGCAGGTGACGGTTTTCATCCCCCACAAAATGCCCCTGGCTTCCTGGTACCCCTGGAGCGGGTGTCCACTGTCCAGCCTGAGAATGCAGTTTGTTCCTGCTGCTGGGGCTTGGCAGTTACCATGACATCAGGAGAAAGGCTAGTGAATCATCCATTTTGTATCCAAAATAGATGTGGAGGATGATTAAAAAAACCTAGAA
>JAUBNY010000198.1:558017-607953 GCA_032275445.1 Crypturellus soui
TGATAGGGAAATGAACCCCAGTAAAGGCAACGTCTGGGAAATTCCTGCATAATTGGATGGGAATTGAGGAGGATGGCTGGCAGCAAGACTTTTGCACTCACAGGAAGGGTCCACAGGTGTTTTATAAATATCAATTAACTCTACCTCAAAACACCCTGTAAGAATCATGGTCCGCTGTTACTGTTGAGGAAAGGTAGGAGAAATCCATTGCTCAGGAGCACGATACCAGAGTGGGAAGGGAGCTCAGTCATGACCCTCGGCTTGTCCTGGCACCTTTGCCCCTTGCACTAAGGTTAGGACAAACCTTGAGCGGCTGGGAAGCGCTTGTTGGGCTTGGCCCATCCGTGTCCTCTTCTGGCTGCTAAATGGGCAGTGCGAGCGCTGGTCCTGCACTTACTGCAAAGGAGGAAGGACCTGATGGCTTTCCACTAAAGATTGCCTATGCCTATATACTGTAGTCTATACCAGGAGGTTGTTTCCAGCCACAAACATGGTTGTAGCATGTGTGTAAGATGTAAGGTGGATTTTTTTTTGCCTTTGTGTAATCCAGGAGGAGCTTGGCCGGGGCTGTACTGATGCGCCAGTGAAAATGGATCTAAGGAGGATTATTGCACTTGTCGTGTGCACCCGCACGTGGATGAAATCTGCCTCTCTGTGTGTCCACACGAGAAGTTTTGCACTTACATTATGCACGCTTGCGTTTCAGCATACCTGGAATCGATCTGCATACGTATCTGTGTGCTCGAGTGCCTTCAAATCAGCATTTATCTACTGCATCTATTGCCCTTTTACTTGTTTATCTTCATCCATCTCCCAGCTTGGGTCTGTATTAGCTATAATAGATACAGTAACTCGCTGATCTTGTGGGTCAAATGGTCAGGGCTCTTGGATCAGCCATCAGGATACATTACCACCGGGGCCTCCGGTGGGGCTTGAGTTACAACTTGCATTTGACTCATTTCTGGGGTCAAAACGTCCCTCTTATTTGATCGAATGACAGAAATTGTATAATTTGTATATATCCCTGAGCCATATGTGCTCTGAGTGCCACTCTAATGTGTTTTATAAAGGCACAGCTGTCTTGGTGACTTATTTAAAATGGGATTTTGAAGTAGTGTTCTTGCCATTTAATGTCCTCATTCAGGGTTACACGAGGTTTATCAAATAATAAATAACGTTGGAACATTTGTTTTTAGCATAACAATGGATTTGTGGGTTATAAGGAGCCGGACGTTGCAATAAGGCTATTTGGTAAATAAGCAATAAGGAAGAAGGAAGCGGCAGCGTAATTAGAAGTTAACGATGGGGTGGGGAGCTGCAGAAACACTTTCCTTGCTGTGCGCTAACGCTCCAGACCGAGCATCCTGGCAGGCCGCTGTTATAAAATATGCCATAAAACCTTGTCACAACAGTGGCAGATGCGCCATCCTCCCACCTCCAGGGCCTCCCACCCGTCTGGGCTGAGTCGCAGCAGAAACGCAGCAGTTGTGAGACAGGGATTCCTGGGCTTGGGACCTGCATTAGTGGCTCTTGGCCACTGTGGCTGCTGTCTTGGCCCTGAGGTTTCCTCCAGAAGGCATCTGGCAGGAAGAATTGGAAGACCCAGAAGACCGTGGTGGCAGCCTGGGCTGACCCTTGAGTCTTGTGCTAAAGACTGAATAGTGGAGGAAAAATCAGCACTCACCGTGAGGGTAGTCTTGGTGCAGTCTCCACTCATGTCCCCTGATGAGCTTTCATGTTTCTAAGCAGTCCAGTGGGTCTTCTTTCTGAAGAAATGCATTGATTTTAACTTTGAGGAGATGACCGGTGTCTTATTTATAATCAACTGAACTTGGCTACTTGAGTCAATTATGTATGACAGGAACATATAGCAATCGGAAGACATTCGATTTTGGAGAAAATCACTTATATCAAGTAGAAGGCTTTAAAGAAGGGACCCTGTTCCCCCATCATGGAACGTTTGGGATGATCCTGCACGTCCGCCCCTATCATGCTGCTTGGTCTTCACTCTCTCGCCTCCTTGCCTCTCCCAGTCTGCAAAACTTCTATATTTGCAAAGTCTAGAGTGAGGCACAGAGTGAGTAGGAGACGGTTTAAAACAGAAGAGCAGATGATTCACCAGTCCCTGTGCAATGACACATTAGAAACATTGCTATGGCATAGGAAGAATGTACTACAGGCACAGAGAAGTGAGAGTTTGCTACCAAATCAAAATCAAAAGAGAGAAACTGCAGCACTGGGCAGTGCAGCAGAGGTAGGAGCTGGGGATGTGCGCTGCGGCACACACTCATTTTAACATACAGATTTTCCTCTTTTCCTGCTGTTCCTGGAGTATTGCTGTATTTTATATGTTGTGCCAGAAAAGAAAAAAATAGAGGGAAGGCATTGATAGATATTGAATGTCTTTCTTTCTCAGCAGACAATTCAGGAAAAATGTCATGTGCTATTTTAAAACGAACAATAGAGTATTGCACATAATTTATTATAATCAGTGGCTAATGGAAACCCTCACAGATGGGGGTTTTGGAGGTGAGCTTGGCTACAGCTGCTCATCTGAGATCGTGAATTTTGTATGAACTCCTATGTGCCAGTGAAATTTTTGAAAGGTGCAGGCAGGAAGCGATTCCTGTAATTTAGTCCTAGCAACAGAAGCTTCTGTTGCTGATGTGAGATTGGCTGCTGCGTTTAGATAAAATAATAATAATAATAATAGAATATATTACAGCAGAACGAACACTGCCTTCAACCCCTGGGTCTCAAAGGACTCTGAGGTTGTTAACAATACGGTGTTTGAGAAGCGGTCACCGAACGTCACTGAGTGAAAAGATAATGGAACCGAGCAGCTCCTGGAGCCGCAATGAATAGTCGCTGTTTCTATTACATTTACTCGGGGGAGAAAAATAGCATCTTACACAATTGCAGGTAGCTGTCAGGTGATGCAGAGATGCTTTGTAGGGCTGGCAGGCTCTGAAGAACGATGCATGGTGGTTGAATTTCGTAAGTAGACACGTGTCGCCAATGAGTTGAGGTTGTTGGTAGATTTAGGGTTAGAGGCAAAGGCAGGAGGGAGAATGAGATCTTTGGGAATGTCTGAGCAGAGATCCACAGCCAGGGGAAAGGTCCTGGCCAGCTGCAGCAGGTTGGCAGCAGGGAACAGGGATCGGACCCCAGGACTGTGACTCCACCAATGTGTGCTGGGTGGCTGCACAAGCTGTGCGCTTCACTCCATCACACCTCTTCCCAAGACCCCTTCCCAAGGTCTTTCCCAGCCTTTCTGGAGTCTGAGTCAAACCAAAGATCCTTTTTGACTGAATTATAGAAAGTGTCTGTTCCAAGTAGCAAGCCTGTGCACAAACTCTTCATGTCGTTGGATAGCCCAGATCCTCATGCTCCTGAAGTCAGAGTTTGGATTGCTTCTGCAGGGGACCTCAGGGTAGGATTTATATTTTTCATAAATGTAGTGCTTTTCAAATATGGGGAGAGGAGAGAGAGAGAGAGGAGGAAAAAAAACAAAACAGTTGCCCTTGGGATTTCCTTTCCAAACTGATTGATTACTTCTCCTTCTCCTCTGGGAGCAACAAAAGCAAACCGGTGTTTGGATCTTCCGTCATAAGAGTGTGATTAACTGGATGGAGATTACTCGGGAGCCCTGTGCCTGAGCAAGGAAGTGTTATTTTCCCCTTCGGAGTTTGGATCAAGGCCTGTGCAAACAGAAAGCCACCGCTGCTCTGGGGTGGTTCTCAGGGCTGCTCTGCTCTGCCCATGGGCTGATGTGTGGCGTGGAGCTTCCCAGGGACAGTGCAGGTGTGGGGAATGCCTTGGAATGGTACCTCCCACGGCACCTGCTCACTTATGTCCCTCATGGCCTCACTATTACTATCACTCTTGCTTCTCCCGTGGCACCACGATGCGAACACGACGTTGAGGTGCCGGCAAAGCAGCCACCACACTTGGCTTCTCTGGACGGGCGCTGCAGGTACCCGGAGATGGAGATCGCAGGGAGGAGAGCATGGAGAACATGCAATGACTGTACCAAGATGGTGAATGTGCACTCTTGAAGCACTCAAGGCGCTTAGCTCACTGGCATTGCTGAGCTGGGCTGACATTTAGGTGTCCAATGCAGTGCACAGGCTCGCTGGTGGTGACGCCACTGTCACAGTCAGTGGCCACTCAACAAGTCCAAGTTGGATTTTTTCCAGCCTAGGAAACCCCTCAGCAGCCATCCAGTCCGAGCTGCATACTTTAGGCCCATGTACCTTGCAAAGGACAAATGATTATCTGGCTTTTATCATTTTTAATGAAAACATCAGCGAAAAGTATGAGGTTTGGAGCCAGTTGGATTTTCCTGGCTGCTGTATGAAGGAGCTACCTGATCTGATTACCATGAAGATGACAAACTATCAAAGTAAAAAAGAGCTTTTTGCAAGTATCTCATATTAAACCTTCAAACATAACACTTTAAGAATAATTATAGTTGTATTACTGGAAAATGATTCATGAATTCTGAATAAATATAAGACCCTTAAAGGGAAACACTCCAAGAGCGCAGTTTTCATTCCAATCTGATGAAATTTAGGATCATTTTGCAGCTGTAGAATAAAATGGGAAAAAAAAATGTACATAGACTGTATTGAGTATATGTCAGACTAAACTAATGAGGTTTTTTTTTTTTTTCATCACATCTAAGCGCACAGACAAATGCAATAGCTGTTCTCCTTTTTGGTACTAGAAAGCATTGAGAGAGAAGACAGAGAGAATCTTACTGTTCACAGTCTTTATTCCACCCTTGATTGTTAAATAATATATTTTAAGTTCTTGTATCTTGGCTGCAGAACGTCTGAACTGACAGTAACAGGTATAAAAGGGAGAAGAGTTGGCTAAAAAAAAAAAAAGAAAAGAAGTGAGGAAGGGCTGAGATTGGGAATTTTATTGGTATTCCCAGGGGCCTTTAATAAAGATACTTTTCGCACAATACAGTGAATGTTTACAACAGACAATTTAGTTTCCTTCCAACAATTATGAGAGAAATTGAATCTCAGGAAATGTTAGTTTTCTCTAAAATTAGACATAACAATAAAGATATCCCTGAAAGTTTATTAAGGAGGGGAAAAAAAAGCCATTAGTCTCTGGAAGACAATTTAGCAAATTTATTTTAAGCGTTGCAGATGACAGATAAAGCAAGCACGGTACCTGTGGGGCCCATTCCATGAAATCAGCAATGTGTTTGCTCACCTGAGCGCTGGAAAGTTGAGCTGGAGGTCGCGGGATAGTTTTGCAGGAATATTTGCATGCCTTTTTGCAGGTGCAGATGCCTCCTCTCTCTTCCTGGCACATGTTTGTTTTATTTTATTTATCTTCTCTTTTATTTTTCCGCGCGCTCCTTGATTGCCCCCTTCTGCTTTGTCTTCTCACACCGAGAGCAGATCACTATGATTTGAGATCAAGAGAAGGGAAGAGAAATAGGGAAGGACCAAGAAGCTTGTCTCACTGCTGGATGGTTTAGGTCCCTTTCCTTAGAAGGGGCTGCCAGTTTTACTCAGATTTGGGGTTTGCTTGCGGCAAGCAGGACCTGCGAAGGCATGTGGCCTCTCCAACTGCTTAATCAATGAAGCATCTCAGTCCTTTTGGCCTCCAGTTACCCAGGGCTGGTTTTCTTTGGAGGTAGCTGCTCATGGAACTCCCTCCCATCTCCTGCTTCTTGGGGCCATGGGATGAAAGCTCTGCTGATGTCGACGCATCTTCATCTCCTCTCCAGAGACCTGAGCTCCCAGTTTAGCCCTGGGTCTGTTGCAGCTTTGGGGGGTCCCAGAGGTATCTATTGCCCATGACTGCCCTTCTCGATGCAAGCAGCTCCCCGCTGTGACCAGCAGGCTGGAGGCCCATGTCCTCCTAGCCCTGAGGCAACCTTTTAGGGCAGCATTGCTGCTGTGGATGTTAAGTAGATGGCTTTCCTTTTTGCCTTCCTCCAGAAAGGACAATCTTGCTCCAGAAACTCCTTTGTTCCAGGTCACCTCATGCTTGGGAGATGTTTGGTGAATAGCTGTGGTTTAGGACGTGGACTAGGTGCTTGTGGTGATGTGTCTCCCCTCTGCTTTCATATACCACGCATAAGCTTGTTTTTATTAAAGACAAAATTGTTAAAGACAAAATCTGTTTGTTTCCCCAAAATTCAAATACTGGAGGCTTAAAACTGAGCTTTTCACACATACTTCGGGGATTTGGCCATGTACCATGTTGCAGTTGTCACAGTTTTGTCAGGAGCCTCTTGGTGCTCCAAGCTTTCCCTAGCAGCCCAGCACTTCTGTGCTCTTGTGATTACACTACAACTTCTCCTTGGTGAAGCAAGGAAGTGAAGAAAATGTTACCCTTCTGATGGCAGAAGGCTTGAGGCTGCAGTTTGCAAAACTCCATGGATCGGAAGGAAGGAAGAGAGGTCCTGGCTGATTATCATGAAATCTCATGAGCCAGAAAGGCTGGTGTGTTGTTGGATTTTGCATATTTCAGGTCTGCAAGAAGGGCAACATCCCAATCCTGCAGGTATTCTTTAATATCTCCTCTGCTCTGATATGTTTTTAATTTTAATAATATACTAAAAAAAAAGCGAGCAGCACCTTAGCTGCTAAGGCGACAGGCGCTTAAGGAGCGCTGAATAAATACATAAAATATGTTTGCCGAAGGCATTTGTCGTTGGAAGTTTAAACATTAAACACGCCTGCTTTGTGTGATACTGTAATAAAGCAGCAATGTTCAAAGAGCCAGGAGCAGGGCTCTGAGCGCAGTGCTACATCTTCACTCCGTGTCGAAGGAGCCTGTGTTGCAGCAGCACCGTGTCTGTGTGCTTTGCACCCAGAAGAGCATGTGCAAGTGAAATATGCGAGGGATTTCACAGAATCACAGAATGGCTGAGGTTGGAAGGGACCTCTAGAGATCATCTAACTCCCCTGCTCCAGCAGGGACACCTAGAGCACGTGGCACAGGGTGGCATCCAGGCGGGTTTTAAGGATATCCAGAGAAGACTCCACAACCTCTCTGGGCAGCCTGTTCCAGGGCTCTGTAACCTTCACAGGAAAGAAGTTCTTCCTAATATGCAGGTGAAATTTCCTGGGCTTAGATTTATAGTCATTACCTATCCTTTGCCCTGCTGCTGGCCTTCACCAAGAAAAATTTGGCCCTAGCCTCTTTACATCCTCCCCTCAGGTGTTTGTATATGTCGATAAGATCCTCTCTCAGTCTTCTCTTCTCTAGGCTAAGCTCACTTAATCTTTCTTCATAAGATAGATGCCACAGTCCCTTAATCATCTTTGCTGCCCTACGCTGGACTCTAGCAGCTCCACATCCCTCTTGCCCTGGGGAGCCCAGAGCTGCCCCCAATACTCCAGGTGCCTCCCCAGAGCTGAGCAGAGGGGCAGGATCCCCTCCGTGGCCCTGCTGACACCCCTCCTCCTGATGCAGCCAGGAGCCCATTGGCCTTCTTGGCCACAAGAGCACATTGCTGCCTCACAGTTAACTTTCTGACAACCAGAACTCCCAAATCCCGCTCCGCGGAGCTGCTTTCCAGCAGGTCAACCCGTAATCTGTATTGGTACCTGAGGTTATTCCTCCCTAGGTGCAGGACCCTGCACCTGCCCCTGTTGAACCCCAGTAGGACCCCCCTGCCCAGCTTTCCAACCTGTCCACGTCCCTCTGAATGGCAGCACAGCCCTCGGCCACTCTGTCCAGTCCTGTATCATCCGCAAACCTGCTGAGGGTGCACTGTATCCCCCCATCCAGGTCACCGATAAATAACGTTAACAGCACAAGATCTCCTTGCCAATCTTCGCAGGTCTCTTCAGCATGATGATTGGCTTTTTCTCTCTGTGGATGGCCTCTTTCCTACTGATCAGCCTGGAGGCTTTGGTTTTGTGCAGGGCATTTATATACCCGCTGCAGAGCATGCGCCGGAGATGGTATCACTGCCCACTGTCCTGGGCAGCCCGAGCGTATCCTTGCACTGAGCGGCCTCAGGGGCCAGTGGTACAAACAGGTTTGTCTATTTTTTTTCTTAACTTACAAGATAAGGAGAAACACAGATACTCAATCCATTGAGAAATAACTAGGTGGGTGATTCACTACCGTTTGTGTAAATGGCACTAACTCTGATCTGCCTGTGCAATTTATTAATACTTCACAGGAGGGAAAAAAAATAATTTTAATCTTATAATGGATGATGAGCTGTGAAATTGCTTCTGCAGCAGCTGGGCACCCTGGGGGAGGGTGCTGGATTGCACCACATTACGCGAGCTTTCCCCAGATCTCTGCCTTCCCCGTGCTAATCAGACACGTCAGATCTGGGGGATGGGAGCGGAGTTGTCGTTTCTTCTCTTGGATGTTATTACAGTTTTTTTATTCATATTTGTTTTTTTCTTGTCTGTTTGCTTTTGGGTCTCAAGTTTGACTTTGGCACATGGGTCAATCTCTGAACGTATTTGTGGTGAGCGACCCTTTGGGTTTTGCCAGCTGGGTTCAGAGCTTGGGGTTGAGGCTGCCGTGAGTGCAATGACAGCAGGTTGCCCATGGGACCTCAAGGCACGGTGAGGAAAAGAAACCCTATTCCCCTTCCTTTGTGTGTGAAAAACTCATCTCCATGCAGCTCTACAAGCGTGCCTACGGTGCACACTTAATGTCTTGGCTATGCCCAGTCCTTGCAAGCACCGATGTGCCCCACCGAGGGAGGAGGAATGTATCTGCCAGGGCCCGTAAGCAAATTCCTCTTTGCTGATGAGCAAATAAAAAATGAAGGCATGTAAAGAAGGAAAGGGTGCCAAATCAAGATGGTAGGTGATGTTCCCATTACGGCATTGCTGGAGGACCTTCCTACAGCAGATATCTAAAGAAAGCAGGGTTTGCTGCAGCACCCGTGCTGCACAGTGTGGCTCTGCTGGCCGTATGTGGTGGGTTAGGGCTTGTCCTTAGAGGTGAAAGTGTGGAAAATTTGCTACAGAGCATTTCTTGAAACTATGTTTCTTTAATTCTTAGCTCCAGTCCTTCAGTTTTGGACGTAAAAGAAAGACTATGTAAGATGACAAGCAAAATGGTATATGTATTGTGCAGAATAGAGCCTTTCTGCTGCTTTGGGGACTTCTTGCTCCACTGGAGCCAGGTCAAATTAATTTTTTAGAGTGCTTTTTACTAATTCTTTCTTGCATGCCCTCCATTACTGTTTTCAGGCAGCCTTATCTCTTGACCTGCTTACAGTGCATTATACATCATTATGTAATGTATCATTGGCTCAACACAAAATGCCAAATCCGTCCAGTCCAACAATGAGTTTCTGTGAAGTGCAGTGATCTTATTATGCAAGTTCAGGATGCCATGAGACAAAAAAGGCAATTATGTAAAATCTGGACTCCTCAAATAATACCCAGAAATGCATGATATTCTTGAGTAGAATATAATCGTATTCCTTACATTCGCTTCCAGCTGAGATACCAGGAGGGGATTTGTATTTGTCTGGCCCAGTCGTTTGTGACAAATACTCATTTAAAGTACTATTTAATTTTTTAAATACTATTAAAAAAAATCCTCCTTAACTCCTCTCACTGGATGTACATTTTGCTTAAAATCAGACAAAATGATGATGAACAATTTTAAGGGGTTCAATAGCAAGGCACATGACAGTGGGTACACTTAGCCTACGTGAAACAGAACTTGCATATCTCTGCAGAGCAGTGCAGCCCTTGCTCTGAAGACTAGAGAGGAATAGCTGCAAAAACAGTGACATGAAACAGTCTTCCCGTCAGTGGGGTTGAACACCTAAAGCAGGGTTGCAGCCAGCACCCATGTTTCAAATATACATCACCTTTTGGACATGCTTGTGAAGAGGTAACGAAGACTTCCAGGAGCTCTAGCTGTTGCCCGTGTTTGCACAGGGCAGTGTTAGTTACTTCCATCCACGGTCTTGGAGTTTCAATTTAACATCTGCTTCCTTGAAGGTAGTTGAAGGTATTTGTTAGGGGAACTTGGTACTGCCTCAGCTGCTGGGGTGGGAGATTCAGCCCTGCTGCTTCCTTCAAGGAGGGCACCAGTGCAGCTCAAAATAGACTAGGACAGGGGAAAGTGCTGCCTGAAGGTGTCTTGCCCCATAATGACGGTCTTTCAGAGAAGTAATAACAACAGACCTGCAAAACCAATTGTTCTGGGTGTCCTTGGAACTCCCCAACACTGGACATTGAGGTCAGGAGCTTAATAGGAACGCAAGGAGGATCAGACATACATGCGGACATTAATATCAGATGAGATAGATGGGAGGGAAGGATGAATCATTCTGATCCATAAGGAGCTTCTGCAGTTATTCACTAGGGATTTTTATATCTCATTCAAAATGCTGGTTAATACTGGGTTACTTTTTGATCAGAAGGTTTGACCGGCTGAACCACTGTTCTGATTCCTTAAAGCAGGTCTTGTGTTCTCGGACAGCAATGTGTGGTCACGGGTTCTGTTCCTCCCCATAACAGCTTTTGAGAGCTCTTCTCCCCTGGATGTGCTTGGGGGCATGATGGGCTGGACCTGGAGACACAGTGGTCCTCACAGGCTCACATGGAGCGCCGTAGTGGCTTCACCAGGGTCCTTCTGTGTGCTCTCCTGCAAGGCAATAGCTGCAGGCTTCTACAGAAAGTCCATTAATGAAAGGAGGAAAGGTTGAGAACTCTGCTGGATTACGTTTTTCTTCCTCTCTATTCCTGGGAGTAACTACTTCCAAAACTCATTTCTGTCTTTCTCGCTGGGGAATTGGAGGTCTCTATCTTCACTCAGAAGGATAAACGTGGCATTACTAATCCTTTATATACCATTGCATGCTGCATTGCTGCTTCCATGCATGTATACTGCCTTTACGGTAACAGTAACCTTTTCTTGAACCAGAGATTTTCCTGAACAAGACCCCTTTGGGATCTGTGTGGGCTTGCCTGGATACATTTTTAATAAATACAATAATTTGACTGCAAACCTATTACCTAACCCTTGTTTGTTCTGCGGGATAGTCATTTCCATGCCTGCAAAAAACACTAACTCATAGAGCAATCAAGGGAAAAATGACAACCAGAACAAAATTGGTATGTGTTGTGATAAACCAGTCCATCTTCAGCATCATGCATTGTAGCTTTGTGTATTGCCTATGAATTATGGCCTTGAAAAGACATTACATCTTTTTAAAAAAATCAAGTCTAATTGTAACTATATTTTTGTTTTTCATTTTGTTTTATGTACAGTGTATGACTCTTGCAGAGACATTTTTATTCCAGGAAAATGACAGGCCAACAAGAAGCCATAATTGCACTGATTTTTAGAAGTGCCTGCATTACTACAGATCTGATGTACTGCAAGACATGAATCAGAAAAATTCTATTAAAAAATCTCTTGAATGGCTGACACATGAGTATTATCCACGATGATTAATTTGACTTGGTCATTATGAACACAGACAAGTCTGACAAAATTGCATTTCATTCCCCACTGAATTCATAAAATCACTATACACATAATAAGAAGTTATAGTTCTGTGCTATCCACTATTCTTGACAGGATTCCAGTTCTGGATAAGATACTGATTAAAAAAAAAAAAAAGCAGAGAGGGACTTGGGAGCCTTTTAAAAAGCCTACAATAGGGCTGATTTCTTTGCTATAAATTGTTCATAGAACTCCATTATTTTTAGCTTTTTTTGTTGGGCTGGTGATGCAGGTCAACCACAGCTTGGACAAGGCAAGGGAAAATGAATGCATGCTCTTGTTTCTATTGGAAATGACTGTTTTTGTCAGAAATGCAGGCATATGCTGATCTTGGAGAGCCCCAAGGAGTCCTGCTGGGCTGCATGTGAGGGCACGGGCCGGGGACCATCACCTCTGTCCAGCCACGAGCATAGAAACCCTTTGCTTATTGAATCTGAACGAGTGTGCGTCATACAGATGGTTATTAATAACCTGTGCGTCGTTCCTCATTTATCTCCCATAGAAATGAGATACAAATGCACAGGCTGAGCCCAGAACCTCCTAAGAAGGTTTTTGCTGGCTTCAGTGGAATTTTAGAACATGATTTTATTAAATCTGTAGAAAGCGGAGTCTTCCCCCCCACTGTCAAATTTGGTTAAAGGCCCCCAGAAAGCTCGGGTAGTTGAAGCCCTGTGATTCTGTGCCTGCATCAGTAGGAGAGCGGACAAAACCAAGCCATGCAAGTCATCTATTGAATTCTAGTAGTGAAGATATTTGTAAAAGGGGCTGGGAACACTTCAGAGGCAATTTGCAGATTGCATGTGACTGATTGTACATAAATACTTCTCTCCAGTATTTATCCTCCTCTACCTCAAGTACTTCATTGGCCCTGCAGTCCCTGCGCTGGATCTCCATGGGTAAAGATGAGGCCAATCGCTTGCTGTTCCTAAAACAGTGCTGCAGATGGGGAAAATCAGCGCTGCGTCACTTCTGGGCACCGGGCTCCCCTGGCACCTCTGCTCTGGGATGAGATGCCAAGGGGTGGTAAGGGACACCCTCCGTGACTTTTAATCTGCTGATTTTACTGGGAGGTTACAGGCTGCAGCTGGACCAGGGCAAGAGGTAGGAAATACCCTGGGACCCTGCATGGCCGGTGGGATATGGAGTCCAAAATGAGCTCTAGGGCTGGGCCAGTGCCTCCAAAGCACTGCTACCATCTCAGCCCTGCTGAGGAACCAGCATGGGCCGTCATAGCTCCTGCATCTGCTGCACTGTTAGTGGAGACCAGGACAATAAGCTGTTGCCCTATTTCTGTTCAGGCACCAGCTATGGCCCTCAGTAATAGTGCTCAACCTCACAAATAGCAGTTTTCCTCATTTTGCAGACTTTCTAGGCTAGCTTTGGTCTGCCTAGACCTATTTAATCTCTGAAATAGCACGTTTCTACTGCAGTAAACTCTGACTTGAGCTGCAGAATAGAGCTAGTTAGTGGATGAAGAAAGGTTCGGAGACCATGGTGCTGTGCATCATCTGAATGATTAGGGTGGGACGGATCACAGCAGTCTACGTATTTCTTTACACCTTCATGGGAATAATTTTTCTCTCTTAGGCTCATATTTATTATTGAATGTTATTTGACAGGGCAAATATTTACCTGCAAATCTCTCCTTCTGAGTGAATCAATGTTTGGGTGGAAGTCTTGGAACCGGGCAGATAATTGCACAGAACAGGACTCAGTGGAGATTTTGGGTCACTGAATGATTGCCATGTTTTGAAGAACAGTTTCACAGGTCTTCAGTCAAGTTACATCTTCTATGATTAATAGCAAGGCATAGAGGGGAGTTGGTGCTGGCCAGCTGGAGAGAGTGTTTTATAAAGCAGGACAGCGTTTCCCTCCCTTTCCAAGTGGGAAAAGGCAAAAGACTTGATTTGTTGATGTGCTCCAAAGTTCTCACTCCCTCCCGGTTCACCTGCACTGTGAGTCCTGAGCATCTTTTAAAGTACGGCTATGTTTACAGCCTCCACCGAGGTGCAGACGGTCCCTCGACAGCGCTGCTGCGTTAAGGCATCTGGCTCTTCATTCCAGCCTGGCTATCGACTGTGTGCAGCTGCCTGGCTGTGGGCAGGCCCAAGAATAGCCCTTCTCTTGCCGATGTTTCTGGCAGTGTTTCCTTGAGCCTGTGCCCACAGTCTGACCAAGTGTTTTCGTTACTAGGTGGCTGCCTGAAGCTGCCAGGGCTGGGCTTTATTTGCAGTTCCAAAGGAGGTGTGGAGCAGGAGGGAAAAGTGGAATAACCACTTTGGTAGGGGTAGGAGTGTGGGTTTGACTTTGGCTGCATAGAGTCTGCAACGACGCGGTGCCCGCTGAGCCATCAGCCCGTTTCCATGCTGTGCCAAGGACACCCCAACGTCCTCTCCTTATCCAGGAAGTGTGAATCTCTGCATGAGATGCCTCTCTTGCGGGAGCTTCCTGCACCCAGAATGGCAGAGCGGTTCTTCAGGGACATCAGTTTCTCATGCAAAGGCAGAGCAACGTTTGTGCCCCATGGGCACCCCAGCAGAAGCTGAAATCTGGCCCAGTACCTCAAAGTGAAAGCCAAGAACCAGTTTCCCCATTTCTACCCCTGCATATCCCATTGATCTCATCTGAGGCTGGTTGAGGTACAAGCAGCAGAAGCGAGCTCTTTTGTTGGGTGTATTACAGGACTGGTAGACTTTTGTATTGGCAGATAAAATGCCCAGCACTGTCTCCAGCTCACTCATCTTCACGTTTTAGCAGGCTGGAGTGAGAAGTCCTCATTGACCACATTGACATGTGGTCATTTTCAGAGGCTTCTTATGGTCGTGTGAAGAAGATGCTCATGGATTTAATATGTTTATAATTGAAGTGCTTATGTAGATAATAGAAACAGCAGTCCATTTTTACTATATATAAAGCACAATGTCCTTGGAATACTGAGGACAACCAGACTTGCGGGAAGAGCTCCTCAGCTGCTCTCCGGTCCTCAATATCTCCGTTCTTCTGTTCCTCCATCGCCTCTCTCTCCATCCACTCAGTCGGTTCAGCTCTATTGCTGTCCTGCGCACCCCTTTGTCTGCAACTCCTGCTTTTTCTGCGCCATCAAACGTGCATGGCACTGGGTCTGTGGGATGCCTGAGTCCTTTTCAACAGTGCTTTGCTCAGTGTGTGCACAGTGCTGTTGCTTGAACATGCATGAAAGATGTAGGAGCTCATGTCCTCCCTCATTATCTGCTGGTAGCTCTGCTGTCCATGGTGCATCATGCACAGCCTGTGCTGTGTTGTCCTCCATTCCCTCTCATCCTGCTCCTGGAGACTTGCTGTTCCTAGCACCTCACCCTTTTCCAGCCTCACCTCTTTCCCATCATCCTTCTCAAGTTTCTCTGGGGCTTGAGTCATTGCATCTTTCCCCACTCACCTAATCTTGTGAGTAACTGGGCTCACCTGCAGATTCAGCACAAGTACCTCCCCAAACCTCAAGAGCCTGGGGCTTTCCATCTCCTGAAAACTGTTAGTGGGTATAGTAAGCCTGGGGAGTCTTGGCATGGTTAGAGCTTGTTGCAGTGTTCCCTGAGCTGGGTGCAGTGTTGGACAGGAGTCTGTGTGAGGAGGAGCTGCTGGGACTTGAGGAACACAAGTTGTACTGATGAGTGCCATGGTGAGGACCGTGGCCCAGCGTGCAGGTAAGGCGAGTAGGGGTGAATACCTCACACACCTTCTCCAGCCCCTATTCCTGGATCTGCAAGTGGGCCAAGGTGAACCTGGTTACTGGGGTGAAGGAACGCATTCAAGCTGGGTTTTCAGGAGGGAAAAAATATATTTTAACAAAGTTTTGATGCTGTTGGAGGTTGGTTGTATCTGCTGAGAGATAAGGCTTGTTGTTTTAGCTCATTTCAGTTTTAATTTGAAGAGGAATAATATGTAGTCACAACAACTGTCATCTATTTGGCAGTGGAAAATCCTAGATCTTGCATTTTTTTTGTATTTTTCTCTGAGCACCATAGTGGGCAGCCTTTTAGCAAAGCTTCTTCATGCACTTGTGTTTGGAGTCCTGGTGGGATGAACGAGTTCAGGCCAGCTCACTAATCTAATTTGTAATGTATCCTCATAACGTATAATTGGCTGTTTAATTCAATTCCAATTAGCATAAGGATGGGAAATACAATCCGCAGGGTGGCCCATATGGTGGCGGGCAGGGTGGCTGGGGGTTGCTGGCAGAGGGCTCAGGATGACGTTGAGCCGCCCTTTGCGGGGACGGCTCTGTCATCCCAGGAGTGTCGGTGGCCAAGCGACTGCCAAGAGGTCGGTGGCTGGTTCCACCCTCCTGAGCAAAAATCTCTCTGCCCCATCTACTTCCTTATGTTTCCCAGCAAATAGGCACAACTCACATCGGAAAATTGGTGGTGATGATGCAGGGTGAGAGTTTGAGGGTGCTGGGGCTGATGGTACTTGGATATTATCTAATCTGATTCTGTTTGCGCACAACTTTGATTGCGATTTTGATATGTCTGCATGAGAGTGGAGCTCCTTGCAAAGCGTTGTCGTTTAAACCGATCTTCTTTTTCTTTTTTTTTTTCTCCCACAAGCTGAGCGGAGCAGAGGCAGGAACATGCCAGGAAGGTGACAGGGTTTTTGCTCACTGTGCAAAACTGCCTCAAACGCCTTTGGTGAGGAGCTGTTTTGCAGTAATGCAAGAAAACTTGTACTTTTGAAGAGAGCTTTGGGAAACTTTGAGTGGGTTTTGCATAATTTAGTTAAGCGCGGCAAAGCCACTTGCTTATATACCTGATACCAAAATAAAGCAGTCGGTGGAACAAGTTTGCTCTTCAATGATTTATTTAAATCCTGCTCCGCATGCCGTGCAATGAAATCCTCTTAAACAAGCAGGAAAGAATCGCTCTACCTCTACATGCGTAGCCCAAATGAAAACTTAACTACTAGACTTCTTAATCAGGATCTGTCTGTCTGCTGTTGTGTTCAGCCTCTCATCCACTCCTGCTTTCCACTATAATGCCAATCCTAAAGAGAAGCTGCCTGCAAAAGTCAGCCGGCTCAAGTTCCCAGTACAATGGCTGTTGACACAGAGCCATCACAACACGACTCCGTGTTTGTGTTTCGGTACAATCGTATTCCCACCAAAACCAGGGAATATCAGGTAGGGGTGGATGTGCAAGGCATCCTCTTCTCCCTGTTGTTTCTCCCTGTACCATGGGACAACAAGAGAGAGAAAGCAGAGTGAGTTCAACTTCACGAAGGATGAACCATGATTCCAACTCCTCTCTGCTTCTCATACAGAGTCCCAGTTAAATACACTTCTTATTTTATTTTATTAGGCTTTTTTTTTTTCTTTTCCCTGCCATCTAGGGTGATGGAGTGTGTGAATTTGAGCTAGTTCTTGGGCAATGGGTTAATAAAGCCTGCGGTGTTTAACTGGTTTTGCACACATCTGGGGTTTTGCTCTGAAATCGAGTATTAAGAAAAAATCCATCCATGAACTGGGTGATCTGAAAAAATTAGCTTAAAATGTGTGTATATAATACTATGGCTAATCAGAATTTCATCTGCTATAATAATATGTGAAACAGTAGGCATTTAGCGTAAGCCTTCCCTGCCAGAGACTCATTATATTCTGCTTTCATAATTAATGATTTGGGATAGATTCACACTTACATTAGGAGGCAAATACATTTTGGTCTCCAGTGAAAACAAAAGCGCAGGTGCAATGACATATTCTTATTTTAAATACAGATTGGGGCACTTAAAAGTAAACAAACCACCAGAAAGCATGTGAATTGGAACCAGCATGTATGCGTGTTTGTCATCTCCTTGTGGTAGCATCGGTGGGGATGCTTTTCCCAGCTGCATGTGGACAGGAGTTTAAGTAAGGACAGGTCTCAGAGTGGTGCTGTCTCGCAAGGCTTCTTCAAAGGAGTTTAACAAATGGCACGGCTGTGCTTGCAGATCACTCTCCCTGATGGTAGCTGTGTGCTGGAGCTTGTGGAGATCCAACAGACACTTAATTCCCAAGTACTGTGGTGTTTCCTGGTGGAGCAGCACTACAGTGCTCACGGGCAGCTGCTGTGTAACTGCGATTTGCTCATGTCATGGAGAGGAGATCTCTTTTTAAAAGAAGTGTTTTCACTGGCACATGGTTTTGCATTATAATATTTAATAATAATTGCACTTTTTTTTTTCATTTTAGACATATAATGGCCAGAATGAGAATAATGAAGACTATGAAATCCCTCCCATAACGCCTCCTAATCTCCCGGACCCTTCCCTCCTTCACTTGGTGGATCACGAATCTGGATATCATTCCCTGTGCCACGGCCTGCCTCCAAACAGCCTGATACCAGCGTACCCCTACCAGAACATGGACCTTCCAGCCATCATGGTGTCCAACATGCTCAGCCAGGAGGGGCATCTTCTTTCCAGCCAGCTACCAACGGTGAGAAACTTTCCCCATCACTACCTTTCATGTGAACACAGTGGTCTCTATTAGCATTATGAGTTGATTGACTTTAGAATATTAATGACCAGCTCTTTCCAGCTGGGGGTTGATGAAGCAGGTAGTGTGGCCCTGACTCACTGCGCTCCCAAGTCCATTGGGTGACATCATTGCTCTACTCTGCGTGGTCTTGCTCTCCCTGGTAACTTTATGTCTCTAATCTGGTGTCTTCCTAAGCCCTGTCAATCCTCAAGTTGCCTTTGGGATGGGGGACAACACAGCTCTGGCATGAGCCTTCACCTATGTCAAGGTCAACGAGCTCCCTCTTTGTGCTCGCAAACTTAAATTCTCTTTGGCCATGCTGTAGGAAGGTGATACCTTCAGAGGTTTCAAATGACTTCAAGAGAAATAAATAACAGAGGGATAACAAATTAAAATGCAGATCTGGGAAGACACTTTGGGGCTAATTAGGCCTTTGGACACTCGTGTGCCAGAAGCACTAAGGAAAGACCTGGCTTGGCTTGGGCATATTGAATTAATGCTGCAGCTGTTTAATAATATTTTTCTCTTTAGCAGCTTTAGCTCAATGGTTAGTTTGCTATATTGTTTCTTTCTGAGATCATTGATTTTCATGGGTGTTGTTGGAAGGCATCAATATCAAACTGAGCTAATTTACCTTGAATAGCTTGCCTGCAACTCTACAACTGCACGAGTGAAAGGGCAGTTGGTGTTGATTGCCTGAAGAGATAGCAGTCTGAAAGGTAGCAAGACTTAAATATTTAAATGGGATACTGTCTCGTAGTCTAGGAAAATCCTGGGGCTTTCTAAAGTCTTGATGCCCCTCCAAGTTTCACAGCTAGTGTGTTTAAGAAAAATATAATGTTCTTCCCATCAGTATTGAACACAGGCTTATTTCTATGTAATTAAATATTATTTAGGTCTCCATGATAGCTTTTAGGTTCTTAGGTGATTAAAACATTCATTTCTGAGGCAAAAAAGAGTCTATTTCAGATTATTTTTTTCCTAGTTTAATTTAAAGCACAACCCCTTTTCCTGACCCCTATTTTCATAACATGATAATTTTATCCTGTGTTGATGGTCTCATTTTTGAGGGGTGATATTGCACTTATAATTTTTTTTCTAAAATACCTAAAGAAACAAGAATTGTGGGATTTATTAAGCAGCTTCTATACATCTGAAATAATTTATTTTAGAATAGTCCTTGGCAAATGTTCTCTTTCTTATTTTATGGTACTGTTTTACAAATGCAGCATTGTGACGATAAATCAGGACTGAGCCAGAGAAGATAAGACGGGGGCTTAGTGGGCTGTAAATGCAGAATAGAGAGATTAAGATTTGTTTGCCCCTTTAAAATAAAAAGGTGAACCCTGAATTTTCCAACCGATAGTGAATTGCAAAGGTCTCTTTTCTACCAAGAACCTTTGGAGGTAGAATATATCTCCAAATCTCCCGGCAGAAAGGGAAGTAGATCAAGGAGACAACAGTGGGAATTTCAGGTCAAAATCAAATCCCGTCTTCTCCTTGTGTCCAAGGCTTTTTTTTTTTTTTTTTTTTCCCTCCCCATGCAATCAAGCTTTTCCTATGGAAGCACAGTGCCTTCTAGCCTCTTTTTCCAGGAGAGATGGGCTCATTTTGGGGATGCTACCTGTGGCTTTGCCAGGTGGAACGGGTGCTGCAGGCTTCCCCATGCCCCTACTCGGGTGGGTTCGCAGCAGGAAGCCTTCAGGTCAAGGAAGGAACTTGTTTGCAAATACTTCCGAAGAGTGAGGATTCATTGCCAGGTCGATAGGGATGGAGAGCTGGCTGGGAAGCAGCCTGGTGCGAGCGTGGAGGACGAGGTGGAGGAGACAGTTAGTGGAGGTTTTGCCTCTGCTCCAGGAACGACATTGCAGATGCAACTGCAAGAGTCTCGCCTTGCTGCCGCTGTTCTCTGTAGCTTGTGCTGCTTTTTGCATACCCAGCTATTTCTTGCCTTGACTGTAGACACTTTTGGTTTGAAGGCAGTGAGAAACATTAATGACAAGTGATTCAAGGTAACATGTTTAGACATTGGTTAGACCTTTCCTCTAAAACGCTAACCAGAGCCTTGTGAGTTTTGAGGGTGTCCTTACAACCAATCTAGGGCTGCTGGAAAGGTAGCAGGTAGGGATCCTGGGGGGCAATGCAGGTGGGAATTTCCCTCTGCAGCTCAGAAATGAGTATGGACAACATGCATTCAGGTTGCTCTGTCCTCTTTGGCTTGTCCTAGGACATCATCACGCTAAACATCACGTCGCTAATCCTGTCCATGTCCCTGCAAGGTAGGAAAGTGTTGCTTCCAGCACATAGATGAATCCAAAGCAGGGCAAGTGTAAAGTATCCACAGAAACGCCCCACAGCAAGCTAGGAAAAGCTGTGTTTTCCATTAGGTTTTAGAGCATGCAGGGAACTTTTCAGGCACTGGAGATAGGGCGAAGGGAGACAGAGTGAGCAGGAGGGGACGAGTCAGCAGAGCGGGTGGCTTTAGGAGGGCCATGGAGCAGAGGGAGGAGTTGGAGCTGGTGCTTTGGGGAGGAATGGATGGGTCTGGCGTTTGCAACAAGAAGCTAACTGAAAACTCTTAATATGACTGAGGATTTTCTTCAGTCATTTTTGCAGGGCGGGGGAAGAGGAGGGAAAGAGGAAGCATTGCAGGAGAGGAGAAATACAGGGGAAATGGGAAAAGTGGGATTTTCTCTGAGAGACTGGAATATTTAGACAAGAAAAAAAAAAAAGGTGATCAGAGAGGGGAGAAAAATGGATTTTTCCTCCTTGGAAAGAAAGAGTTTGCCTGCTATAAGGCGAAGGCCAGAGGTTCTGAGGCCCGGACAGGAGACTGCACTGGCAAAGCACATCCACAGTGCAAAAATGCCAGATTTTTGCTCACCTGTGGGGGCTGTGTACTGCAATGCTGTCTTTAGTTATAGCTACACGTTATTTTCCATGGGCTTCTCACATCATTTACCAAAGGAAAGGGTGCAATTCCCAAAAACCCAGAATGTTTTGGTGGCCCGTGCTGAAAGATGAGGGGTACCCATTTGCTGGAGGCTGCAAAAGGGCCCCTCCTGCCCAACTCGTTTTTGCACTGAGGACCTTAAAGCCCAGATCCACCAAGGAAGGTGCATCCGAGCTGTGCTGTGCTCCAAGGCTACAGGAGCCACCTGTAGCCAAGACTCAGCAAAGCCCCCATTTCTGCACGGGAGAAATTTGCACCGTCAGTTCTGTGCCGCGAGCTTTAGGATTTCTGCTAATTTGACTTTGTGCTTATTAATGCTTCAGTCTTTAAAAACTAAGCTCACAACCATAGGTCCTGGGTAGAAAACGGCAATAACACAAGCATCCGTGAAGGACTCTTTGTATTAAGCAGCGCCCCGTTCGCAATTCTGTGCTAGTGTTTTTCTCAGAGGCAATAAATGAAAGAAATATGTCTTTTTAAATTTTATAAAACTCAGAAAAATGGTTTTAAACAGCTTTTCTTCACCTCCTATAATTATTTATTTTCAAACAGTCCTTCAGGGTAATGTTCCGTTTTCTTATTTCACACTCCTTTTTCTCATAAATGAACCATCACTTCAATAAATCATTATGAAAACAGAGACTAACACAAACCCTGAAAGGTTGAAAGATTTATGTAACACATTTATGTTTTCCATTTTCTCATTCTGGTACTCCACTGCTAAAGCTAAGCTAATAAAAGCTGCTATTAATATTTCTTGTTGCCTAGCAACCGCAGAGAGGGAGTAATAGCTTTAGCTAGAAAAATAGATGACCGATAAGGAAAAATTCAATTCTTTTATTATCTCAAGGGAAAATGGGCTTTTACTGGAACATTATGATGTACGAGTGTGAAGTTGAATACAAAGGATATTTTTCCAGTTGTTTTTCTATTTTTAATGAACATTATTTTACCTTCGCAGATGCATTTAAAGGCGCTCGCCCCACCTACTTGCCAGGTTAATTTAGCAGCAGCCCCGCGTCTCCGGCCCCACGTATGTGCCACAATGCTCGATTGAGAGCCCCGTGCTCGCCCTGAGCTTCAGCGTGTTGCCCTACAACTTCACTCCGAGTAGGAAGCTGGCAGAGCAGGTCCCTGGTCAGAGAGTAAATGGGATTTGTGTTTAAAACGGTGGTTCATGCTCGGAGCATCCGTGTAATCGCTCCATAACGTTCTGGCAGCTATGCCCCTGGCATGGTGTTGGGAACCCCACTAATAGCTCCAAGGAGTTGTTCCAGGGAAGGACCCCCCTTATCAGCCATCAAATATCCATGCAGTGGCTGTGGGAGCCAGGCAAAGCAATGAGCTTCGTGCTGCTAGAAGCTCAAAACGATGCCAATTTTAAATGCAAACTTCCTCGGAGCACTAATCGGAGCTGGAAACGCGCCCTTGGTGCAGCGCCGCTGAGGAGGCGCGTGGCGAACAGCATGGGCGTATTAGCAGTGTAATTAAAATATCAATTACGCAGCGTTGACAATTTGCCAAGTAGCTGGCTTTTGCGTACAGTAAACTTAATCACTCCTAAATCTACTCACAGGCCTTGATGTGATCTCAATGCCAGGGCAAGGCCACGTAAAGCAGCACCGCTAAAGCGCAGCCTCGGTATTACTTTGCGTAATGATGCTGCACTCCATAGCTGGTATCATGTTCAGAAAATTATCTTTTAATGTACAATTTGTATTGCTGAGAAATGTCACTTACTTTGCAGAGCATCTCGCTGACATAAAACCCGAGATTTATTTCTGTCATTTTTTGTCTCCTTTGCTGTGTTGATAATAAGAAGCCTACTTTATGCGCGTAATGCACGTGTCAGTTTGGAAATTTGGGGTTTCATAAGAGACAGTAGTATAAATAAAACATGATATAAATTAAAAATATAGTGGAAAATAAAATCTGTGAATTGCAGTAGCTGATAAGATGAATGCAGCGTGAAGGAGATTTTTCAGACAGAATCACATAACTGGAAGTATTCAGAGTAAATATGTTTAAAGTGTTGAATGGACCTTTTCTAAAAACTGATTTTGATTTGAAAATGTGCATGTGTCTGGGTATGTATGCAGATATACTATTAGCCTAGTTTTCACCTTTTCATTTTTTTTCTTATGCTATGCAACTCTGCAGGATGATATTTTCTCTTTTCAGGAAAAAAAAAAGTCCTTTCAGCTGTTTTTCTGCATGAAGTTAAAAGTGAGGTTAAAAAATGCATTTTTTCCCACGTTAACAGTTCTTGCAAATGAGATTATTAAGTTTCCAGGCTTTGAAAAAATACCTAGCAATTTGGAAGAGAGTTTGTTTGGAGTCCACCGTGTGGCTTTGCTAACCCTTGCTAGCTCTGTAGTTCCCCCCCTGCACCCAAAGCTCAGATGCTTTTTACCTGAACATGATGAAGAGGGAGATTTGGGCCCATTCCTATCCTGAGGTTCCATCCTGAGTCTCTCTGTTTGCTCTGGCCTTAGTGTTGCTGCTTAGTGTTATGAAGAGGAAGGAGTTTGCATGCTCACCTGCACTGAAACCTTCTGCCTTTCAAGACGAGTCCTAACTGAGACTGCCCAGGTCTGGCAAGAGGTGAAAGTGGCTTTACCACAACATGTTCCTTGCCCTGAGGCCACTGCCACGCCTTGCAAAACCCAGGCCAGATTGTTTTAGCAGCTCAGATTGAGCCCTTGTCTTGGTTTTGATGTCCTGGCAGGCACGCCAAGGTGGCTAGAGAAGTTCATCTGCCTTTTTGGCCCCAGTGATGGAGCAGCTTTCCAGCTTTCCCCGACGGTGACTGGCCCTGCTCCTGCGATGCTCCTTTTGCCCAGGAGAAGGTCAGCCCGTGAGGACGCCCCTTGGATGCTCTACAGCATCTCCAGAGCATCTCAGCAAGGTGAAACCTAAAGAGCAGAAACCAAGGAAAAAAAAAAAAAAAAAAAAAAACCCCCACGACTCGGAACCCTGCCAGAAAAGCTAAGGCTCAGTTTGCGGAGTGCTGGTTATGCTGGAGAGCCGTGCAAATCGTGTCAGGGAATTTGCAAGGCAGATCACAAAGATTTTTGTCCCAGGCGACGTACAGCTGATTTGGAGCTTCCTTCTTTTATAATTTAGCATCTGTGGCTCTGCTGAGCTGTTTTACAAGGCAGAAATCCAATCCCTGAAGGGACAGGAGCCAAAGTTCAGTACTGAGTATTATGCCCTGATGAGGCTATTGCATTAATGCCAAGTGGGAGAGTTAGCGTGGCTGATTTATATGGTGCATGCGCGTGCAGCACGGCAGCGTGGCTCTGTAAACATTTCCTTTGCTAACCTAGTGCGGATTTGTCCTGAAGCACAGATCTGTGTTGTTAAGCAGTCAGTGGAAGACTCTCCATGGGACAGTAAAAGGTCAAGCGAGTGGGGTACTGAAAGATACTGGAGAGGTTGTATATGGACAGACCAGAATGCTTTTCCCTAGCCCTTTCTGCTGCCAGAGAATTGATGAAATGTTATTTAACAGCATATTCCTGATGTGAAATTCTGCAGAATTTGAGAAAATAAAAACAAATCCGTTTTAGGCTGCATTTCCAAACCAGGGCGTGCAAGAAACGGTTTGCATGTGGATGCTGTTGTTGTGCATTAATGGCTTCAAGTCTGCATAGGAAAAATGTTTTCCATGCAAATCCCAATGTTTGATTTCATGCTCTGGATCATACGCTCCAAGAACTCCAGGGCTAAATTGAGTTCTCTCTGAAAATTTGGATTTCATCCTCCATAATGGTTCATTGGAACTGGAATTCTCTTGAGTGACAGTTTTCCTCATTTCCTTTTCCTCTGCTTTCTCGCTGAAGTAGAAAAGTCATATACAGTACAATGAATTTAGTGCAGTCAGCAGCAATTCAGCCATGCTGATTTATTTGAGCCGTTCATAGACAAGTACTGCACTGCTCTGCAAGTGGCAGTGCCCATGAATTTCATGTTGATTTTTACCGTTTCCCATGAATGGTCAAAGGTTTTAGTTATTACAACCAGATTTTTGCTCCTGGGTTCTCTGGGTGATGCTGAGCTCCATTATTCAGCTGTCCTCCAAAGATGCACATGTGGAAACAGAGCAGTGACTCCAGCTGCTCTCCAGATCACAAGTGAAGAGTCAAGAATGATGTCCCTTTCAATAATTTTTAGATTTCTTTCTGTTATCTTTACATTTTTGCAGTGCTTGTGGTGTGAGGGCCATAAAATCATTAAAATAAACAGTGCAAGGAAGTGGTCGGTAACATTTTAGTGCTCACTCAATCACCTGGCACACTCCAGTGCCATGGCAAGTCATGAATAGTAACACCTGGACTTCAGTTACAACTTACCTTTAATGTTCATCAGGGAAAAAAATAGGTGGATAACTATATTGCTACAGCAAGGTGGCTGCTTTGTAGTCCATAATCTATTGTAATCTAAAAAACCTGGATGGTTAAAATCAGTACATATTGCAACCAGACTTTAGGGCTTTCTGTACACCGTGAGCGTGTTTTTCAGCCTTGTCGGTCTTGCCAAGCAGTTCTAGGTTGTCTTTTGCAGAGCTGGATTTGTGGAAAACAGAATTGGCTCAAGCAAGACTACATTTAATACTTCCTCCAAGAAACATTTCCCCTTCTTCCTTGTATTTATCACTGAATGGACACCCAAATACTTTATGTGATTTAACAGGTTTTTTTTTTTTCTGTTAAATGTATACATTTTCCAAAATAGTGCCTTGATCAACAAAATAACATGGTGTAATAGCAGGAGCCCATGGCATCTGGTACAGGGACAGGGGACAGCTGGTGTGTTTGAGGGCAACAGGGCTGATTACATTGGGAAAGGATATCGCCGATGAACCTCTTGTACTAAACCTGCACACCACAATGCCTAAACAGCCTGTTTCAGGGAAAACTGAGGGCATCTGTTAGTTTTGAATAGAAATCTAGGTGAATTCAAACTCAAAGAGGCCAAGAACATGGAGGTAGAGGCAAGGAGACATCTCCTGCTCTCATGGAGGTGTGTCCAAAAACATAGATTATAGACAGCACTCTTCTTCCTGGAAAATTGGACAAGTTTACAGAGTCTTTAGAAAAAAGAAGCATTTATGAGAGAAAAAACAGGTTTTCCAGCCAAAGCCAAGAATAAGATTGCCAAGTACAGAGCAGTGTCAGTGTTGAGTCATGAGTAGAAAAAATACTAAGTGAGGAGCCTGACCATTTTGTTAAAAACATTGCAAATCTGGAAAATGTCTATATTAATAGCATACCTTTGCGCACAAATAGCACTACAATCAGTAGTTAACCATAGAAACAAAATCCTATGGTGGACAAACAATTTTAATCCTGAGCATGTGGGAATTGATGCTGTAGGATAAACTATGGAGGGCATGTGCTGCAGGGACAGAGATAGCTGCAATTGGGAAACACTTCACCTGAAATGTCAGTTAGGCATATGGTAGCACTGCATTTTTGTTGCAAGAAGTGCTGTTCCTCACTATACCATCCACTTACAAACATCAGCTTCAAAGGCAAAGTAGTAGGACAAGGTCCTACATTTGAATATCAAAGGTAGTTTCTTGACGTCAACTTGTATTTCTGAAGGGTTGAGCCCAACCAAGTGCCTACCCTGCACCTTAATGCTGCAGTTCAGCCCCAGATGTATTAGCCACACATGGGAGCTGTGTCTTCACAGGGAGATGGTATCTTCTGGAGACATAAAAGGTGGAGAGAGGGAACCACCCAGTGTGTAGCCTTCTGGGGCCAGTGCATGCTGCAAAACATCCTAGCAGGTGGCATCAGTGATGTGAGTATGTTCATTCATTTGTGTCTGTGGAGGAAACAGCGGGGTCCTGAACTTTGCATCAATCCAAAGAAGTTGAGCAAGAATCTTAGAAGGAAACATTTGTGTATGCCTATAAAAACCTGATGCTTGCTGAGATGGTAAGAAGCAAATTCTTCCACGGATCAGAAATGTCTTGGTCACTTTTCCCTCTTTCTGCCATCTGCTAGACTTGTTTATATCAATGGACTAGTTGTCCTGCTCTGTGGATCCTGTCTCTGGGACGGGGGTGGCCATGGATGCAGTTGGTCTCCCAGGCCTGAGAAGCTGTAAGATCTTGCAGGACCAAAAGAGGACACCAGTAGTGATGGCCCCTCTCACTTAGAATGCTGGATCACAGGCTCTACCAATGACAGTTATTCACATCTTTGGGCTAAGTAAAGCCAAGAGGAAATTTCCAACTTACATGAATATAATTACAGGGTTTGCCGAATTATGGTGGAGAGTTTGTGCAAGCCCAAGCAGCTTATTCCCATTTGCAGGCACAGAAAAGACCGGGATACGACAGCACAAGGAGAAGTGCATCTGACTTGAGCGTTGGCATCACCAGGACTGCCAGGGCCCAGCCCATGTGGCTGCTCTTAGTATTCTGGGAGAGCTGCCACAGTGGCAAGGAAAATTATTCATGGATCAAAAAAGAGAGGCATTAGCAACACAAAGTGTCATCATTTTCTCTTTTCTGCTGCAAGGTTGAAGCAAGACGCCAGCTGCAGTGGGTGAGAAATAGCTTGAAGAAATACTGGCAAAAAAATGCAGTATTTATTCTAGCAAGAGCCTTGTGGTTCAAGCCAAGGTATCACTCACAAATTTGTGGAGAAGCCCAATGGGTGCATAACCCTCAGCTGCCTCTAAGAGGGGTTATTGGGAGCAACAAGATCGAGACCCATATACAGCAGTCGTGTGCTTTGTGTCACTAGAAATCACGGCAGAGGTGAAGAGAGGAAGGCCAGCAATGAAGCCATAATTAAGAGATGCCAAACCAGGGAAGAAACACGGACTACAAAGTGCTTTGGAGGAAATGGTAGTTCCTGCGTCTCTGCTGCGCATCCTTGTCTGGGTGTCATGGACCTCTGGAGACAATAACAGCCACCCACGGGGCACCCCTCCAACTCAAGGAATTCACCAGAATGCTAAAACTTGCCACCTGCCTGATGAGAAACCAAATTCTGACGCTGTCAAGCAGAGACCATGCAGCATTTTGAGACACAAAGTGAGTGTTGGAGAAAGGAACCATGTGAGGCCATGCTATGAGGTACGTAGGTAGAGGAGATAAATCATCCTCCCAGGTCTGATAAATTAACAATCCCAAAATTAGGATAGAGACTAAAGTCTTTTAACAGGAGCTGTTCAATTTTTGATGTTGGATTTTAGCAAGGTGAGTAGAGCCTGTAGAGTCATCAGCAGTCAGCACTGCTTCACTGTCTCCAATGGTAGACAGAGGTCAAAATATGCATAAAATGCTTGTTAGTGTCTGCTCAAGGAACCTGTGAATGCCTTCCAAGGGGAGATGGTGGGCAATAATTTGCCTGGAGCAATGCAAAAGTCTATGAGAGAGCTGAGAAGTGAGCTGGAGATCTTCCAGCCTAATTCCCACTGCAGCACTACATTCGCCTCAGGCTACTAGGAGCATCAGAGCATCTCTTATTTATCCGAATGATCAAGAGAATCCCTCGTTGTTATAAACCACTTGGCCTTTGGTCTTCTAGTTCATCTGTTTGCTAATCAGATTAGCTCCTAAAATGGAGCCTGGAGATGGCATCCCCTAAGAAATCAAACCAGCACAATTGAGAATAGCTCCAACAGGTGTTTGCTTGAAAAATAAACCTGACTGTGACCGTGTTTTATTACCTTTCCACTATGTAGGGCAAAGAAGGTGGCCTTACACTCTGCCGCATGGAGCTGCAGCCAAACTTATGCAGTTTGAACACTAAATATTCGCCTGATTCTGGAGGTGTTTTGCAGCCCTGGGCTGCATGCGGAAGCTCTGCCCCGCAAGATGCCCCCCGTGGATGCTTCATCTCAGGCTCTGCTTGCAAGGATGGCACTTGGGGGAGATATTCTAATTTAGAAACCATGTAAGCGTAATATGGCACTGCTGAAAGCGCAGGAGTCCCACCATGATGTCCTCATGGTCTATTTTCAGAGTGGGACTGCACTTTTAAACGTATAAGTTGATTGTTAAAATGGAAAACTTCATTGAATTATATAGCTACTAAATAATTATTTTTCAGTGCTGCTGCTAAAAATGCCCCATTGAGAAGGTGCATTCTGTCACTGCAAAATGCTGTCAAGCCTCTGCATGTAGGATTTTGATTTCCTGCTACATTTTATTTACAAGTTTGGCTGGTTCGGGGCTGGAGAGCACAGGGTAAATATTTGCATCTGCAGCCCAAGAGCCCCCGCTGCTGTTGGGGCTGTGGCAGTGCCTGGGGTCCCGTTCGCTCAGGGATTTTGCAAGATGGGGCCAGTAGTGGGGTTGCTGGGAGCCAGTTTAGGGGGGCAAAGTAGAGGGCCTTGAAAGCACACGGGTCCCCAAATTCAGAGGAAAAGCCTATACCCACGCAATCTTAATTATGACTTTGGAAGCATCACCTAATTGCATTGCTGTGTCGTCACAAGGGCACAAATATTTATGAGTAAGACTTTTGCTTCTCATTGTAATAAACATAGAGGTGGCACCTTTCCGAAGAGTTAATATGAATGTGTAAACACAGGCTGGAGCACAAACTATTGAGCCACGTGCAGGAAAAGCATCCCAGTGTTTATTGTATTAATTGAATATTCATGAGATGCCAATTTAAATTACAGTTCACAACTGTTGCAGCACCTAATGAATAATTTAAATAAGTGTGGCCAAAGAGATTTCAATGCTGCATTAGCAAACTGCGAGGGATTAAGCAACAGAGAATTTATAATTAGCTTTGTATATCCAATAATACATTCATTGGAAAGATGGTTTTAATTATCCCACATGTTAATTCAGAATACAGTGCATTAATTTCCAATTGTAAAGTAACCATTTATTTCCCGTTAATGTATTTGTCATTCCCAAATTCTCTGCATTTCGGGACATTCCAGGTGTAAATTGGCCCAAGATTTGGGAACCTTTTCCCTCTCAACCCATCTCAAGCAGGCTGCAATAGGGGAATAATCCTGGTTATTTTACTTTTATTTATTGGGAAGCTGGGACAAGTGAGATCAAGTCACTTCCTAAGAGCATGAGTCTCCAAGCTGCTATGTTTCCTCTCTCATATGCTTACAGCTATTTCAGAAATACTGCCTGCTCCTGCAAAGCCTGTTCGTGACAGTGATAAAAGTTTGTCACATTCATCTCCTATAAGCAGCTTTAAATTTTCCTTTAAAAATGACTTGGTGAGTAAATAGAAGTCGAAATCCTCATGTCCCAGCAGAGATCACTCGCGGGTTTCTTGACCCCAATGGCATTTTTCTGGGATTTTCTGAGTTTGGAAGAAAACCTACAAAATACAATCAAAGATGGGGCGTTTTTCCATTGATCTAACCCAGCCGTTTGCTGCTGCAAAAACCCCGTTTGAGGCTCGTGGCAGTGACAGCTCGGGGAGCTGTGAGTTGCAGTGGCCGTGTTTCAAATCTGGTGGAATTGAGTTGTCATGAAAATCGTCCTGGTGATAGATAGCTTTCTTCTGTATTATTTGGCATATTTTGTATGAAGCTTTTCATAGAAAACAGGTTCTCTTGCTTTGCAAGAAGGGACCTAATAGCTGTGTTGTGGGAAGAGAAGCACTCTTGTATTTACTGTACTGAGTAAACTCCTTCCCAGCAAGCCTCTACAGAGGTCATTGCAGTTCCTTCCATGGATGGAGTGTCTTCTCCACCTCCTGAAGAAGCCCCCTAAGAGCAGGGTTTTGCAAATGCATCCATGAAGCCCATAAATCCAAACTTCCCCATGCTGGGCTTAAGCAAGTGTGTGCGCAAGTCCCAGCACCCTGGAGCCTTCATGAGGTCTCTGTGTGGTGACAACTGTAGTTCCCCCAAGCCTGAAAGCTTATCTGGAGACTCGGTGGCAGGAAGAGAAATCAGGAGGGATACCAGGATGCCTGGATCACTCTGCCAGGCACATTCGAGGCCTGACGGCCAGCTCAGACGGTGCCCTCGGGTCTGCAGAGCAGAGGAAAGCACTTGCGTCCCAACTGGTCTTGTTGGATCTCAAGCTGCTGCATTCACCACATCTCAGGGAGAGGTGATGCAAGCTGGGAGATGACACACTCCGCTCTCTTGGGGACTGGAGTTACTTGACAGAGGGCATTGCCGTAACACAGTGCCCTGGCACTAACACGTATCGACTGAACCTTGGGGCTCAGTTGATGAAGCTCCCCAGTGCCAGCAGGCAATCCCAGGGGGAAAGTCAAACCTCTAACAGGATCACGTGTGGCTCTTGTTTTCCCATGTGGGGTTATGTGCTCGGGGAGGAAAGGAGGTGCTTTGGATGATTCGAATCCCTGCAGCTACCTGGATTAAATAAGAACTGGAGTTAGAAATATTTTGATGTTGTTTTGGCAGTGTAGTCCTGGGTGCACCATCAGATCTGGCATACATCAAATGCCAAAATTAGTTCTTCTGATGTTAAAAGAGAAGGAAAGAAGGGTAACTTTCAGGTATCTGTTTTCTATCATGCAGAAAGCAAAAGAGGAGTGAAACCCTGTTGAACTGAATATTGTTTCACCAGTCTTCCTTAATACAATACAGCTAATTTAATAAAATGTATTACACAAAGCAGGCAGGCAGAGCAGCCGCTCGGGTTAATGTTGCTGTTGGAACCTAAATAAGCCTTTCCTGAAGTGGTGTGACTTTAATTCTGTGTCTTTGCAAGTTTTTGCATGTCTGTAATTTGTGTTGGAATATCATTTGCAGTTATATTGGCTAGTTAAAAAATGAGAAGGGTTTGTAGGTGCCAGGAATTAGGACAAAGTTACCACTTCTGACTCTTGCAGTAGGAATCAATGTTTGAATTTCTGTTCTCCATTTCCTTCTGCAATTAGTTGTGTGCGTGTAGATTCACTTGGGCTTTTTGCAACTATTTTCAAAGTCTTCAGCATTTGTTGTAATTAAGGACAAGATTAGTCAGTGTCTCCTGTTGGCAGTTTTTGGGATGCAGCCAATTCACCACATGCCTTGGAGCTGTTGCAGGGGTGACAAGGGTTACAGAGCTGGGGGGGAAAAGGGGTAGCTCCTTGCAGATATGTAAGAAGAGAGGTGTCGTGGTGTGTGTGCACATGTGGCATCCCCACTGGTGAGTTTTTCATTTTCAGCACTTTCTAGTACTGCAGGAATTCCTTAAGGTGCTTGAAAAGTGGACAGTTAAACTTTGCAATGAAGAAAAAAAGATACTTTTAAGATTAATTCACAGTATTTAATTAACAGGGACAGTCTTTCTAAGTAGTCCTCCCATTTTCCTGTTGTGTTTTATACTTCTTTTCCTCTTTTTCTTTTTTAATGCTCCATGCAATAAAACTTTGAGGTCCGTCACTACTTTTGAGTCTGTTGCTTTTGGGGAATGCAGTATTTAAAATGTGTGGTAAGAGTCAGAAGAAACATTAAAACAGTGTGAATTGTACCATGCCGAAAGAGTTCAATAAGCTGCAGGAGCTGCAAGGTGAGGACAGTAAATACCAAAAGAGGTGATGGGACCAGTATAGCTTCCCATTCCATCCATTCTTGTGACATGAGGTGCTGCTACCCTGCAGCCATGGGAAGCCATGGAACACCATTCACTTTCTTACTTGTAAATTAAGAGGTAATTAAGACTTGCTTTTGATGTCTTCTGCAGCTAAGTAGAATAGAGCCACGTGGCCAGTTTACAGGAAAATTCTGGTCTCTGCTTTTTGGGAGACAATGAACTTATGCCTGGATGAACCACCACAATTGCCTTCATTTCCAAATGGCTTTGAAAACATTGCTAAATAATGTATTCAGAAAACATGCTGGAAATTAATGGAATAGATTATCTGCAAACATGTTTGCTGAATTATCAGGTGTGTTCTCTGCCCGTAAATTACTGTATATATAAAAAAAAAAAAGAGCAGAAAATTATTGGATACATTATTTAGAGAATGTCTTTCAGCTAGGAGCTGCATGGCATGCTCAGACTGACTCCTTTGCAGCGTCCGAAGGGCAAGGGACCCATCCCAAATGCAGGTACAATCCAGGGCTTTTCTTCACATGCCTTTTTCTGGACTGTGTTGTTCAACTTTGACTTCAGGAGTGCCAGTTTAATGGGGTCAGGCTGCACCCTGGGCATCAGCAGTCCTAAAAGGCTGTGCTGCTTCATGCATGGTCTTTGCTGAGCTGGCCAAGCACCTCCAGAAGCCGCAGAGTAGAGCTGGGCTGTTGCGAGTAGCTTTGCCCCATCTTTGCATCCTGCTCCGGGAAACAGTAAGGGCCCCTTGGGAGCCTGGCCCCACAGCTGCTCCAGGCCTGGAGGAGGAGACGAGGGTGACAAGGATGGCAAGGATAAGCCCAGCGAGCACGATGAGAGCAGCAAGGACGATGCGGACATGATGCCAACGAGGACAGTGAGAGTTGCTGGACAGCAGTGAGGATGGCAGGGACAGCAAGGGCAGCATGTCCTGTTTCAATCAGGAGGACTGTTCACATGAGGAAGAAGGCACTGCCACTGTGCCTTGCACTTCAGGCAGCCTCTCATCCTGCTCAGGCTATAGGGAGAATCCCAGCATTTTAATTCACAGCTTGCAATATGTTTAAATCCCATAGTGAGCTGCTGGGATCCCCCGGTCAAGCCCTTCCAGCAAGCAGAGTATTAATGAGAAATATGCCCCATGAGTATGGGCTGCCTCCCTCTGGTTTTCCACTTCTCTCCCAGGGAAGCTGCAGCGCTTCCTCCTCCTAATGAAGTGCTAATTGTTTTTGCATGGTCCTTTCCCGCCTGGTAGCAGCATCTCTGAGCTGCTTCATCTAACTGTGCCAAGAGCTGGGCTGCATTATGCCCCGGGCCATGAGGATGTGGAGAACCTAGCTTTGGTGGGAATGGAGCTTGGATAGCATCAGTGATACCAACCGTGCCAGTGCTGGGGCCCCGGTGATGGGCTCTGTCGCGTGTGGCTGCGTCACCAGGACCAGCAGGAAAGGCCTGGTTTCCAGTTATGTAGTGCTCAAACCAGGAGAGAAAAGTTGCTTTTCTTCACATTCAGTTGAAATCAGCAGGCTGAGCAAGTGGGGCTGCACATGCCTGCAAGCCCAGGAGATCTGGGTTTGTGTGTGCTCGTGGTATTCAGTAATTGGGGGAGGCTCGAGGAAGCTCTGCAGGACTAGAGAAGCGCGAACGTGCAAATATTTGGAAAGGGAAGCAGAACAGCCCATGTAATTACAGCCGTGTCAGTCTGTCATCAGTCCTCCACAGAATAACGGAGTGGCAGATCCAGGCCTCAATTAATAAAGAATTAAAGGGAAGTAATATAATTAATGCCAATCAACGTGGGCTGATGGAAAACAAATCTTGTCAGACTAACTTGATATCTTTTTTGATGAGATTACAGGTTTGGGTGGGAAGGATAACAACGTTAACAATGTGCCTAGACATCTGCCAGGCATACAACTTGGAAGCACAAAGTACATTCAGAAAGTTGAACAACTCACAATCAGTGTTTTGCGAGTTTGAGCGATCAATTTGTCACCTCATCTTCCTAGCACGTGTCATGTTTTTGCCAAAGAAAGCATAAAATGATTGCCAGTGAAGTCTGTCAGTGATGCCGTAAGCATGGCAGGAGTGAAGGAGGTAGACCTGATGGAGCCAGAGCTCCTGGAGTGGCGGGGGAAGCTCATTGCAAATAGTAACTATGCGTTTGGGGAACTAACATATCGTCTCACATGCAGGAGCAAAATAATTTTACAAGAAGCAGAGTAACAAAATGTTATTGCTTGGAGGTGACGCTGGACATGACCTGGGAGATGTGGGGAGAAGCCACACTTCAAGGCTGATGGAGAAGTTCAAAAACACCCCTAGCAATGAGCAGAGGACAGGAAAACTCAGCTTATGTAGCCCAAGCTTATGTAGCCCAAGCAGGAGGCAGTGACGGGATAGGAAGCTCCAGGTCCAGGTGACCATGCAGGCTACAAGGAGAGTTTTTACACCTCAAGGTAGTCAAGCACCGACCAGTTCAGCCAGTGCTGCAGTGAATCCATTGCACATCCTCATGGATTTTCTGCCCGCTGCAGACGCACAGTCTTGCACCTGGGACCCCTGTTGCGCTAGCAAGCCTTCCTGGCAGGATGACACCCCTCCAAAAACCAAAAATTGCCTCCTTTTTAAATCCTTTTCGTATTTGTAATAGGATGATCAGTGGGAGCAAAGCTGTGACTGTTACTTTAAAGGATAAATTAGTTTGACTCTTAACTCAATAATTAAAACTGTTATGGCTATGAGCCTGCAGGGATAATGTACTATTATTATAGTCATTTGTTTCAATTAAATGCTTACTGATTTTACAATAGCAGCTGGGCACCTATGTGAGATAGCTATTACTCTGAACAAGACATCTCAAATTCCTGCAGAAATTTGTCACCACACTAAAGCGTTTTACATAGACCATGAAAGTTTATTAGGAGCAGTTACAAATCTGGAAGAGGAGGGGTGGTAATTGGGGATATATTTTCTTATCAGCTTCTCTCTGTCCTGCTCGTGCACGTGCCTTTTTTTTTTTTTTTTTCAAGTAAATCATCTTTAAGCATTTCAGCTGTGGCGATGCGTTCCCATTTAAACTTCCATACAGAAGGAGCCTGCTGGGAAAACTTTCCTTCAAAGCTGCTCAGCAGATAATTTCTCTCCCCAGCTGATTGCGGTGGTAATGGCTCATTCGCGGGCGCTGCGGAGAGAGAGGGGATCCTGCCCCAGCGGGATCTCCTGCATCCTAGGCTACCCCAGCTGGGATTCCCTCTGGTGCTGGGGGACACAAGCAGTGTGAAACTCCCCTTGACGCATTTTCAAATGTTATCTTTGCTGCCACAGCATCCAGGTGTCAAGTCGTTGTCTTTAGCCTGTTTCTAATGTTGCTTTGTCCCTGGTGCTATTACTCTGAACAAGAAGCAAAAGTTGCCCATGGACAGGGAGCCCAGTGCGTGTGCCCTTCAGAAGCCTCTTCTTCCTCTCCTCTTGGAGGATTAGCTGCAGCGTTTGTGTGCCCAAAATGCATATTCATTTAAAAAAAAAAAAAAAAAAGGAATATTGTGAAAAACAGAGCTGTCTCAGAGCTACTGCAGCCATTGGGAAACTGCTAATTAAAATGCACTTAATTACTGGATGTATTCCATCCTGACGGTGGTGTGGAGTGTCAAGCCAGGACCGCATCCCATCCCACTACCATGAGGTGCCCGGTGCAGGATGCAGCCTTGGATAAAGGCAGGTATTAGTTTTTTCCTCCAAATTTCTTAAAACCTTACAGTACATGTCCCAGATCCGTAATTGCACTTCTGGGCTTGTTCTGCTCGGCTGCATAAATAAAATGCACTTTAAGGAAAAAGTGCATGATTACGTATTTAATGGATAATGGGAGCCGTTGTGGTCTATTGGCCACATAATCAAAGTTTTTTTAAAAAATTGTCTTAATATAGTCCTTACCCAAGAGGCTGCCATGGCTGCAGATGCAAATATGATATTTTAAATTTTAAAAGAATTTAAACGACATTTCTGAGCCTTCTCTATTTATGAAACCCCCATCTCATAAACTTTTCCTGCATTTAAATTTAAAATAAGGACAATAAATTACGCTTTTCCTTCGCGGCTGCTAGATCAGCTTGCTCGTTGGCAGGTCTGGATTAAACTGTGCGGCGCCAAGGCAGGTTGGCCCTTTCCTGCTCAGGGACAGTGAAAGGCCCTGACTGCCTGTGCACCCATGGGTGCCATCCGTAACTCCTTGCAGGTGACATAAGGAGGCTTCTCTTTTAAATAATGTTGGAACTGCTCGGGTGTGTACAGTGTCATATGTATATACTCATTATATAAAAATACTCAATATATATTATATAAATATATTGTTATTTAATATGTATATATTTATGTATATATATTTTTTTTTATATATGCATATAGTGGTCTTGGGATGTGAAGGGTCTTGGGACATGGAGTGCAGGGGACAACGAGTCCCTGGTGGCATCCTGGCTTACGGCAGTCAAACCACCCCTGTGCCCATATATACGTGGCGTATTTTTGCAACCCCACAGCTGAGGACAGAGGTTCTGTGCAGCCCGAAAGCCAAGTTCATGCGCCTGAGGCCACTTAAATGCAAGGTTATACCCCAGTACTTAGGATTAATTAGTAATTAATCCAGAAAAGGGACAGATCTGGTAAAATCTGCTCTTCTAACACGCTGCTCTGCCCGTGGCGAGGCTGACAGCACGAGCAGAACATGCTCTCCGGTTGCTGTGTAAAGCTCTTGATTCCTGACCTGCAGTGATAAATCTGCTTTTTGCCTTTGGATTTATTTCCTCTGAAGCCTACTGAGCTCGAGCAGTGGGTTGCTCTCTGTGCGTGCACTAATGGAGCTGGCAAGGTCCACTGTTAAAGAGAGATTGCACCTCGGTGGGCTTATCGGAAACAAAGATGGTTAATAAATAAAGCCTGGGTCTTTAAACTCATGTTAACATTAATCAGATTAATGCAAAAAAGTAGAAAGTCAGGAAAACAGTTAAGACAGGGTTTGAATTCCCTCCTGCCAGCTTCTTCCACGGAGGCATCAGGTTGCGCTTGCGTCACCAGCTCAGGTTGCGAGCATGGGGACAAGGTCCGCGAGCTCTGGTGCTTGTGTTGGGAAGCAAGCAGCAGGAATGGGCGGGGAAATCCCTCTTGGAATTTCTCTGGGCCTAGCAACATGTTTTTGTGGATACCTCTGCCAGGTAACTCTTCTCTTGGATGCAGATGAAGACTTCTGCTCTCATTTGGAAATCTTAGCAGGCAGCACTTGCCTCCGTTGCTCATATCTGGGCATCTTTCATATCTACTACATTCATTTGGGGGGGATCCGAACTGACTGTGATAGTTCACAAATTCAGAAGCATCGTCTCCAGAAGAAGTTGTGGATCGGGAGTTGCGAAAGTTGGATTTGAGCTGGACTGTTTGGGATGCACCTTGGGAAATGCCTTGACCTTTGCTGACTTTGAGCCGTGGGGAAGCAGAGGCCTCTAGTTTGGTGGCGATGGTGGCTTTGGGCGTGAGTTGTGCAAGGGTGAGAATAAGGGAGTTTATTCCCAGGTTCTGATCCCAGAAGTATTTTTGCTGCTTGTTATGAATTCTATAAATTAAGGAGAAGACAGTTGCACACAACACATGCTGATGATGAGCTTTGTGTTTTGGCTGTAGTTGTTGGTCATGTACAAGGGCACCAGAGCTACTGGGTATTGAACCAGCCACCCAAAGCTCCTCCATGTCCAGGCCAGGAGCAGGACTCAGGGGTGCTACCTCTGCCATGCTCTTGCCTGACTGAAAGGGGGCAAAAAGACACCATAGAATAACTGTAAAGTAGTCGCCAAGCGTTCATTGAGGAGTGCTGTGACACTACAGTTGTGACAGTACAATGAGTAACTACATTTTCTGAATTAAAAAGTGATCTTCTCCTAACTCAGATCCAGGAGATGGTCCACTCAGACGCCTCTTCCTATGACTCGAGCCGCCAAGTGCCCCTGATCAATCGGGCAGGGATGTTAGCCGGGCCCATGGGCGCGCTCAGCCAGTCTCAGCTGATTTCCCAGATGGGGATGCGCAGCGGTGGCACCCATGGCTCCCCATCACCCCCGGGAAGTAAATCTGCTACACCATCTCCTTCCAGCTCCACTCAGGAAGAGGAGACAGAGTCACATTATAAGGTAGGTGCCGTCATGCCTCGTTTAACAGACAGTAAATCTGGCAAATGCTGCTTTTCAGTGAGTGAGAGCTTACGCCAATAGGAGCAACAACTTCTTGTCTTTCTTTCCCATGGACTGTGAAGGAGATTCTCCCAAGCATGGGGTTGGTTGAACCTTGCTGGGTTTGGGTTGTGCATGCAGTAAGTGTGGCAAGGAAAACCTGGTGTCCAAGAGGGTTTTCCCCAAAAAACTTTTGCCTTTCTTTCTGCGTTTTGCTAGACATCAAGCTGCAGGGCTTCCTCTGGCGAGTCTTTAACAAGGAAATGCTGGTTCAGTGCTGAGCTTATTTCTCCCCGCAAATTTTCTGATGCAAAATTAGACTTCTGGAGGCAAGTTGAAGAGACCAGAAGAGGGAAGGAAGATACAACCAGGGCGAGAGCATGAGCAGTTCAGGTGCTGGAGACAGGCTGATAGGCAGCAGGGTGGAGTTCGAGATGATGCCCAAAGCAGAGATCAGCATCAGGGCAGGAGCCTGCACTGAGCTCGCAGCTGTGAACCCTCCATTCGGAGCAGGGTTAGAGCTCGCAGCTGTGAACCCTCCATTCGGAGCAGGGTCAGAGCTCACTTGAGTAAAGTTGATGTTTTTTTCTTTTCAAGGGGCTATGCTTGATCTAGGGCTTCTGGGACATCTTGGTCGCCCCACGTCTTTCTCAAAATGTACCAGCCAAAAAAAACTCATGTGCATGAGACCTCCCTCGGGTATTTGTGGAGGACAACTTGAGGCAGTCACAGGGCTGCACCTGCAGGTCTCTCTGTCTGAGGGTATCACCATGTTCCTACGTGGCTGATTAAAATCCTTTGGGGAAAACCTTTTTCTGGAAGGTGCTGCTCCTAAGGATGATGCCAGAAGCAGTGATTGTGTAACCTTGTTCTCCAAGAGTGTTGGGTGATGACAGAATCTGAAGATATAACCAGCGTAGCAATAAGTGTAGAGACAGGAGAAGCAGAGAAACTCTGGGACTGAGCACACACAGCAAGTGCTTTTGCATGGAAATCCAGGCTGACTTTTCTCATCGTGCACTGGGGATGGACAGTCACACGTGTCCCTCACCATCTGACAGCAAGAGGGTCACAGAGGGAAGTGGCAGATCCTTGGGAGCAAAAGACTTCCATGTCAGCAGAGTGTGAGTTCTCAGCTTACCTTCACCTCAGGTTCTTTCTTTCTACCTCTCTGAGTGTCACACGGGCTCTGTGCCTGGTGCTGCGGTGTCACAGCAGTCACCAGGGAGGACGTGGCTTTGGCAGCCTTAGGTTCCCATGGAGCCAGCGGTGCATGCTCTGGTAGGAGAGATTTGAGATGTCAAAATTATGACAACTTGCAGAGATTTATATTTCTTCTGATTCTAAGTACATGCCTCCTCATTCTTCTGCCCTGTAAACTATGCAGCAAGGTGCAGGTGAAGCAAGATTGATGTATTAGAAGAAGGAGACCATAAGTGTAAAGAAAGCAGAAGAATTGTTGTGTGGCCTGCAGGTTTCTGTTTGCTTCCTCTATATACACAGCTGTTCAAAGGGAACATCGGTCATTTTTTGTATGGCCACGAATGACCTTTTCACAACAAGTTGTAAAAGCAATATCTGATGAGCAGAAATTAATCTTGGGATCAAGGCAGTTTCACATGAAACAAATGGGTCTGACAGCAAGGGGAGCTTCAGACCCTGCAGGACCTTTGAACACTGCAAGCCTGTGCTTTCAGGAGGCCTCCAAGCCTCACTGGTGCATTTACGTGCTCCAGTATATCTGTGTCTGTGCACACAGGCGTGCCACGGAGTTTATAGCTCAGGACTGCAAATCCCATCTGGATTAGAGGTATCTCTCCATCCTTACAGAGATCATGGTGTCCTCAATGTTCCGACCCTCCAGAGGTCTCATATCCAGGGTGAAGGCTCCAAGATCCTAAAGGGAGCAGTGCCCATGCACTTCCACAGGCTGCAGGAGCATTCGCAGTCAGTTGACCTTGGCTCAAACCGTGGAAGCACCATTGCTCTGGGGGAGGAAGATGCTGGCTTGCTGGGGGTGGGATCCAGCACGGCACGTGCCTCTGGACCCATCCTGATCTCCCTGGGCCATCCAGCCCAAAGCAGCAGGCCTGGATGGAACAGGATCTTTCTGCCTTGTGCAGTGATGGGCGCTATCTGACTCTAAGCTGCAGAGGGAGAACAATTCCTTCGTTCCTGCTAACTTTCTCTCTGCTAGCAATGTAAAAAAAATCAGCAAGAAGGGATGGAAGAGGATGATAGCCAAGGATGTCAATGCTCTTTCAAAGAATTTTTTTTTTGCATCCTACCTATGGGTAAAGGATTAGATAAGCCCAGAAGCCTTTCCACATTTTTCCACTGCTTCATTCTCTGAATTTTAGGCTTGCCTTTAGCCTGTGCTAATGGTCTGTGCTGTTCAAGAACATTCTTCAGTCCATGTTTGGGCTGCTTGGTTCCTACCATGCTCCACTGCACATACTCGCCCCAGGAAAACACAGCAAAGCCCTGATTAGCTCCACTCTCCCCATGGCCTGGGGCACGGGCACTGCCAGCTCTGTGCACCCACTGTCCTCCCTGTGTCCCCCGGTGCCAATGGCACTGGGGTGCTGCCTGAACAGCACTGATTGATTCACGATGTGGCTCTTCTTGCATCACAGGCTCTTGTCAGCTCCTTGTTGCTCTCAAAGAGAGCAGGATGGATCAAACAGCATTACACTTAGTTAAAATTCCATCTCACTTGCTAATAGAGTGAAGTCCTGTTATGAATCTTTTTCTTCTAATAAGGTGGCCTTTTACCTCAAGGCCTCCAATTCAAGCACAATTGGGCAATTTCAGATTAAATATAACTTTTTTTTTGGTCTCTGTGCTCATTTAGTAATGGCCACTGTCTGTTTGACAAATGTCACTGCACCGATGCTGGATTTAATGACCAGTCAAGAGCAGTGGCAGGGAGAACATTAGCACTGCTGTCCTTTCCTCCTTGTGCCTGCTCTGTGCCAGCCCAAAAGCATCCCCTGAACTTGTGAAGCTTCCAGGTGCTCCAGTGCTTGCAATCAAATCTGCACATCTATCAAGACAGAGGCCTTCTGCTCCCATCTCCCTTTCTGAATGGCCTGGAGTTCAGACCACTGTCGAGTTTAAATATACATATAGAAAACGGGAGAATATATGTATATATATAAACACACACATATATATATTAGTAGTCAACTCAATATATATATGTTGTCAACACTTACTGATAGAACAGGCCACTTTCTAAGCACTACAATTAGTAACCACCTGGTAGCGCAGGAACTCCTTAAGTAACATAATCACTAAGCACGGAGGTGTCTGAGCACAGTGGGATTTGACGAGTAGAACTGCTAGCAGCGCCATTTGCCTTTGAGGAACAAGAAGGAGACCCAGATTGCAGTGCCCGGTGGGTACCTGATGCGTTTATCTTCTCATGTGCTTCATCCATGGTGTATTTAGGCTTTTCTACACTCTAAGATAAGGATAAGGATACTTCTCCACGTTGTAAACTATCACTGGCCGCAGTTAGTGCTTTGAGAGCTGTCGTGCACGTTCAAGTGCTGTTCAGGAGTCCTCTCCCTTGTGCCTTCACATGTCGACTCACCTTATCTCCTACATTCCCTGTGCTGCATCCTGGCAGAGCCTGAGCCAAATCCGCTTCTTTCCGTGTTACTTTCCCTGGCAACATCTCCACTTTGGGGTCCCAAGCCCCAGCCCAGTCTAACCTAACCCAATGTCTAGCTCAGACCACAGCACTTGCGGCCCTCTGGACACATGGGGAGGGAGCAGATGAAGGTGAGACGAGCATGGGAGCAGCCAGGAACGTGTTGGGAGAGGGGACGGGAAGAGCCAAGCACTCTCCTGATACACAGACCTGGCTTCTCGTAGTCCGCCCATCCTTTGGGCACTACCAAGGGTTTGTGATGGACCCTACTGGAGAGAAGAGCATGTCCTCCTCCAACTATGCCCTTTCCCATCCATCCCTTTTATTAATACATTCCCAGCTGTTATATGCTGATCACTAAGGGGCTCTTCTTGGTTTTACAGGTTACTGGAGAGAAAAGACCATCAACAGACCTGGGCAAAAAGCCCAAAAGCCAAAAGAAGAAGAAAAAGAAGGACCCCAACGAGCCCCAGAAGCCCGTGTCAGCGTACGCCCTGTTTTTCAGAGATACGCAAGCGGCTATTAAAGGGCAAAACCCAAACGCTACCTTTGGAGACGTATCAAAAATTGTTGCATCCATGTGGGACAGTTTGGGTGAAGAACAAAAACAAGTGAGTTACCGATTCAATTTTCTTTTCAGTTGCCAAAATGTATTTTTCTGTGGTGCAGAGATCCAGCATATCGGGAACGGACATGGGGACTTCAGTGTATGCACAGAAATGGAGGTTATTTGTGGGAGAAGTGCTGAAGTGCCTCTTGGAGCAGTGCCTCTTGGAGCAGTGCTCAAGGGTTTTGCAGCTCCAGGAATGGAACAGATCCCTGCTGCAGTGTCAGAGTAATAGTTGGAGAAATATTTGCAGACATCCTTATCACTTCGCATACTATCCCGAACTACCCAAATCATCTCCAAGGCAGCCACAGGACGGTGCAGATTGCACTCCCAGACCAGGCAGAGCGGGAGTCCTGGCTCTTGTCCCATCCCAAGGAGGATGCACTGAGTTTGCTTTGCAGGAAAATCCTTATTGCTCCATGGGGGAGACTGAGCTTTTTTGACAACTAATTATTCTTGATAAGAACATATTTTGTAAAACAACACTACTAGTCTTTCATTGGCAAGGGCTTATAATACTCTTAGATGGGAGATGACTTTGTGTTTGCTTATTTACTTACCAGGAGTGACTGTAAACTGCTAAAAACTATTAGCTCTCTGCATCACTGGCCTGAAATCTAATGTCGTAGCTCTAAAAGCTTAAGGAGATCTCTGAAGTGGTCTCAGAGGCGAAACCCTCCTGCCCCATAGCTGTCAGCAGCTTTCAGTGTGGTTCACATGGAGGCTTTTAGATTCTGGTTTAACTGTTCCTTTTGGTTGTTACAAAAGCCTGTAATTGCTGGTTGCCTATAGAGAAAACCCCAGGGAACACTTTACATGGCAAGTATGTCCTTTTATCAGGCAGAGAGCGATCTGACATCGTCTGCGATGAGTCCCCAAACCCAAACATGCTGCAACTCATGATCCTCCCATAAGCACTGAGCCCTTCTTTTAAAGCCAGACTGACGACTCCAGGCTTGCTCCATATATCAGCTTTATTGGCAGCCAGGATTTGGGGCAGGATCAGTGGGGAGGAAAAAAACACTGAAATGGAAGTCATGCTAGGAGGTAGCCTTGCTTTCCACCCTGCTCTGGGCAGTTACATACCAACCCAAACAGCCCCGGAGTTACAGGAGCATGGAAGAAACTTCCCAGGCTTTTATTCCCCTCTTTTCCCCACTTTCATCCTTTCAACATCTCAGTCTGTCTCTGTAGAAATCTCCCTGTACGCTGGGTGCTGAACTCAGTTGAAAATGTGTTTTTTATAATGGAGCTGCTGGTCCGACTGTGACTCAGCACACTGCAAATGCTTAGCTCTTAATTAACAGCATGGATTAAACCAGTCCGTTTATCTTCCCGCTAACTCTCCCTTCTTTCTTTCATGAGATAGTGGCAGCCTTGCAGTCTCTTTACACATGCTTTATAAGTGGCTCCGTTTCTCTTTCTCTAATTGATTTAATTAAGTCATTTGTTCCTTGTCTGAACGCTTAAATATTAACTTCCTGGCTTTGTCTCCATCTGTATACTTTTCTCCTCCGGCAGCTCCCTCCCTGCCCGGGACTCTGGCTGCAGGGACACGATTTATCTTTGGTTCTGGGGCTGCATTGACAGTTTGTGTCGTGGGGCACGTTCGCTCTTGGAGGCTGGATGATGGGTTGTTTTGTCCCTGTTTGCTTTCTGCTGCCCAGCTGCCAGCATCCCCAGTCTGTTTTGTTTAGATTCATAAGCCAATACAATGGGGGAAAAAAGACACATTAAATGAAGAAAATATCTTTAATACATGAAAACATGTATGTCCTAGCTCACAGGACTTAGGATGTACAGCAGATCCTTTCTTCCAAGGGTTTTGGGATGCAATGCATATGCTCATCCTTAATGTCTTCTGACATGTCTCAGGGAAGGTGACTGAAGAAGACAGTTATGCGTTAGCCTGGGAACTGACCAAAATGCTCCTGGAAGCTGGAAATTACCCACATTCCCAGTGCTTGCTGGACTAGGTCATCACTCAGATCATGTGTCATCATCCAATGGGACTTTTCTGGAGAGGGATGGGAGGGTTCCTTGCAACAGAAAATGAAAGGACTCCAGCTGATGCTCTGCTGTTTGCTGTAGGGACAACCACATTTTGGAGTACTGGAAGATTGAAAGGGTCCCGTAGGTCTGCGTGGGGTTCCACTGGCCTCTTCACACAGGTGAAACCGGGAGAAGTGCCAGCAGGGCACAGAGCAGGCAGACAGACTGCCATGTGGAGAACACGGTACAGAAGGCAGGTGGTGGAAATCCCTACATAGGCATGGTGAAGTAGACATGCAGAAAGCCAGATGTGGATATTTGTTCTCCATTATAACCCAGGGTTTAGCTCAAAAAAGCCTCCCCTCATCCTGGCATGGGCTGGCCTGTGGTCATACTCCAAATACATCGACATTCTGCAAAATGGAGCCAGACTCCAGATACCCCAGACTGGTCTGTGAGGGTTAATTCTCCACCTCTTGTGGTTATATGCACTGTAATATCAAAGCCACAGCTATTTATTTGCCGTTGAGCAGGTGCTGCTGCTCCCAGCAAGCAAATTTGCTTTCTTCTTCTGATGAAGCAAGCAGAATAAAGGTTGCTCACGTCCCGTTCCAGATACGTTTTCTTCTCTGTGCGCTAGCTGGAAGACAAACACCGAATGGGAACCAGCATGCATATTATGCAAGAAAGCGTATAATCTAGGAGCATCTTTGCTGCTGCTGTCACAGACATGCATCTCACAGAGAGGCTTTTTTTCCTCGTCCGTTCATTCTTGCTGGTTTATCATTTGTGCCTTTGTCATTTTGTTCCTTCTTCTTCTCTTCCCAGCCTCTTCACAATGAATCTTCATTTTCCCTCTGACACACTTGTATCTAAATTTCCTTATTTCCTGCCTTTTTTTATTTATATCTGTTGCCTGGTGATTTGATCATGCTGTGGAATACAGGATTAGCAATCTCTGTGTCCTTGAGTGCTGCTCAAGGACACCTGTTCCGCAAGTCGCATGGTTTTCTTCCTCACTTTAACCCTTTCCAGTGCAGATGTGTGCTGAGAACAAAAATAAATAATAATAACTTTAAATATCTCGGCACTGCATTAGCGGGACATTGTAATCTTCATTCTTCAACAGCTGGCAGGGCCCTTTCTAAGGAGCTTACATGGGAATCTAAAGAATGTGACTCTGAAAAAAAAATTAATACCTACTCTTTGAACTTTGCAAATAGTTTAGCAGCTGTTCCTGTAGAGATAGCTCATACTTTAGCAGAAAGTGAAATGCTAATTTAGCCATTATCATCAAATGGGGTACCTGTCTTTGTAATCCTCCTTCAGCTCCTATTCCCCCTTCAAGACTTGCTGAATCCCATGCCTCTGTTATTTTTTTTTCCATTACACATATAAACCAGCATTCACAGCGTTATCCAGAGGAGCTTAAAGGAACTGCCTGGTTTGACATGAATCAGAATGATTTGAGCCCTAGATTGGAACAAATCTTGCTCATTCGGGAGGGAGAATTTTGTCCTGGCAGGGACGCAGTGGTCCGGCCTTGGACTCGTCCAGGTTACAGTTCACACCACTGAGCAGAGCTGTTGCCCACTCCCATCCTTTCTCCATGGCAGTCAACCCTTCTACAGGCAGTCCCCAGTTGAAAGCAGGTGACCCTTAGCCAGGGTTGGCTGTCCTTGGTCAAGGAGATTTCATCTGGTCGTTAAGTCTAGGAAACTCTCCAGAGCATCTTAGCAAGTTGCCTGTGGGCTTTTGTCATCTGCTGATTATCTTGTCTCGCACTATTCCCATTCCTCCCGTCTTCTGGAACAAAGGAACCGTCAGCCTGGAGCCTCGTGGTGATAAAGCACACGGGAAATCATGACTAGCACAGGAACTTGCAGGCTCTGGAGCCTCTCTTTCCCTTGTGTCAACATTTAAATCCACAGGCATTTCATTAGGTAGCCTGGCAACACATCAGAGCCATTGGGTTGATGTTTCCCTCAATCCCAGAAACTCAGAGCAGAGGCATTAAGAAGTTCTTGAGCAATCTGGTGGATGAACTCTGTGATAAATTAGGGCTTCCCCTCTTTGGATGTGTCACCACATGAACGGGAGTAGAAGCAATGCCAGACAAGATCTGCATTTTCAATTGAATTTAGAAATCTGGGCGTTCACTGGGGCCACAAAGGTAGCAGAGAGAGCAGGAGCTCATGGCAGCCCTGTTCAGCAGGACCTGTTCAGTAGTGCTAAGTGACTCTTGCCAAAATGCATATGTGATTTTCCCATACAAATGCACAGTCTGGAGAATAATACAGCCTTCATACTCAAGGGATAAATTACCCAACAGAAAAATTACTCACTCCGCAGAAAATAATGGATCATCTATCTAATCAGACGCATCTGCTCATTGAACCTGATACATCACTGAGTGACAGGACATGGTATGTGTCTGTGGCAGGACATATGAGTTTGAGACCATCTGTAAAGCCTCATAAAGGTAGAGGCATCACCAAGAAGAGATCCTGTGGGGGCTGCTGGTGCCAGGGAGCTACTTCTCTGGGTTGTCCTTTGGATGTGCATGTATCGGTGCATGGAGTGATATGTGACTTATATACCAGTGACACAAGGAAGTCATGCCAGAGGAAAGCAAGATTTTTTCCAGGAGGTTTTAGTCAATGGCTTTATCCATTCCTTCTCCAAAGAACTGTTTCACAGAACTATTTCTCCATCCAGGGTTATGGTGGTAACTCTCCTAAAGCTGTACGAATAGAGCTTTCAATAGCTATCCGCTGGGATGTCAGATACTCCAGAGCTCCCATTCCTTATCTGGGAAAGCCTGAGGGCATGAAGCGCTTCCTGAACAGCAGCTTCCTCATGGGCATCTTTGACAGGTGATGAATATGTCCAAGATTGTAGTCCTTGGGACTGGACCATTTGGGGATTAGACTGATGGAAATGTGTGGAGATGTAGACAGAGATGTAGACAGGCCAACATCCTGCTCTGGGGCCCATGCACTGAGGAGAACAAGTCCTGCTGTGTGTGGCCATCTCTCATGGGAGCTCCCTGAACCTGCTCCCAGGATGTGTGACTGCTCTCCTTGTTGAGGAGAAGGGCAGAGTGAGCCTTTCTCCAGAAGGTGGTAATACTGAAAAGAGTGCAAGGAGCTGAGAAGTGGGGAGGGAATAGGAGGGTGACATAGCCATATATGCTGTATGCATGTGGAGGCCAAATGCAAAGTAGAAGGCAGTGTGGCAGACACCACCTTGCAATAAGGACATGTTTTGTAGTCAACATATATCAAAGTCATACATTATAATGTTCCCAGGAGTTATCTTGAAGGAATGTGTATAATAGTTACAAGAAAAACTTTCTAGAAAAAAAAATCAAACCAAATGAAATCCAAATTTGGACATTTGGAAGGAAAAAAAAAAACAATTGTGGAATCATAGAAAGGAGGGCAAGGAGAGACTTAGGAGGTCAACCAGACCATACTGCTGCCCAAAGTCAGGATCATCTCTACTTAAGCCATTCTTGATGGATGTGTGCCTAATCTGTTCTTAAACCTTCAGTGGTGGAGATTACACATCTCCCTAGGCAATCTCTTCCAGTGCTTAATTATCTTTACAGTTAGGAATGCTTTCTTCTTGCTTAGCCAACATTTCCCTTGTTACAATTTAAGCTTATTGCTTCTTTTCATATCTGCAGGAGAGGAGGTGAATTGTTTATTGCCTGCTTCTCTGCTGCACTATACTTTGTGACTAGGCTCTCCTCTCGGTGTTCTTGTTTCCTGACTGAAAAACTGAGTTTTTTTGCAAAGACCTTTACTACACCCTTCATCCCTACGCTGGACTGTCTTGAGTTGGTCCTTCTCTTTTTTTTTTCTTTTTTTTTTTTTTTTTGAGGCAAAATGCCCCAGACTCAATGCAGGCTTCCAGCCGAGGCCTTTTCACTTGAGACCAGTTGACTTTGCCCATGTAAAATCAAGACCAATCCTTGGGGGTAGTAGGACAGCGATTTTGGGGAGAGTTTAGGTTCCTTTTATTCTTCTCCGGGATTAGAAAACAATGTTCCTTTTAAAGCAGACAGGCTGGGATGCAGAGGTTCCTGATAACAGCTACTCCTGTCACTCTGTGTCTGCGCGACACGGAGCAGATCTGTGGGCGTCAGCAGGGTTCGGAATAATTGTCTCCTCTAATTAACTGGTTATCAAACAAGAACATTTCATTATGGTACAATTACGAGCTGCTTTGCTGAGACACAGAGGTGTCAGGATTACGATCCCAACATATGCTTCTTACAGCTCTGATTTTTTGTTTTCATAATCACTAACTGTTCTTGTTCCCCCCCAACCCACCCACTGCTTTAGTGACTAATGAATCTTCCTGCTTGTGAATACGAAAAATAAATCAGTGAGCATGGCAGGTTAGAAAGGAAAACATGCAAAATGTTTTGAGGATCTTTAAATCTGATAAATTACTTTGAAATTAAAATCCCTGGGAGAAAATATGATTTAATTAGAAAGCAACATGGTTTTGTCAATGTTTAAATTAAAATTTTAAAAGGTTATAAATACTGCTCTAAAGCTCCGCACACACAGAGGATTCATGAGAGGTTCTGTGAGGATCTGCTGTTCTCCCGCAAAATGTGTGTCTATGTTGTAGCTACTAAAGTTCTTGGATGGGGCACTTTGGGGGTGCAGAAAAGTTCCCTGCACTCCAGGGAAGATTGGAGAAATCCTGGAAGGAGAAGCCTAGTGATGGCCCCAGAACAGACAGACCACCTCTGCCTTGGGAATCCCTGGAAGTAGTTGGATTTAGGAGAGTAATGGGGAAACCTGCCTTGGGCTTCCCCTCCACCCACTTCAATGTCAAGTGACCAAGGTTGGTCCCTCTTTAAAAAACACATGAGCAGATGATCATGGGTACAGTATCTATCTATCTATCTATCTATCTGTCTATCTATCTATCTATCTATCTATCTATCTTACCTTCCCAGGTTTCTCTAGGCAAACCTTCTTTATAACTGAATTG
>JAUBNY010000198.1:617035-662662 GCA_032275445.1 Crypturellus soui
CCTGGTCCTGCTGCCCTGAACATCCCCGGAACTCACAAGTGGTAGGTTCTTAGCTTAGATACCCACTTTTATTTAGGAAAATGTGAATAATAAGGTGCTGAAACTAGGGCAACATTGGGACCCAAACGAACTGAACAAGTTTCCTGGAAGGCCGGGGAGGCATCATCTTTCAGCGCAGGAACAAGGTCTTCAACCAAGCGGCAGCAGCGCAGCCTCTCCACCCCAAGGACTGCAGTTGAGCACTGGGGCTGCCTCCAAAGCAGCGGGCTGGCATGGTCAGAGCACTGCTTGGAAAAGCCTCAGTTTCCTCTGCAAATTCAGTGGAGCCCATCAGGCACGGAGGGCTCACTGAGCCAGGTGGAAAGCAGGAGACTGGGGAGGCTCCAGAAGGCTAAGCTAGGGGGGACTGAGTTTTGTTTTTAAAACGAGCACTTTGACATCCTTCTCCAAAGCCATATTGTAAGCAGAGAGCCCATGCAATTCATGATCAAAGCTCATGCATTTCATGCCTTTGTTACAGCAAAAATATCAAATTTCATGGGTTTATCACAGCTTCCCGGAAAAAAAAAAATAATTTTAAGACCAGACAGATTATACAGAGACTTCCGGATAATTATTACAGTAGATAATAGCAATGAACTCAGAGGGGTATGGGTCAATCGTTGCTTAGTGCATCAAAAATGTCCTACTGTCTGTTAAGGAAACAGCTGATCTTCCATTACTTGCGAGATATGATCTGCTGGAAACCTCAGCTCTCAAAGCTGACTTGTTAAGTTCAAGTTCTTGTTATACTGTAAAGTCTGGTCTGTCAGCAGTGCCATCACCTCCTCCTCCTGCTAACTTCTTGTATTTGCTGCTGAAGTGCATCCTCTGGGTTGCCTGTAGCATTAGCACAGGTTTGTAGGATCAACCTCCTTCTGAACTCCAGCCCCTATTTGTCTCAAGGGCAATGTCTGGACCTTGTTCTGCTCCTCAGCACTGCCTGTCACACAAGTTCTGAGCTAATTTGGAAGCTACATCACAAGTAAGGCTTAGACTCCACTGCACAACCTTGCTGTGATCTGCACAGTTGGTTGTGCCTGGTTAGCTACGTGCCTCCATGGCCTCAGCAACCAGCAGGATGTGACAGTGCCAGCTGGGCGATGAAGGACGTCCACGTCTTGTTGAGTTTGATTCATCAGCACAGTTTTAGGTATAATTGGGAAATTTCTGCACCATGTAATTGCCCATTTCAACCTTAAAATTGCATTCAGCTTAATTGCAATTAAAGCAGTACTCTGAGGAGCAAAGTAGCAATGTCTAGAAAGAAGGATTATCCTCTGTTGTGTTATGGCTCTGCTATGTCTAGCATCCTAGACTGCTGAAAGAGAGGATCACACCACCCTCCATAGCAGAAGCAGTCCTGTCTTGCTCTCTGGATTACAATTTTTATTTCGTGCTAGGCTTTCATATTGTTTTGATCCTGAGTTGTATGGGTAAAATTTCCCAATATTACATTTTCTTTTGTGTCAGACAACTTTTGTAAAACTAAGAAGACCAGGCTTCTCTCTGTCTTTCCCTCATCTAGTAAATTCCTCAGTAAGTAAAAAGTAAAAGTAAATCCTTTTGTGAGGAATTTCTTCAGCTTTTGTTGCAGTTTATGACTGCAAGTTAGATGCCATTAAATGATACTTCTTTCTTTATACCTACCAAATTCTAGGATCCTGTGAGCAGACACTCCTTACCTCATAAATCAAGCATGTTAAAGAATTTTAAATTTTTCTTCATCTTCTCTCCATTCTAAATTTTGTTGTGCTTACTGACTTCCATCCAATTTTTCAATCTCTTTCTGGGCTTTAGCTATTTGACATCGTTAATAAAGACATAGATAGTGATTTCTCATTCCTGCCTAATATATAACTGTCTACCCCCACAAACAATTGCAAAATATTACTCTTTTTTCCATCATATCACAAGCTACTTGATCTAGTCACTGGTACCCTTCATCTGACAGCCTTTTCCTCACTTTTGTTCTTTCCCAGGTACCTACTGAATATCTTTTTCTTTTTGAAAGATTTTCTCCATGTGAACTAGCTTGCCTTTATCAAGGTTACAGCTTGGTTTGCAATAATCTGCAAAATATTTCTTAATTCCTCCAGGCACCTCTGCATTTTTTTTTCTGTCCTGTCTTATAATTGCAGCTCTTTACATCCATAAGATGTCTTCAGGATTCATTTGCATTTGTCTCCTATCATCTAGATTTTTGGTGATAAAAGTGAGCTGGATGCTTCTTTCCATGTCCTTTATCTCATTTGCAAGAGTTAGCATTATTCATCAGGTTTCAGGAAACACTGTTTTAAGACACCATTACTCAGGAGATGATAACAACCTCCTCTAGGCTGGCCTTACTTTGAGTCTTCAGAAGTCCATTCCAGCCTTTATTATTCTGTGATTCTAAGTATTATCTCAGGTCCCCATGGCTTTCACCTAGTCCAGTCATTCAGCAGCTTTTGTCCCCTCTTCCCACTCTCCTTGAGCTAAAAGATAGGAGGGCCCAGGCACTGTGATTGGATCCAAGCACTCATCCGAGCAATTTGTGAGCCACATGCTGGCTCTTAGGAAGCCTTGGCAGCATCAGAGTTAGAAAAAGGTCTTCTTGGCCCTGATGGTTGACACTATACTTTTTTTTAACTATTAGGTAATATCTGCCATGGTCCTGGTTTCTCAGAAGTATGACTGCTTGTCTGGTCACTATGACATTCATCACTGGTTGCTGGGATTTACATAGGCTCCATGATCTCCACCAAGTGGTCCCCTGGCATATCTGAATCATGGGCTTTCTGCTGTGTGTTGTCCAGGAGTACAAAGCTGTGTACAGTCAGTTCATCCAGAACCTCATTAATTCATGCTAATGATGAAGCAATCTACTCCAAATGGCTGAATTTTCCAAATCAGAATCTAAGAGAACACTGTAAAAACACAAAGATAGAACATCACAAGTGCACTTAGTTTGGATTCAATTATTTATGGTAATACTTCGTAATGTACTGGGAAGTGTTCTGTACCATATTTTGTAAAATTAATGAAGTTTTAGTATTGAAATACCTCATTACTGCTCACTGATATTAAATCTTTGCTGAGAGCAGCAGAGAAGACTGCATTTTAAATGCAGATTATAAAATGTGGAGATTAACGAAGTGCACTTGAGTCTACGCAGCAGTCTATCAACAACAGGACTGCCTTGTCTGCGCCGTCCTTATTGTTCTGCTCGAAACCTCACACACCAAAATCTCCCCAAGCTTTGTTATTTTCTTTGCCACTTTTTAAGATGTCCTAATGAACTGACAAAGTTTTCATCAGATCTGTGTAAATGATAAAAGCAATTAAAATGTCTTCTAGGTTTCATATTCAAATAGGTGACTTCAGCCACCAGAGGGAACATACTGCTTTCCATAATGGTTACTGCTCCCCTCTGGAACTACTTGGGTTTGGGGAAGGCAGCAGTTAGAAGTTAGTTGCAATATCCATATGCATGCCTTACTCTTCTAGGTTCCCCATCTGGTAGAGACCTGCATCTCCTGAGTTCAAATTCATTGCTTTAATAACTTGGTCACTTCAAGTTCTTCTGAGGCAGGGACAAGCAGGGACCGCACACATCCCTTGCTGATGTCCCTTTAGTTTTCTGCTTGACCTCTTGTCTTTCTTGAGTTTATTGACCTACCATTTTCATCTTCAAACCTGCAGGAAAGACTGGCTAAGCCTGCTTTCTCCAAGCACCAGAGAAAATACTTTTTCTCCCTTACCTCCCTATTGTTAGCTTTCCTGGTTATTTCAGGATACAAGGAGAAGTGAAAGAGATACTGAGCAGCTGATGTCTCCCATGGTCTTCAGCCATCTAGATTCCACAAACGCTTCTAGACACCTACAACCATCTTTAGATAAGCCCTTTAATGACATTTTGAGACTTCTACCATTATGCAGTGCCAGGATGACACATTTTATTCAAAAGCAAGTGTATCTTTTTAAAAATCTCTGTGGCTTAGTGTGAGATGAGTGTGCTGCAGACAGGGACTGGTGGCCTGGTAGGATGTTCCCATGGCAGGATGGTGGAATACTGAACCCATATTGTCCTGTCCTGAGTTCTGCAGATTTAGCCCTTGCCTGGATCCCCACAAGGGCAAAATTAATCCAGAGGAAGGAATTTGTGGTTAAGACTTGACTGTTAAGATAGCAGAACTCACAATGTGCCAGACTGTCAGTTTAAGTGTCTTCTACTTGGTTCATCTCATCATGGCCTGTCCCCATGTGCAGACCTCCTTATAGCTTGTGTTACGGAGTGCCACACAACCATGTCAGGCTGGAGCCTGATAAGCAACCAACTGTGCAAATGCTCATTTCAAACTGTCCCACTCTCAGCACTGCCAAGATGCTTTATGGCTGTTTACCTGCCCATCTTACCTCTTGCCTCTCGTTTCTCTTACAGCATGCTGCCAAGGGACAAGGCACTCTACCTCACCTAAAACCCAACATCTCTTTTTGAGGAGGCTCAGATGAAGGACACTTGAGAGGGTCTATCCTACAGACTACCTGGAAAGGCAGCGAGCAAGTCGTATGAGCGACAGAGCGAATCTACTGCACCTCGTTGCTGGCTTCATTTCCAGGCTCCAAGAGCAGTTTTCTTTTATTATTTCTGCACTCTAAAGCCTACTTTCCGTGGAAACCCAAAACCTCATAAATCATGAAGAACAAAAAAAAAAGAATAAAAAAAATATAAACACAAAACCAACAAAAAAAAAGGACACCATTTTTTTCTGCTTGCCATCAGCTTAGCTACAGACTACTTTCCTAGTGAACTGCTTTTAGATGCAGCATAGGCCCAGGTCTGGTGTCCTAAAAAGCATTAGGCCAGCTCAGTAGGAGGATGCACTCTTTTGACTTGCTAACAGCACTAAACTTTGTGCAAGAAAATGTGAAGTTTGTGTGAATATTGTACATGCAAAGGCCTTGGATGTCTGGCAAAAAAAATACAAAAAAATAAATAAAAACTATTCCTAGCTAGGTGGGGGGAGCGAGCAGAAGGCAAAATACAAGAGGAATAATGTGAAAAAAAAGATCATGAAAATATAATTTGTTGGATAGTTGTAAGTAGTTTACTAAGTGTTTTAGAGCTGTGCTAAAGACATCTTTAAGATTTTTTGTGAAAAAAAATTAGTAGTTTACTTTATAGTAAAAGCATTTTATATTAATTGTAGCACATTTTTTAGTTATACATAGAAGGGAGATGTGTATAAAATAAACCAACAACAAAACAAAAAGCCTGCCAAACTTGTTTCTATTATTTGTACAGCAAGAAATGGACAATTTATATCCATGTTGTATGGCATTATTATATTTTTTCCTGCCATATGTCCATCTATTTAAAAATTGCTGACAATGATATTTGTCTATTTATGAAAGATTAGAGAGCATAATTACAGTTTCTCATAAGGTGCATTTTGGGTTTTTTTTTTGTTTGTTTTGTTTTGTTTTCTTATTTTGTTTGATGGTGCTGCTTTCACAGCACCTAGCACATTCGGTTCACAATGCTTATCTTACCTTTCTTTATAATAAAATGTATGAAAAGTAAGAACTGAAGCAGTCTCTTCTTATTTGGGGGACTGCACAGGCAGACACGAACCTTGCACACCCTGAAAATGGTCTGAGACAGCTAGACCCTGCGCCCGGTCTCCTCCCCTTCAGCTTTCCCATCCCTCACCCCTGTCTCATCCCAGTCTTGCTTTTGTTCTCTCCCCTTCACCAAACCCTCCTCTTTTCCCCTTTTCTGTGTGCTGAGTCAATAGCACTTAGCTAAATGTGCCTGGGGCAGCTTCTGGCATGGCTGAGCAATGCCAGCCACTTTGCAAGGCAGGCATTTTTTAATTGATTTTCTTGGGGGGAAAAAAAGCTCTCTTGGATGCTCAATGCAGACTGTTTTCCTTTGTAAAACGCTAACTTGTTGCTGTATGCATTTACCTGCCCAAGGAACCCATGTCCCACCCCTCTGAAAGACCCTTCTGCCTTCCTGCCTGCAGACTGAAAAGGTCTGTGCAGACCCCGGCTGTCATCAACTGCCCCATGGCCATGGAAGGACACCAAGGAGAGACCAGTCTCCAGCTGCTGGTTAAGCACCAATGAGAGGGACGATCAAGCACAGCGAGGGTGGAAAATTCAAGCATCACAAAAACTAACATGACATCAAGTCACATACCAGCAGCCGCCTGCAGAGAGGGGGACTAATGGACCACTTGAAGCCCATTTTATACAAAGGCTGTGCCCATGGGAGGCACACATGTGGTGACACCAGCAAGTCCAGCCAAGATGCCAAGATGCCTTCCTTCCTCCACCCAAAAATCCCATGTTTTTCCACCAGAATGCTGGCCCTGATCCACCTCAGGCGATTTGGAAAGCCTTGTGAGCATGAGCAGCAATTTGTGGTGTGAAGTACCAGTCAGTCACCATCCAACGAGCCCAGGCATCAGGCAAGATGGACCAAAATGCACCAGCAGGCCATGCCCCAGGGAGCACAGGAGGACCAGAGATGTTTGCAAAAACCTGGCCAGTCACAAACTCATCCTGCTGCCAGCCTGACATAAAATCTATATCATCATCTCCTTCCAAGACTGCCACGGTGTCACTGCCCTGCAAGTGAGTGGCAGTCCTCGCTGCTGAGAGCATTTGTTTCTCTGCATGAGAGGGCTGTGAAATCAAGATGTAACTCTGCGAATCAACTTTCATTAGAGCACTTACATGTTTAACCCCAAACTTCCTTCTCTCGGCAAGTGTAAGCAGCAGACAGAAAGCAAAAAGTGCTTGTTCCTTGCACTGTTAAACACAGTGACTGTATTTTATTCTGTTTATTCACCAGCAAACCTTGCACTCGTTCGGTGGACCTGGCAAGAGGGGAGAGCTGCTGAGCAAAGCTATAAACATGAGACAACAGCATAAACACTTCTGTGCTGGTGCCCAGCATAACCCTGAGCTGCAAAACTCCCCTTTTATCACTGCAATCTCGGACCATTTGGAAACAGAACCTGGAGCATAATAAAATTTCCTGAGGAACAGAGTAAATGATAGCATCTCCACACATCCTGGGTATCTTGTGCTGAGCAGATAATCACACTGCCATATCAGAGCCAGGAGATTTCTTCCCAACATGCAGTTATTAAAATGAGACAGAAAGAGAAATAGAACATTAAGATCAAAACCTACTTTGAGTTACCACAGCAAGGAGATAGGACCTGTAGCAGGGAGAGTTTTTGAACATTAACATTTTTTTCTTGTAGTAGATAATGGCCTCAAGCATCTGAAATCATGAGCAAGCTGCTCCCAGCCATGGGAGAAGGTCTAATGTGGGGCTTCACAGGAGGCATTTTATTACACCAGCTCCCTGCCTTCACCTTTACCCTTTCCCAGATGTTCAGCCACCCCATTGCAGCATCTCTGTGGGATATCCTGTCCTTGTTATGCCCAGGTAGTTGTGATGACTGGTCTGAAATCTCTTGGGAGGCTCTGGCAAGGTCTCCATAGTGAGAGAAGGCAATGGCCAAGGAAAGGTGACTCTGCAGATTTAGGATTAACCATGCAAAAAACATATTTGTGCTTTTAACTGCTTTTCAGATATATGCCTGCATTATTGCTGGCCTCCCTGGTGCCTCTGCTTGTCCGTGACTAGGCAGTGGCAGCGGGACTGGGGTGGCCACAGTGCCAGCACCAGCCCCGACCATGCTGGAGCCACCTCGGTGGATGTGGTTGGTTACAGAGCAGTGGGAACAGGGGCCTCTTCTGAGCCTGAGCAACTTGGCTGAATATTAGTATAAAATGTGGTAGCTGGACCCCAGGAGGCCACCTGGTCCCCTTCTCATGCCTCAGGGCAGAGTCACCTCTTCTAAATCCTCTTCTTGTGTCTCATAGACTCACAGAATGCTTAAGTTGGAAGGGACCTCTAGAGGTCATCTAGTCCAACCTTCCTGCACACACAAGGTCACCTAGAGCACATTCTCTGGCTCTGGGTGGTGAACAGACCCAGTCAAAGCCCCAGAGAGTCACTCAGTTTAATCTCTCTTTAAAAACCTCTGCATTCCAGAAAGTTAATCTAAATCTCTGTCCCTACAAAGCAAATCCCTAACATTTGAAGATAGGGAAGATCTTATTGCTTTCATTTTTTGCGGTACTTTTTCCATCGTTGAAAAAGGATGGTGTCCTCACCCCCTTGCTCTCTCCTCCCACCAGAGCAATTGCTCCATGTTCCCAGGTGGCCGCCAGGTCCATAACTGGAGATGTGCTGGTGTCTGCAGAAGGGTGCACAATGCGCCAGGACAGGCAAGAAGAGGACGTTGTGTCTCCTCCTGTGCTAGGGAGCTGGACCAGAGTGAAGCTGGACCGAGAGGAAAGCTCCTGGTTCTCCAGGCAATGCTCAGGCCATGTCAGCCCTCGAGAAGTATGTTGTGAGCAGCCTGGGGCTGTGCTGGGCTGGCTGAGCTGGCCTGGGGGACCAGCCTGCAGGAGACTGGGTGTCCCCACGCAGTCCAGGGCCATCCCCAGGGGAGGTACAGCTGTCTCCTCAGAGAGCTCAGTAAGCCCAAGGTTTTCTTTGTAAAAGCACAAATGCACTTTGATACCATAGGCCAGAGTTGCAGCTCTCACATTGTAGTGGGAGCCTGGCTTTCCTGCTCTCCCCCATGTGAACGATTCAAACCCACACACAGATCTGTAGGATCCTCCTACACAAATTGCATTATAGTACAGAAAAGACCACAACATTTAAGGGATTAAACAGATCATCCATTTAAAAGAGGACATTTGAACCCCAGTATCCAGGCTGCAGTCTTAGCTCTGGACTATCTTTCCATTCCCTTAGTCACCTGATATCATTGTAATCAGTGAAAGGCTCCAAATCAGCTTCCAGACCAGAGTCTACCACGGCAAATGCACTATGTGGCCTCACAAGCAAAAAAATGGCCGCAAAGCAGGTGTCTCTAGCCAGAAGTCTGATGATGGTGTGAAGAGGCCCACACAGAGGGAGAGCTACTAATTCAGTTTGAGCTACTAATTCAGTTTGGCTTATGCAGATGCAAGCGGTAAAACCCAATGGGGAATTTAACAAATGTCACCAGCAGGACTGTGGCAGAGTTAACCCTTCAAAGCCAGCAGGACTTGAACCTCTCAACTAAAGCGTGCAGCTCTGCTGCAGGGTGACTGTGGGGCTCGGGCAAGGAGCAGGGAGGTGAGCACACACAACTTCAAAACATCTTGAGTAGCCACAAAAGGGGCTACACACCAGCGTCCTTCCAGCCCGGTGGGAGACAAGCCCCCATGTGCCTGCAGCCCCTGATGCTGGAGGTGTCTGTGGCAACATCTTAGCTCTGGACAATCTCCAGGAACGCACCCAGCAGCAATGGAAGGATAGTTTGTCTTTGCTACATCTGTGTTACTGCTATTAAGATGATGGAATGGAAGTGGAAACAATGCTGACAAGCAATATTGAAAACTTTATGCAAGAAGGATCAAAGGAAAGAACTTCATTTGACAAGCTCCAGGGCCCTGGGAAGCCGGCAGGAGCAGCATGTGCATTAATCAGAAGTTTTTTTTCCCAGTTTGGTAAAGGCCTGTTGCTCTGCACTGGGAGCATCTTTGCACCTCAAAAGGTCTGTGCAAAGGCTAACACAGCCCCTGGAAAGTTCAGCAAGGCTCTATGTGCCAAGCAAACATGACCTGTGCCAAGCAAACATGACCTGATACTCCTTTCTGAGTAGAGAAGGACCCATCCTGGAGACTCTGTCCCACAGCTCCGAGGTGGGTTCAGGTTCCTTCCACATTGTCTGCACTGCCCTGCTGAGCAAGGTTTGTGCACCCGGACCACGATGATCAGCATCACCTTAACAGCTAATCACACAGGGCAGGGGCAGTCAAAGCACTTACTCCAGGACACAAGGAGCGCAAAATTGACAGTGTGAACAATGATTTGTCAAGAAGAGCAATCAGAGGAATAGTGATTCCTCTGGATGAAATACTATGCTGGCCAGAAGGGTAATTTAGAGCCAGATTTTAGATCAGATGTTTTATCACTGTAGCCTCAACTCTTCTGACTTTCAACTGCAATTTGATATATCAGCATAATACCTGGCACAATAATTGCTTTACATTTTATTCCTAGTGGGTTAGTTTATTACACTGTGAGAGCATTAGAGAGATTTCTGTTGCTCTGCCATTATTATTTGTGGGAACAGAAGGTCAAATAATGCAGAAAGTATTAGGTAGATGTTCTGAAAATGCTTCTGGTGAGCCTTGTTTGGGGATTTATATCATCTGAGTAACTTGTTGCTGAGGAGAACACAGCGGTGTGATAGCGCCTGCCAACCCACTACTTGGCAATGTTGAATGTGTTTATCATCCCATGATGGCTTCAAGGCAGGAAAGGGCTGGGATCCTCACAGAGAGTCTCTGTCCAGGATTGTATTTGAATTCACTAGGGATAACTTTATTTACTGTTCCTTATTTGCCTGGGCAGGATGGCCAATTTTCCTAGAGCAAAAAAGGATGCTGTAGGGACAGTCAAGGTTATGTATTCTTCTACCTCTAAACCAGGGTCCCCCTGAGTGATGTCTAGGCACTGCTTGCTCTCCATACCTTCTTGTTGCAAAAAGTCCCTGATCTGAAAAGTCCCAGAAACCTCTCCCTGGCAGGTCTCTGAGCTCCTCGCACCTCTTGCCCGGGCCTCAGCTCCCTCCCAGACCCCGCAGTACATCCCAGAGGGCTGCCTAGTCCATGCCACCTCTCAGCACCCACACCATGTCCCTGCCACCATGGCTGTGCAGCACCTGTGGCCGCATGGGACAGAAACGCCCAATGCAGCTTTACAGGGATGATAAACAAGAAGCTAATGCAAAGGAAGGCCAAGTCCTGGACTGTTTGCATCCTGGCCTAACCACCCGTGTTATGGGAGAACATCTGTGTGGCGCCCTACCTCCGTCCATCACCCGGGCACCAACTGCAAACTCAGCGACAGGGAAGAGTCTCAGAAAGCCAATACAACCCTTGGCAGGCTAAAGCCCACCTTGCTCTTGAGTGTCACCTCAGTGTCACTTGACACCGCTACTGCCCCAACCCTCATCTCCCGTTAGCCTCGCTTAGAGGCAGGAGCAAGGGTCAGACAAGGGGTTGTAGGACTGTCCCTGCACACAGCCTTGCCTTCGAGGTCAGCCAGCTTGGGTGCCTGCACCTGCTTTACGTCCCTGGCTGCAGTTAGTCACGTTAGTATAATACAATTCCTCTGACTATAATCACATTAAAATTTTATTACAAGTGGAGCCTCTTGCACTGCAAATCTATGTGAAAGAGTAACACTTTTACTGCTTTTCGATATGTAATTAATGTACATTTCATTGCTTTCCAGATGATTTTTTCTCACGGGAGATAATTATGACTATAAAACGACAGTTACTTTTGATGGGATAAAGACTATAGGTCACTGTCCTCCACAAAGCTAGACAAGATCCTCCTCTTGAGCCCGTTGCAATCTGTCTTCTGTGGGGCTGGCTCTCCCAGAAAGGCAGGGAGAAGAACTGCACAGCCACCTGAATCAGCACTGAGAGCTGCTGGTGAGCCTTTAATATATGCAAGCTAATAAATATCCTGAAATTTGAAGCACTTGACAGAATTAGCCCAGAGGAAATGAACAGCTTCAGTCCACCTGTTAGAGGCACCGTGAGTCGGATGGCTTTAACACCTGCGTGCACTTAGCCATACAAGTAATACAGCTGCTTTGCCCTTCGCAGGCTCAGATGTGCCCTTGTATTATCTCCTGCAAGGCGTATTGTAAATAAAACTAGCTGACATTTTGCTTAAGAGAACATGTTCCAGAGAGATGAATACCACAGCATGTTCCTGGCATTGGAACTACGCCTCGGAAATACTTGGAGTGCGACATTATGTTGTTGGGCACCTTTCACCTGTGCAAATGGAGATATCTCTGCGTGGCAGCCCGCACTCTGAGCGGGGGCGTAGGTGTCAAAGCCAAGTGGTTCCCCTGACAAACCTACATTTCCTGGGATTTATGCTGGGAGAAAGAAAAACAACATTTGCTTTCATTGTTATAACACGGCTTTCCTTCTTTTCCTTTTTCCTCAAATAATACTTCTTTTTCCTAGATAACATTTCACAGGAGATGGACAGGGAGACCCATATGGGCCTGCAGGAGCCACAGACAGATCCAGATCCTGGCCAGAGCCATAGACAGACTCAGATCCTGCCCACTCCCCTGCTGGGTCCATGGCTGAGGGAGGCTGCTCAGTACAGGCAGGGGGGCAGCACTTCAGAGAAGAGAAGCCACCAGTGCTCCCTGGCACTCTCATCTGTATTAACAGCAGGATCAGTTACCTCGCCAGAGTCCCCATATCTTCCAACTCCAGGTAGCTTTCTACCTCTACAAGCAGGTAGGCGAGGAGGCAGAGCCTCCTGCAATCATAATTTGAAGATCTTTGCAACCAGAGGATGATAGAGATTTGCCAAGGCTTTGGAGTTACCACTGTTGGACTCTGTGGGGAATTTGCAGAGTGAGCGGGTAACAAGCACAAATAACAAAGTTGTGCTTCTTCCTTCAGCAATTTGGAAAGAGCTCGTGGCTGAGGAGGAGAAATTACCAAATTTCTGCAGTTCTCCATGAGGCTGGATGGGCTTCAGCTGCCAGGAAGGGCAGCACTGTCAGAGGCTTTTTAGGTTTGCTCTCAATTTAACAACATAAAATCTGCAAGGCTAGAAGGGCAGTGGGTCTGAGGAGCATCTATTCTGAAGCATCCTCTGGAGCTTTACACAACTATGTCTATTCTCATGTCATTGCCCAAGGCCCTGCTGGGGAACTGGAGTTCTCCAACCATCCTGTGCTGACAAATCCTGCCCCATGGCACCAAGTACAGGAGGGATCTGAGTATTCAGCCAGGTCTATCTTGCTCTGAGAGATATCTAGGCAGAATCTGCAATTCCATCCAGGCTCCATCCTACTCACCATGGTCTGGTTGCTTTGCCCATAGTCACATCTCAGAGCCAGAGCTCCCTTCATCCCTCATTCAAACCAGTTTCCTGCGCCCATGGAGAGCATGAGAGTCACCAGTGACACCCCACATCTGACTGGGCTGAGAGGGAGCAAAGAGAATGGCTGGAGAGAGCCACATGGGCTGCCAGAGCCCCTCAATCAGCTCTGTGTTCATGGAGCACTCGTGACAAGACCTGGCACTTAAGGTTCAGCCCTGTTGGGTCACACACACAACATGCAGTCGTCTCCGTTTCTTCATTAGGAGCTTGTAACTCCTAATGCAATCAAGAGAAGGCCTGGAAGGATTCCCAAGGATTTGGGATTTCTCCAGGAGGCAGAACAGTTTGGGGGAAGTTAGCAGAGAAACAGGATAAAGGCATTTTAGAACATATTGAACCCATTCTTTTTCTGGAATGGGCAGGCATTCACTAGGTACTGTCTCCGGAAGCACTGCACTACAAGTAGATTTATTGGCTTGGAGCACAGTTTACACTGTTTTTTTTTTTCTCCAACAATTTACACAAAATATTTCTGTACTTACGCAGGGAGTTTTTGTAATTAGATCCTTATCTGACTGTTTTAATTGGCTGATCTTCCGGCAGAGGGCTTGGACAGTATCAGTCTTTTGAGGGCTACCTGAATGACTGTGGGATATAGAGAGTAAAAAGGTCACAAACATTTTCCCCCGCTTTCCTGCTAACACCCTGGAAATGGCACCCAGGGAGGCTCTTCTAGCTTCTATAAATACCAAAGGAAAAAGGTGGGACAGGATGGACCTGAAGGACTTTTCCATCCTCAAACGCATCTCCTGGGGGTTCCTCACTTCGTCTTGGTCAGTGAGGGAGCATTCATGAGCACTGACCACACTGAGTCACAGCTCTGCTGCCTTTTGGAGGTAAAGACAGCCTGTAAACCAAATGAACAGGACTCAAGTTGACTTGACTCAGCTGAACACCTGCAGACAAGAATGCCCCAAGGCTCTTCTGGTTTCACACCATGGACTCTCAGACCTTCCCCAGTCCTCAGCAGTTCCATGGAGATGCCCATGGACTGAAGTGAGATTTGGGGCTCCAGTATTCAAGGCAATGGATAGCTATATTCCTAACAACTAAATACTGTATTTCGAATTAATGAAAGTGATCTGAAGTTGGAGTGCAATAAAATGCATGGTCTCCACTTTACAGATTAGAAAAAAAATCTTAAACTCCCTCAGAAATTCAGGACTTCCAACCAAGATTTTCAGTGTTTCTAGACTCACTTACCATATGCCCTTGATGCTGAGTATGATGGAGTGCACATAGCTGGACTCCTGAAATTTTCCTGTGTGTTTCTGCATGAACTATTGATAAAAACAGCTCATTTGAGAAATAGAAGGAGAATCCCTTTTGCAAAACGTCTGGCAACTGGGCTGGCAGCCCTACTTGATTCAAGCTCTCCAAGACCTGCCACAAAAGGGGGAGTTCAAGTCCCATGATGTTAGAACAAGAGGGACACTGTAAACTTTTACAATATCCATTTAGAGCACATCAGAGGAAGTTCTCTGCACAGAAGGCAGTAAATTTCTGGAACTAAATGTCATGGGAGATGGTGGAGGCAGATGATACCATCAGGGTTATAAAGGAAATAAATAGACACATTGAGGGAACAGCCCCATTAATTTTACTCACCAGTTCTGGACCAGTTGTCCATCAACCATCCTTATTATCACTGTTGTAGATGCTGGAGTGCAAGTAAGAGTGGACTACAGAAGACAGCCAAAGTCATGTGTTCTCCCAAAATAGCACTGCTCTTAAAGATATGTCTAGGTGGACCATCTGTTTGACAGCTTACAACATGGATATCAGTTGCAGAGCAGAATGATGAGGATTGGAGCTCCCTTGAAGCCCTGGTCTTACCAAGACCTAACATTTGCCCTTGGATAACTTTTAAGTACGTCAAGAATTAAATCCCATTAAATGCTGCCTGCTGTGAACTGGCTTGGCTTTCCCTAGTGCTGCCCTCTCAAAGCTGTGAGGGAGTGGTTCTGCTGGTGAAAAAAAAAATAGAATAGAATAACTGTTCTCTATATTCTCCTCTGAACAGGGATAATATGGTGTTTGCCCCAAGATCCCACACTCTGCTGGAGAGTCACAGGGTGCAGGGGCAGAGCATCATCAGTGGATGAGAAGCTCTGACCTCGCACAGGGCTTTGCTGTGCGACACCCAGGAGAAGGGATGCTCAGGCCTGTGCTTAGCTGTGAGGTATGGCCACTGCCTCCCGTCACGGATGCTCTGCTCCTGCTTCAGGCTTATTCGCTTCGTCAGTGTCTTTGGGCCCTGCTCTGCTTCACAGGCCAGTTTCAGGACATGCAAAACAGCTCCCTCTCACAGACTTTAGGCAAGGGCGACTGTCATAGCCCTACCTTGTCTCCATACGTGTTATCCCAGGGTCTCTTCATTGCTTATGGTGGAGAAGAGAGTGGTAAAAGAGCGTTTCAGAGGTCTTTCCATTGCCGTCAATAGTGCCCCCAAAGCACCAGCGCAGCATTTAGTTCTGCATTTTTTAAGTAAGTGCCTTAATACAAAGTGTCTCTGCCATCCTGTGGAGCCTCTCCAAGTCTCCTTGTAAGAGCACTTGCGAGTTTCACTGACCCATCTGATGTCTAGGGAGTGACCTGGCCATGCCTGCTTCCCTCTCCTGCCAACGCAAGTGTGTCTTTGCTCTTACTCATTTCCATGCCCAGATGCTGAAATCTGTGGTGCAGAGCAGAAGCTTGACCCCATGGAGCAGGACCCAGAGCAGAAGCCTGGTCCCCCATGGAGTAGGACCCAGAGCAGAAGCCTGGTCCCACAACAGAGTGCCTTATGTCTCACCCTTCCTGGTACCACCAAGGCCACTGTGGACAAGGACAGAGAGAAAAGCTTGAACACAGCGGGCAGAAAAAAACATTTGCTAACACAGTTGCTGGTGGGACCACAGTGAGGAACTCCCAGAAGCAGAAAGGTCCCAACTCTGCAAGCACCCTGCCATGTGCATGATCAATGGTGCCATTGGGACCGTGGGCGAGGTGGCAAGGGAGAAGATGGCCATAAAGAGCTGAAGAGGCTTGTGGCACATTCTGAGCCCTCTATGCCTGCTCTGCTGCCCCAGGCTGTGGTTATGTAATAGGCAGGACGGAGGTTTCCACTGGTATTTTGCAGAGGGAGGTGGAGCATGAGGTGTGAAGGTCCACCTCCTACCGCAGACCTTTCCACTTGCCAGTTGTCAGAGTTTGCTTGTCAGTTTATTATCTTGTGGTTTGCAACAATACAGGAAGGATGTAGGTGTTTGCAAGAAGGAAGAGGGGGGAAGGGAGGAGGGCCTCTGAGCCTCTGCCAGGTTTCACAGCATGTCACTTGCTGGAAACTGCAGGGCATGCTCGCCTACGCACATTATTAAATGTGATGAAGTAGATCTGGGTGAGAATGGAGCAGAAAATGGCCACGTTCCCATCAGGGCTGAGATGGAATGGCCAAAGCTTTTGCTGTGGGGACCCTCCTGGAGCAGCCCTCATGCTGCTACATCCTCCCATGCAGTCTGGACCAGTTCACTGACAGACCAAGGGGAAGCTGCAGCTAGGACCCAGCAGCATGTGTGAAGAGGATGAGATGAGGATGAGGATGAAGTCACAGCATTTCGGGCGCGCAGGACGAGGAACCCCCACCAACATCCTATAGCCCCCAGCACCTTGTAGACCATGGGTGTGTTGCAGGGTGGGCAAGGCCATAGGTGCTGCGGTCACCAGAGGGTGCCGGACCTGGCCAACCCACGTCACTTGAGGTCCTCCACACTAAGCACTAAGTTGTCACCACCATTGCCACCTGCCACCTGATGCCCACATGCCACATGCCACCTGATGGCCAAAGAATTGGCAATGCTGGTGAGAGGGACCGTACCCAAGGTGCAGGCTCTAAAGGAGCAGGAACGCTTGGGAAGGAGTAAAACTAAAGAAACAGCTCGATGTGAGTGCTGAATGCAGCACTCTGGTAATGCGGAATATCCCAGACATGGCAATGGATCAGCATGCATTCTGTTCAAAGCTATAATTTCCACTACATGGTTGTGGTCTGGCATTTCTTCTAAAGCAGAATAAAAACAAACGTTTGTGAAAAATTCCCCACGTGACCTCACAATCTCCCCCCACCCCTAGAACCAAACCAGCATCATTTTGAAAAGTTTGTTTTGGAAAGAAATGTTGCAATTATTGTTTGAAACTATGTGCTCCTCTTTGCTTGTATGTATTTTATTTCCCTTGCATTGTTTTGCAGCACTTTCCTGTGCTGTCAGAACTGGAGTAAAAGCAAGGCAGCCATAAATATTAAAATTAGTCCATCATTATTTTTCTCTCCCAAGACAAATCTTTTAGGGCTGTGACTGCTGATTATGTGACTGCTGAATGATCTCCTTTGGGGGCTCTACATGCCCCTCCTCGATGACCGTGGATAAATCTTTGCACTAAGCAATGGCAGAGAAGCTGGAGAAGGAGGTGGGAGCCATGAGTCCCCATGAGTCCCAGCCATGAGGACCAGCATGGATGGCAGGACCCATGGGCTTTCTTCCTGCAGGATTTTGACTCAGATCTGCAGCACAATCAAGGCTCTGGAAGGGGGACTCGGGAAGGAGTGCAGAGTCTTGGAAGCAGCTGGCGCTGTGGGCTTGCAGGGTGTCCCCTGATCTGCCCTTTCCCCCAGAGACCCCACGGACACGAGGGAGGCAGGCAGCAGTGGGCAAAATTTGGAAGTTTGCATCACTGTGGCAGCAACAGGAAAGATCTTCTCTTGAGCTGCATTATCTCATCTATTTTGCAAATACAAATGTGATAGAAATCTGCAAAATAAGGAATATGCATTAACTTCTGAAAAGTTGTGACTACATATCATTATCTGTAATTTCACTGCTTTGATTTGCATATTCATAAAAGAAACATACAGCTCAGATGTGTCAAAGGCTTTCAAATGAATATGAACAAAACCAGCAGACTTGCAAGCTCAGTTCCGAAGTAATTGCAGAGAAGACTTCACTTTCTCTGATGTGACTTTAATATTCTGTCCTTAAACTTGCAAAGCACTTCCTAGGTCCTGTTCTGGGCTTGAGCATCTCAGGGTGTCTGTCCCCAAGCATTTTTCTCGGGCAATGTGTCTGTATATTCAGGAAAAGCAACCTGTTTTATGATACCGATGGTCCACCATGCTAAGAGGGAAGCCTGGTGGTTCTCCAGCCCTGGATGCACATATTTGGGCTATTCCAGTCCCACAGCACTGAGCGTCCACTGACAATGAGGTGGCGATAAGAGAGGAAGGTGGCTGCATCCCATTGGAAATTGGATGTGCGACCCATATGATCCACCTGAGCTCCTGGCCCTTCATCCCCATGCCTTCTCTGGACATTTCTTGTCTGCTGGCTTGATCTTCTGTTTTAGGTGCAGAAGGGCACCCTTGGGTCTGGAAGGCTAGAGTCCCATTTTTCACCTCCTGCCCTTTGGTTGTCCAAAGAGGCCAAGGTTTGTTATCTTTGGAGCACTGAAATCCAGTGACAGGGTCAAGGCCAGGGATTTTCTGAGCTAGAGGAGGTGGCTCATCCTATTTCCCCAAAGCAAGCGCTGCAGGAGGTGGCAGTGCTTGCAGTGCAGCTGATGCTGGGGTGATAAAAGGTGCAGTTCATTCTGAACTTTTTTTTCCATGCTTTTAAGCTGGTGAGTAGGTGAAGCAACTGTAACTGCCACTGCATTGAGCAGTTCTTAGTGCTGTTGCGCTCTGTAACCCAGCAAAATTATTCCAGTACTTTGAGGATGCTTAAGATTCATATCTGAATTGCTCTACCTTCATCATTAGCTGCCTCAAACCTCCATGAAACCCCTTCCTTCCTCTTCCTCATCCTGCACTTTGTAGACAAGGGCTTATCAGAGATGGGAGTCCCACAGTTTTCCATATAGTCCCTCAGGAAGAGCAGTATCCCTGCCTGTGACTGCATCGACACGGTGCCTGTGTCCATCCTGGTCACCATCCTGGTCACCATCCTGGCCACTGTCTCAACCACTGTCCTGGCCTCCATTCCTGCAGGGCTCTGAAGTAGCTGGCTCTGCAGAAGTTGTAGACATGCTTGAGAAAATGCCAGCTGGTTTTCAAGGAGAGCAGGTGCTGTAAGCAGGAAAAGGGGAAAATGTTATTTTCCAATTTCCCTCCAATATTTTTCAAGTTGAGTTTTTTTTATTATTATTTTTTTTTTTAGCAACAGAGAGGGAAGCAGAGCTGACAGTCTCAAATATCCCCTATCTTTTTTTCCTTTTTTTTTTTTTTTCTTTTCCTTCATATCAAACAGCCAGCAATCTTGGCAAAATTTCTTGGAAAATATTTGGCCCTTTGCTGAATGCAGTCTCTCACCGAAAAGCTGGCTGCATTGTCTCCCTTCTCCTTCCTTTTCTCAGCCAAACAAGTGGGTCCCAAGCAGACAGGACAGGCTGCAGCCATGGACCGAGTGCTTGGCCCTGCTGGTTGCCTGCTTTCGGGTGACCAGTGGCATTTACCCCCTTCTCCCATGTCCCCATGCTGATTCCTCCCAAGTCTACCCTGATCCTTTTCCTTCCTTCAACCCTTCTCCAAAAGATCCCGCCATAAGTCCTGAATATCCCCAAATTCTTATGCTCAGCCCATAAACTGCCTCCCCCAGGCACCTCTGTTCACTAGATATGTTTTAGCCTTTAGCCAGACAACCTTACAAACAAGGTGTTTGGGGCAGAAATTAGGAAGAAAATGACAAATCAGATCAAACAAAATTGCTTTTCATTTTTATTTTATTTATTTATTTATTTATTTATTTATGCTAAATGAATCGCTTCAGAGAAAAGGAAGTACAGTATTCTTGCTTATCTTTTCAGCAGCAGAAGCTGGGGAAAAGACATTAAAGACTTTTTGAAACCAGAAGAAGAAAAGTTCATGTCAAAAAAGCAAACCAACCAGAAATATCTTTGTCTTTTTGGATTTGCTTTACAAACAGTTTCATGTGAAAAACTTCACAGTGGTGACAGGGAGTCACAAGGATTGTCTTGACACCAACCCCCCATCCCGGAGCATCGTGCTATGCTCTGTTTTGATGTGACACTGTAGTGACAAGAGTGACAGTCGTGGAGCTGCTCCATTGGGGAAGATTTCCCACCCTGGAAGGAGGAGATGATGCTTCGCTTGTGCATCGGCATCCACCAGTGCAAGCCATGGGTCTGGACAGCCTGAAGCCTTCATTCCTGTCCAAAGCCAGCATTCATCGATGTGCTTTTCAGCTCTTTCTGCTGATTTTTGTGCCCTCTGATGTTGCTGGACATGTGCCTGGGTTGAATATTTTGGTGAGGGCAACAGTTCCAACTGGCCATGGAAACAATCAAAATTGTCTTTTTAAAAATAATTTCCAATTTATTCCCTTCTCTGTGCAACTCAGATAGGAGTTAAATTCATTTTTACACTGCTTCCTTTAATGTACACAGCTATTTCTCTCTCTGTGCATCACTGGAAGAAACCTATGAAAATCAGTTAAATAAACACATCTGTGCTCACAGCCCTGGAAATGCAGAGCGGGTGTCTCTTTTGGGACAGTATCAGTGGTTTGCAAAGTCCAGAAATAAACCTGTGCAGCGTACTTAGGAATATCACAGCTAGGGGAAATGATGCAGATAGGGTACAGACGGGGACACAAGGCAGGGACACTACATTAGCACGCAGAGCTTGGCCTTCAGAGTTGGACAGGTGAAAATGGTGCTTGGCCCTCACAGACTAGGTCACCAGCAGCATGATGTAAGCCCAGCTACCTGGTAGTAGTGTGGGTAAAAATGTCATGGAGCAACTTGCATGGTCTTTTCTGGCACACTTCTAAATCAACAGAGGCTGTGTTGTTACTTTCATTTCACTTGGGGTCACCATCTCCCACCAACTTCTGGGCTCTTCTGAGGTGCACGGCAGTGCAGATGGACAGCAGAACTATGTGATGTTGGTACAGTGCTGGCACTTGAATCGGGGTAGCTTGGTTGACACCTACAAAAATGAGAGTATGGGAAGTGAATGGTGCTGACCAGAAGGTGTGAGTCTGGAACTGCAATGTCCCTAGAATGATCTTTGCGTGAGGGATTTCACCCTTGGAGGATCAAATCTCATGAAACACATTGCTGCAAATGGGCTGCTGAGTCAGTCTGAAAGTGTGGGCCACATGCAGAGCGTGGGAAAGCCATGTCAGCCACGCTTTTATTTTCAGTCACTGATGTGGTCCAAGTGTCCCCCAGAAGACACATCCATCCTTGACCTGACCACCTTCACCAAATGTGGCAGGAATGGGGCTCACAACTTCACCTCCAGGCTCTGCTGGCATCAGACAACAGCAACCCCAGGAGAAGCCCTCCCAGCCTACTCCAAATCCTACTCTTACCACTGTGCCTCCCTTGCAGCGCATGGGTTTGCACAGCTGTGTGGTAAACCAGATCTGACCCTTATTCCTTCCTACTGAATCTGTTCCCATGTCCAGCTCCTTGTGTTGCAGCATAGCTTCAGTCTTTGATCTGAAATATTCAGGGTCACTCCTCTCCCGGCAGGGGAGCTTGGATGCTCCTGGTTTATTGTGGGGTTTATGTGCTCCAGGCTTCATTTCTGATGGGCATGGTAACCTTCTCCACAAGGCCCACCCTCTCTTGAGTGGTAGTGGTGGGGAACAAGACCTCATGCATGATGCTGCTTAGCTCCTCTGGCTTGGCAGCCACTACACCTGCACCCAGGTGCAGAACCCTCTGCTGTGAGGGTTCCCATGCTGGGGGTGCTACCATAGTCCTCCCTGGGAGGTCACTGGGGGCAGGTCGTCTATGGAGAACCTGAAAGATATGGGTGGGAAGAGCCAATGGGGAAATTTGTGCTCCTGTATCCTCTATGCAAAGCCACGAGGTCCCATCTCACCTCTGATGAAGAAAATATGGAATCACTTCAGACTCCTGAGCAAACCTCACCTACTTTTAACTGGTGGTTCATGGACCTTCTTGCTCAGGCAAGAGGTAAGAGTCTCCCAAGCTGCCTCTGTGCCTGACCCTTGTGGTGCAAAGCAGATGTACCCAGTGGCAAAAATGCTGTCCCCTCATGAGCAGGTCTCCCTCATGGGTGGAAATCACAAAGGAAGGATTGCTGGGGGTGATGACCACAGCCAGGCTTTGAAATTGGCACCTTCAGACACCTCTTGATACAACCACGGAGGATGGCCAGGAGTGCTCTGCCTCAGGAACTGGACATGCATGAGTGCCTCCATGGAATGGAAATTCCACACAGATCTGTCCACCTGGGCCTCCAGGACTCACATCTGGAGCAGCGAGTGTTTCAAATGGACTTTGGAAGAACACAAAGCCTCTTCTTTGGAGGCCTATTTTCTGGACTAAATATAAATATTTGTGGGATGAATAATACTCTCCCAGGGATATGTACCTAATGGATCTCAGGAAATCGCCATCTCTCTGCTTATGGTTTATAAAGAAACTCAACTATTCAACCATTGGAGAAACATGACTGGAGAATTAATAAAGGCATATTTTCAACATACAAAAAAAATAATGAATTTGTATGGTATCTTTCCTACAAGATGCATTAATTTAGGCAGACAGCACTCAAAGCTTTAAGAGCTGGTACTGCAGAAGATGGACAGAAGGAAAGTAAAGGAGAGTAAACAGAGAAGAGATTTCTAAGTGCTCATGACATTTGTTCAAATACTTTATTTCAATCAGCTTAAAAGGGAAACACAAAGCTGGGGGTTGCTCCTAGACAAGAGAATGAAATTGAAAACCAAGTAATGCACTGAAAGCAATTCAGAAAGAGCTCAGAGGCTGCTGTCCTCTGCAGAGGGGCAGGAACAGACCCAGGTGGGCCCGTGCTTTTGTTCTCCTTCAGATATTTTTGTTTCCACATATCACTTCATATTATGTCTTGTCTGCGGCAGAGAAGCCACTCCAAGAAAACACCACCTGAAAACACTGGGAGATTTGCTCAAAATAAGATACTTTATATTTATTCTTCTAGAGAATCCAAATATTTGGGGTAGGAGTGAGGAATTTGCCCTTCAAGGGAACACTCAGGTCTCAAAGCTCATGTTTGATCTGCTTTAGAAACTCCAAGAATTGTTGCAGAAATAAAATAAATGAATAAATAAAATTATTTTAGAAAAGGTGTGAAATTTCACTTCAAAGATAAAAATTCCAGTTTCAGATTATCTCATCACTTTGTGTTTGGACGTTCTCTCACACAACGGCGGGTAGGAGAGCGCTGTGTAACAGCCTGGCGTAGCAGGGTCTGTTCTCCCAGATGAAGAGCAGAACAGCACTAAGAGGGATATCTAGGAGCAGAGGGGAGTTGCTTGCTAAATCTGGTTTTGGTGGAAAAAAGAGGATTTGGGGGTAAAGTGGTATTTTTGGCAGTGCTTATTTTCTGAGGAAAAATTGTAATTGTTTTTGTTTGAAAAATAGAGAACTATCAACCTGAGGAAGAAAGAAGGTTATTTCTGGCCATCTCCAGCCTGATGTGTCTTATAGAACAGCAGACTGGGGTAAAAAATGTATTTGCTTGGTAATGTAATTTACTTCTACTGACATAGGAAAAAAAAAAAGGTGAGGCTACTGATTTATTGCTATTTTATATTTGTTTTCTTCTTTTTCATATTCATTAGCACATAGAGTTCCTTTTATCTGGGCACTGTGTCTGATAATATTCAATACTTTTAGCATTTCTATAAATATGTAAATGGAGAAGATCTGTGTGTGTAAACACACACATGCATAAATAAAATGGTAATGATGTGTGTATCTATATTTGTATATACATAAAAGCTAAATTATCTGCATCGTATCCAAAGTCCTTTATCTCTCTTGCATGTATCCCAAGCCTGCATTATGCCTCTAAGTACATATAGTCCTCGCATTTATATGAAAATGGCATCTGTGAGGAATACAGATAAAAGACAGCAAGAAGTGTTTCTGATGGACAAAATAACTATTAGTTCCTTAGTTTCTTTTGACTTACTCCTCAGGGCCAGCAGTGGAACAAACCTAAATAAATCTGCACACTTTGGTGGCCTTGGTTAGCTGTTTTTCCTGTGGTCTGTATCACAGGCTCCAAGGGGGAAGCTGGGAGCAGAAAGCAGCTTGGCCACTTGTGTTTTATTTGTCGTGATCCAGGACAAAATCTGGAACTACGGGAGAGGAAAACACAGTTCCATCGCCAAGGTGAAGGCTGTGAGGAAGGAAACTCTTTCCAGAGCTCACGCTGAGGGCTGTGCACAAAGTGGGTGCAGAAAATTACTCTATTTTCCTCTATTCAGAAACAAATAAAGCAGCCCTCCTGATCCACACCAGGCATCTCTGTCCTTGAACTGGCTGAGTGTACAGATCAGTGATAAGATTCCACTTCAGGAAACCTCTCACTAGTGACAACTGCACACATGCATGGTCAGGTCACTGCCCATGTGCCCACATCCTCCCCTGCTTGCCCCAGACCAGTACCCCAGGGACTGTCCTCTTTTGTGTGAACAAGCAGTTCTATCTTGAGCTGAACATCCTGCAGTAACTAGCAAGGAAAAGCAGAGAGGATTCTCCATCCTGTGATAAAGATCATGAGATTGTCCAGCAGCAGCCCAAGATCCAAATGGGCTCTCACAGCATGAAGCCTTCAGATCTCCATAATCCCGACCCTCTGCTCTGAGACCTCCCAGGAGTGTCTACTGGTGCCAGGTAGAAAGGTCCTCATGGGAAGACAGGTCCATGGGCTGGGAGGTTTTGTATGCACAAGAAAACTGGGCTCGGAAGGCCAAATACTGCTAAAATGTGAGAATCAAGGGATTCTTTTCAGGTTTGCAGAAGAGATGCATGAGCACAGAATGCTCCCCTGTCTGACTTATCTCAGGATAAAGCACCACACTTTCCAGGTAAAGCAGCAGGAGCATCCAAGGGGAAGGAGCTTGCTCCTGTGCAGACACACACACGTGGGTGGGTGGGTGCAGATCTCCACTTGCACGTGAGTGCAACCTCCAAGGCAACATTCCCAGTCTGCAGCCAATGCTACCTGCTTCATGCACGGACCATCCCAGGGCAGAAGATGTCATCATCCTCCATCCTGCCCAAGCCCAAGTTGAGAAAAAGCTGCAAGAGATGCAACTTTGACTCATTTGCCAGGAGTGCTCTGAAAGGAGAATCTGATTAGGAGGGAAACGCACAGGCTGTTCCCGGACGGCAGGCGCGCTTCCGCACGCCACGAGCTCCCCCTGCAGCGCCTGGGGGATGCGGCATGGGCCATGCGCATCCGCTCCCGCATCCTCTGCAGCCCTCCGGCCCTGCCAGCAACTGGGGTATAGCTCTCAGGTCAACTCCAAATGCCTTATTTGTGGTCAAGAAGTGGTCTTGGGATCTGCGTTCACCCCTGGTGGATGTTCATGCAAGGGGCACGGGCCCCTTCCCACAGCCCACGTGCTCTATTCGCATTGTGTTTACATATCGTGACACAGGGAGTTGGATTTGGAGCCACAGGGTGCAGCCTGCATGTGCACAGAGCACACAGCACACTGCCCGGACAGCTCCAACTTGCAGCAAATTGTGGGCAAAGGAGAGACCCTCACGGGAGCAGCTCTCAGGCAGGAGGGGCCCATGCAGCATCCAGGGCTCTTGGGACCTCCTCCTGTGTGTGGTTCATGCCCACATTTCTATTTTAGGCAAGTTTCAGGAAGCTTTTGAAGGTGTCTTGAAGTGTTTTGCCTGCCCTGGGCCTAGAAAGGTCTAATGGATGGAAAAAGTGCCACGGTTATTTTAGACCTTGAAACAAGGATGTCTCAGCAGCATCCTCGCCTTGAAGACCAGTGCCCTGGGATTATGTAAGTGTGAAGCTCTGCTCTGGCTCATTGCTATCGCCATCACTCCTCACTTGCTCTATAATCGGATAATAAGGTGTTTATGTAGATATGATGGGTCCTGCGGCCCCAGACCGTAAAGCTGTTGCTGGTCAAATAATCCCTAGTCCTGCTCTCAGTGGTTTGGAGATAAGCACTATGATGAGGGAAGAGGGGAGCTATTTGCCTCTCTGCCTCTGGTTCTTTGGGCCAGGGCTTGGCAAGCCCTCCTGGCATTTGGGGACGAACATAAGACAAGCCCCACAAGGCCTTGGCTAAGTGGAAGAGGGGCATTGCTTTGGCTGGAGCCCTTTTGCCATGGACTTCGCAGGGAATTTCCCCTGTTCTGGCTCCCCTCTGAGACACACATGTTATTAAAACTACCATTCACTCATATTTCACTCTCCTGAGTTAAGATAATGTCCTTGGGATTATGAAGTGCTACTGGATACTGAAGCTAAGATATAACATCCGAGTCCTGCATTTATTTATGGAGCCTCAGGAGCTTGCACCCCCTTCCAGATCCCTGTACTGATGACTTCCCTCTGCTGCAAGGACAAAATGCAGGGGGCTGTCTGCTCCACAGTCTGAGCAAGTCCTACATCTCATGCTCTTACAGAACCTGTTAGAAGGGAGCTCTGCTGGGCTCTTCCACTGCAGTGGGTGCAAGTAGAGCTGTGACCTGCTCCAGGGGGATTTTCTCCCCCTCGCCATGTGGAGGAGGACTCAAAGTGCTTCCAAGTATTTTGCAGGACCGATTTCCTGAGATAAATGCTGGGAACTAGAACTAGCCTTGGGCAAGTGCGAAAATGAACAAGGGACCTCATGTTTTGCCACAGTTGGTGCAAGGAAGTGGAGGGAGTAACAATTAAAGCTAACTCGGCGCTTACCAGCATCTCAGCAGTCGCAGAAATGGTGTCGGGCATGATTGCAGCCTAATGGTCCCTTGGGCACACAGGGGATTTGCGTCTTTCCCAGATGCAGTCTCACTGCACAAAGTGAAGATTTCTGTATTACCAGTTGCTATCAGCAATGCAGAAACATCTGGATGTGCAACACAGACTCTGCCACCACAGAAAACTTGCAGTATAAGAAGGCAAGTGAGGAGCACAATGTGCCAGTGGTCCCCAGCTGCAGGGACATGTGCCTTGCCTGTCCTTATCTGCTCGGACACTTGCAATCCAGCTCTCCAAGATGGTCACTCCAGCGCTTCCCGGGCTGTGAACGCGGCCAGTCGTGGTGCCCATCTCCCTCCTGCACCTGCCCGTAGAGCACTGTGCTGTCCTGCTGCCCAGGCAGCTTTGGTCTGAAGCCCTTAGTGTCAAGCACAGCACAGCCCTGTCCCTTGAATCAGCTCAGACGTGGAAAAAAGCAAAGTCCTAAGGGATGTTGAGAAACTTCAGGCAGGCAGCTCCCTGTGGGGAGTTCTGCATCTTCCCCAGGGAGAAAAAAAATGAGGAGGGAGAGACTGGGATGGAGAGAGGAGTTGGGGAAAAAAAAAGAAAGTGAGGACAGGCCTCACTGAAAAGAAAGTGAGGATTTTTTAGGCTTCTTTTCAAAATCCTGCAACAAGAAAAGTTTATCTGGGATGATCATTTTCCAAGAATATCTTTGCAAAAAAAAAAAAAAAAGCCGAAACAAAATCAAAGTCTTTGCAACCAGGAAAGCTGCCAGGACGGTGCCAGGAGGCTGGAGTTGCTGCCCCAAGATCCTGGCACAGATTCCCAGGTGCCCTGATGATCCCATAGGATCCACCGGCGTCACAAATCCCCTCCAGGAGGCCGCTGTGGTCCAAGGCCTCGATAGCATGGCTTTCTGGACTCCTTGTAGCATCCTTCACTCTGCTGCCCAATATTTCATCATACACCTCAGCAAAACGCATATTTCCCTTTTAAGAGCTTTCCTGGCATAATATATTTTTTTATTATCGTGACAGTGAGGGCTGTGGTTGCCATGGTTACCTGCCCTTCACTGGAGCAAGAGCTTTCTGAGTGTTTGAAATTCTGCTATTTTTCCTGATCTACAGTGTTTGATATTTTTCCCTATTTGGTTTTTATTCCCATTATCACCCACTGAAACAACAGGTCATTTTTATTGCACAGGGATATGTCATCACTACAGAATATCTGTCAAAAATAAGTGTCTGCTTTTGGAAGGAATTCTTGGAGGGGGAAACCTCCCCACACATCATGCAGCATTGATAATATATAGTGTAAAAAAACACATCAACTCTGCAAAGGTCTCATCTGTATCCCTCCACATTATACATGCAATTCCATTGCCGGCTTTGGATCTCTTGAATGAGTGTTATAAAACGGATTCCAATTTTCAGTGGTTTTCATATTCTTGCTGTAGAATAAGCCTACATCTTCTGGCTGTCAATTCAGCAACTCTGTGCCAGATCCTCTCGAAACCTAATCGACTTTAGACCACACAGAGAGAAATTAAATGGATATATTAAATGGATACATATATATATTCCTTCAACTTTTTACTCCAGCGTTTTCTCACAGCCAAACTCCTTAGTGTTTGCACTTCCAAACAGACCTCACACACATACCCACAGAGGAACCCTTCCCAAACATTTCGCATTTTGGAATAGTTAGCGATGGAGACCTGTGACGTACAGCTTTGGTATTCGTGTCTGCCAAGGTGGCTTCCCAATGAAGGAGATAATAAGAATATTCCCACTTTACAGTGTGGGAAACTGAGGCACCGAGCAAAGCGGTTGAGTCAGAGCTGGGAAGCAGAATCCCAATTTCTCCAACTCACTGCCCAGTTTTCGTCCCACTACAATGGGGCAAACTATGGCCAATAGTGCTTCCCTTGGGAGCTGTTCACCTGTTAAGAGCAATTTTTAGGTGCAACATGAGTTTGGGTGGAAACACAAAGACTAAGGCTCTTATTGCCTTTAAATAATGCTTTAAGCATCTGTTTCCTTCATTTATTTATAAAATGCAAGCCATCTCACCGCAGGTACCCCCACCTGCCCACCCATGCTATCCTTGCAGCCAGTGTGAGCATGCTATTGCAATTGGGCTTTGCCCACACTGTCCCTGCAGCTGCAGGTCTGCTGCATCCGAATGTCCCTTTTTATCCCTACCCAGCCCTGCGATCCCACCTGTCCCTGTGTCACCTCAAACAAAAGTGGCACAAGCAGCAACGGGAGACTCTGGGACATGAGACAGGCAGCAGCCTCGTTCCTGAGCAAAGTGCTTCCATGCACTGCTGCTTGGGAGACGCTGCAGGGTGGGAGCGATGGCATAAGCCAGCGCTGATCCCAGCTGTCATGCAGAACCATAAAGTGTTGTCTATGCTTAGCAATCCTGCAAAAACGCAGTGGCAACACGTGCTTTAGACACCTTGGTTTTTCGTCTGTATTTTTGGTATTCTAAATGATTTTCTCCAAATGTCATCTTAATTCATGGTAGAGCATGGCAAGGACTCAGCCACTTGGGGCAGAGTATTTATATCTATTTAAGAATATTTATGGACTAAGGATTCTCCTGTGCTGGTGAACTGCTGCTGAAGACTGTTTTGGGCTGAGATATTGCCCCTGTTTTCAGGCTACATCCTTTTGCTGATGTTTCACATCTGAGTACAGGACGAGCACTGAAGGCAGTGAGCGCATTTGGGCTTTCTTCTGGTGGCCTTGAGCAAGTGGATGAGCCCTGGGTGTGCGACATGGGTGGTGGCAGTGGGTAAACCAGGACCGTGGTGGTGGCGAGGGGAAGGGAAGCCAAGATCCCATCCGTGCTGGGTGCTGCCACGCGGGTTACTCAGAAAGGAAGAGCCAGGAAGGGACGAGCTGCCCTGCTCCTCCTTGGGGCCACTTCCTCTCCCGGTGGGAAGCCAAAGGCCAGGACATTGCATGGGTAACCCCCGCTGTGCACGTCTCCGTCTGCCATCAAAGTGTTTGGGTGAAAATGTCTCTGCTACTCCACATAAGCCCCCATTCTGGCGGCCCTCTGGCTACCAGCACCCCAGGAGCTCAGCCCATCTAACAAAATTGGGCTTTTTTCCTCTTTCTTTCTGACATTCATTTCCCCCACACGCACAGCACCTTTAAAACCCACTTCACCTGCTCTCTTCAATTCGTGGTGGCCAAGTAGAATTGCATTTGCCTTGAACTGCCTTAGCTTGGGAAACCTGCTTTTTACCCGAGCCCATCAAAGTCATTCTGGTTACATAAGCTGAGTTCATTATGAAGATATTCAAATATCTTCTTTAAAATAATTTGCCCCAGTGTCATAAAAGTGGCTGGCACAATAAAACCCTCTATCGTTGGTATTCACTGTGGGGAAAAATTCCACGATGCCCAATGGGAACTCCAATCACTTCCAGCAGGCACTTTGGACAAACATCCTCTATCATGCTGACCATTCCTCGTGGCCAACCCCAGAAACCTGATTTGGTGCCATTTGCACATTTTTGGATATTTGATATTAATCTCATGGTACAGAAATGTGCCTATCAATATTCAACCTTACCTTAAAATGCTCTGGCAGAACAACCTATAGGTCACAAAGATTCAGAGTTTGTCCTTGTCTGAGTGCACCATAAATTCTTGCAGGATTCAGGAATTTATGGTACAAGAATCCAGACTGGGAAAATCAGGAATTTTAGGAAAAAATAATTTTAGGCTGACCAAATTTTAGACCCAGGGGGAAAGGACTTGGTACCTCTTGGGTTTCTTGAAACATGAAGCTAAATCTTGGGTCGCAGATACCATCAATCTCCTGCCCCCTCCCTGGATGAGATGTTCCGAATCCCTCTGGTTGTCTCAGTTACAGCCCCCTGTGCAAAAGCAGTGTTGGGGAGAGGATTCCTTGGGTGATGCCAGCTGTGAGATTCACATAAAATAAACTGACCCATTATCACTAGTATAAAGCAGCTGGGTAGAAGAGGCAGGGAGTTGCTCAAAGAAAGTAAAGAAAATAAATGTCTGTTGTCTCCAAAACGAGCCAGGTCCTTCCCAGCCCCTGCGCGGAGCAGGGCAGCCTTTCCAACGGGCACTTCTGAAGTCGAGCATTTTGTGGTCTGGAAGATTAATAGGAAATCTCCTCTGGCTTGGGAGATATTCCCTCTTTTATCAGAGTAAACCCCAAAGAGTAATGGCCGTAGGGCAGGAACAGGGAAGTAAATTGCCGTAATAATATTTTTCCTTGTGCAGACATGCTTTTGATCATAGAAAAATACACTACCTGCTTCTAAATTACTTGTTGTATTGATTTAACAGTTAGTAACATTTTTTTCTCTTTTTTTTTTTTTTGCAAATCTATTTTGCAGGGTCTCTTGGAAACCTGACAGTTATGTGCAATAGAAGTATGGTCTGCCCAGCATGAAAGGTTAAGTCTGCCCAGCTTGCAGGCTCCTGGGTCAAGGCTGGCCTTGCCTTCGCTCTGTGATTGTCCCCATCCCCTGGTTCCTCTACCAGGCCTCCTCTTCATTAGGGAAATGATTAATTTCCAGTCTGTGCCCGGCGCTCTGTGCAAGCCGGCTATTCTCCTTGGAGCAGGGACCTAGCAGAAAGCAGCATCCTCGACAAGAAGTGTTATCTCAACTTAATGAGCATGCAAATAGCAGCATTTTATGTACATAGCTGATTAGGGAAAACTATTCCTCTAAAATTTGGAATTTCCTCCAAAATAAGCCTGTAAAAGGCACCGGCTGCTGTCAGCAGCCTGGCCGGCAACGCTGCCACCGTACCCTGCTGCTCACATTAGTGTCAGACTGGGGACAAGTTCACACTGCGGAACAGCATACATGAATTATCATTAAAAATAACATTATATTTTGTAAGTAATTATTTGCTATTATACTGCCAGCAGCCAGAGGGTTTGCCTTCCCCAGAGTTCTCTCTAATTCGCTTTCCCAGGAGACTCTGGACTCCCTGACATACATGCTTGGGGCCAAGACAGAAGGAAAAGGTTAACACAATTTGTCACTTAACAGCAGTGTGAACACGGGTCTTCCCTGTCCCTGTCTCATTGCAGAGGCCTCCCTGAGAGCTCTGCTCTTGCTGCTGACCCAGAGGTGCCGAGCGAGCAAATCTCCACTCCCGTTAGGCAAATGCCTTCAATTCACATGTCTCATTACAACATATAAATGCCTCGCTCCGGGCTGGCCTCCCTGGAGAAGGGGCTCTGCAGGCACAGCCTCCCATACACCATCCTCCCAAACATTGTGTAGCAGCAGGCCAAAGTGGAACATAAGGCCAGGAAACGCTGCAGGATTCTGCCAAGTTTTGTCCAAGATCTTGGTGATTTCTGTGCATTATTGCTGCAATTGGAAACATTTGCGAATGCCCCTCCGCTGGCTCTAGGAAATGCAGATCAGTTGCTGTCTTTGCAACTGATGCCTTGGTGCTTTGGCCACAAGCTGAGCACTGGGGAAAGCCGTCGAGCTCTAGGAGTTAAATAAAAGCAGCTTTGTCGAGAGCTGCCTGAAAATCTCAGTCTGAAACCAGTCTTGGGAAAGGGATGACAAGATGTCAGCTCATCAGCCGACACACCAGGCCAACGGTAGCACCAGCATTTTGAATTCTCTCCTGTCCTCTGCTAAGCAAAATGACAAGAAAAACTAATTTCACCAATATTGGCCAAAGAGTGAGCAAAGGTCTCCAAGGACAAGGGAAACTGAGGTCTTGAAGGACCCTTTATAACAAACTGGAATCTCGACACAGATACCCCTCCCTGCCTTCCTGCATTGCCTCAGACCACCAAGCAAAGAATTTTCACTCCCTTTGATGCCCTGGCAGAAACACCCCAACGCCCAGGTCAGGCTAGCTGTCTTATACAATGCTCCTACTTCTCCAAACAAAACAGGAGACAGACCTGGGCTCCCACCAGTTGCGATCTGAAATGTTTATTTCAACAAAAAAAGTAGTAATCCTCATGCAGGATCTTTTGGCTCATAAAACAAGTTGTTTCCCACCAGCCACCTTACAACACTCCCCTCATAAACCAAGAAATAAAATAAGCCCAGATCCAGGAGTTAGTAAAAGAAAACGAAGCATCCAAATCTGGGAGAGAAAAGTAGTTTCTGTCATTGGCTACAATACCAAGTAGCTCAGCAAAGGGAGTGTTCATCTGGAGCTCCCACCTCTCCATGGGCATGGAGCTGGCTCCAGTGTTCTGCTTCCAAAACGCGTGTCTGGAGGAGTGGATGCATCCGCTTTGCAGTATTTGAGGACTCTCCTGGGGCTTAAAACAGGGCCACATCAGCATCTTTAACTGGGCTATATAAATATAAAACATCAATACAAACAGATTCTTTGTACAGAAAATATCATCTCTCAAGGCACTAGAGTGATAGCAGGGCTGGCCGGGGTGGCCTCTCCACTGGAGACTTTCTGAGCTTCCCGTGAGTGACGGTGTCTGAGGCAGGAGGGGACAGAGCAGCTGCTGAATGTGGGACCAGAGAAGTCCTGGCACTGCGTCCCAGAGTGGCTTTTGACTGCAGCTGCCCAGATGCCCCGGCAGTGCTGTTTTTTCTGGACGATAAGGGTTTTTCTCGACTGTTGTGGCATGACCTGGGGGTTCTTATCTCATCTGGATGGCTTTTGGTTTAGTTTGGCCTGGAGGGAGTTGTAGGTGCATAGATCTCATGGAGGTGTTGGCTACTGCTCTGCCTGGCTCTTTTCTCCATCTTCATGCCAGCAGCCCAAGCCGTGTCACCTTGGCTGAGAGGAATGAGTGGATGATGAAGACAATGGTTTTGGGGCAGGAGTGAAGGTCCAATTGCTGCAAGAAAGGAATGGAGGCACATGCGCAATGGTAAGGGTTTTGCTCAGAGTAGCCAACTTTCTCCTCATGATGGGAAGAGCTCTACAATATGCCATGAAGAAGCTGCTAGGGAGCCGACAACCGCTGAGAGCCTTCCCGAACCCCACCACGGCTCCACTGGGGCTCTGTGAAGGGCCACGAGCACCAGCACAGAGGCAGGGAGCACAGCCCAGGAGAAGAAGGCCAGCCCGCTTGCTAAGAGGGATGGGTGCTAGGCAGGGTGCTGGTGCCCTCCCAGGGAGCCCAGCAGGAGTGCGGGGAGAGCAAAAGCATGAAGGAAGCCTCAGTTAAAGCCAACTCACAATCTCTCCCTCTGGGCCACCAAAGTCCAAGTAGAGCATCTTGGTGCCATCATCAGAGGACATCTGCAGCTTCTCAAAGGGCTGCTGGAGCAGGATTGTCTTACTGAGCCCAGGCTCCGTGGTGAAGATGGTGAAGCCTTTGTCGATGTGGATGGACAGGGTGCAGTCCTGCCCATTCCATGTGCAGGCTGAAGGAGAAGAGGTGGAATCAGATGCATCCCACCGGTACCTGTCCCAGCCTCCTCTGGTTGCCTCCTGTGTGGCCAGGAGCTGGCCAAGCTGGTCACCTTTAGACCCTTGCGTGACCATATGGGCCTCCATACGATGGACTCCTACCATCCCTGCAGGGCTGCAAAGCTATGCTCCAAGGCTGGCTTAGAGCCCACAAACAGGGATGACCTGTGCCCACTGCTCCAGGCACCTTTTAACCGGGTCGTGGGGGTTGTCCCACTGCACCCCGCCACTGTAGGAGGGTGACCACGGCCCTTCCTCCACTGACCTGTGGAGACCTCCTGGATGAGCTCAGCAGCGCCGTGGGTGCCATCCACCAGCATGCGCGTCCACATGGCCAGGTCGCGGTGGGTCTCCAGGCTGAAGAGGTGGGTCTGCACACCCAGGCGCGTGCCCGTGCGCAGTGCGAAGGAGAGCTCAGCGTCGTAGAGCGGAGAGCCCTTGGCGGGGCCCGAGTGCACCAGCCTGCGGCACCCGCACGGCATTAGCGCCCGAGACGAGCCCGAATCCGCGCCCGCACCCGCACCCGCGCTTCGGCCCCGCTCCCAGCTCCAGTCCCGGCTCCAACCCTGGCCCCGATCCGCGCTCTCCCCGCGGCGGCTGCGGCGGCGCGGCGCGGCCCGCAGGGGGCGCTGCCACCCCGCGGATCGAGCGGGCCCGACCCCGCGCACACGCGCGCGCACACACACACATATATATTTATACACACACACACCGTGCATACGATCGTGTATACATCGTGCAGACATCTATCCTTGGTGCTGCACACACACCCTGTGCTGTGCCTGTGTGCACACACACCGCGCACACCCACGCTGCACCCACCTGGTGGCGATGAGGGGGTAGTTGTGCGTGGGCTTGCTCAGGGCGTCCCGCGTCTGTGGGAGGCTGTTGTAGAACAGGAGGTCCTTTTCGGTCAGGATGGCCAGGACGTTCCTCGTCCCATCGCTGGGCAGCTGAGAAGCAAAGGGTTAGCAGGATGCAGCCATGCCAGGCAGCATATATGACCAAGTGCCCCTGTGGGGACCTTCCTGGCCAGCTCCACATTGTTCTGTCCCCAGACAACCATTTCCCAGTGGATCAAAGCCTGGAGCAGCAGCCAGATCCATGGCATGGGGCGAGGTGGGACCCGCTTCCCTTAGTCCACCCTGGGCATGTCCATCCCAGGACAGGGTTACCTGCTCGGTGAGCCAGCCCACGTGCTTGACCTCCTTGCTCCCGGCCATGCCAGCACCAGCCAGTTGGGCCCGCAGCTCCTCCTTGACCCTGGGCAGCAGCCCGTTGGCGTTGGCCTGGATAGCATTGAACCACGACTGTGCCGTTGCCTCATCCTTGGCCCGCAGGAAGAGGGTGATGCGTCCGTCCGCTGAGCACACCTCCAGATACCTGCGGAGGGACGGCCTCTGGGTCCTGCGCTGTCACCCTGCGCCCTCAGGTGCAGGAGGCCATTGGGTGCAGGCCCCATGTGGCCGCAGCGGCAGCAGAGGCAGTTCTAGCCCTGGAAGACCCCAAAGTCCTACCTGTGCTCTGAGTCGCTTGGGAGACACTTGCGGGACACATAGCACATTTTCAAAGGCAGGTTCTTTCCCTCCTTGAGGTCCCGCAGGGAGAGGACGGGGGATGCCTGCTTCTGGAGCGAGGCAGCAGGCGAGGGGTCCCAGCTGACGGTTGCACCAGCAGAGGAGTTCTTGAAGTATGGGGAGATCTCCTTCATGTACTTCACTGCAAGGAAAACGGGATGTGGCTCAGGACTCAGCACCAGGTGACCTGCAGTGGGGTCCCCATGCCCCAGCAGACATCTTGCTCCATAGCTTCCTTGGAGAGGTGAGATCATCACCCACGTGGGGACCCCAGAGGCCAGCATGTCCTTTGCCTACACCGTGTGCCAACACAGGGTACTAGATAGCAGACAGGACTTCCAGCATCCTCAAGAGCCTTTCCCCCTTTTCCCTTTCCAGATGTTGCAACATCTGGAGGCCTGGCATCTGCTGAGCTGGGCATTCTCACACTGATCCCTGGAGACCCAAAGGTGCCAGAGTGGTGTCCAGCCTGGCACATCCCTGCAGGGGGACCACCCCATCCCAAGGCAGGAAGCAGCCTGGCCCAGGGCAGCACCAGTGTAAGACTGAAGAGGATCCTGGAAATGTTTGCCTGGAGGCAGACCCGTCCCGCAGAACTGCACGGACCTGGCCATCCTGCAAAGCACCACGGGGAATTGAATCAGGTTATAAATAGCCCTTTCCTCCCTCTCTCTCTCTCTCTTTTTTTTTTTTTTAATCTGGAGCAGCTTACAGATCCATTTCCAATTGAGTCCCCGAGGCAGCCGGGGTGGCACATGGAGGCGCGGGGCGGGGAACGGGCAGCAATCCCAATCCAAAATTACACAGTCCAAATTGTGCTGGTACAGCCAGTCCAGCAGCCAACAAGGAACAAAGCAGGAATAGCTCTGAAATACCATGGCTTGGCCCCAGGAAAAGCCATCAGCTGCACTTGTGCAGCTCACATAACCCCCGGACAATTAGCTCCAAACCAGGGACAAGAAATTATCCTTAAGGACCCATCAGGGCTGGAGCCAGAGCCCTCAGAGCTGCATCTGCACCACAGCCCAGCTCTGGAGGTTTAAGGGAAGGAGCAGATGAAAGTTGCTGGGGATTGATAGGGCCCCAGGGCTACATCCCAAAAATTAGATCATCGGCTCTCAAGGCGTGGGCCAAAAACCTCTGGCGGAGTGTGGAGCAACGGGGAGCTCATTGCAAAAGTGTCACTGCGAGGCAGGGAGAGCAAAGAGGACACGCAAAATGTGCTGGCAGACCCTGTGCCCCATGTCCCCTTGCCTGGGTGGCAGCACGAGGGGTGGCGCAGCCCCTTTCCCCATTTGCCCCGCGATTGGGGCGCTCCGGGGACACAGCGGCAAGTTGTGCCCGCTCGTAGGGGGAACGCGACTATAAATGGCTGCGCTGCCTCTCGCGCACGTGGCTCGGGTTACTCTGCAGCCCGGCACCGGCGTGGGGTTGTACGCCTGGTATAAATAGCCACCTACCGCTTGCACTCACGCATGTGAGCCGGGCTGGATTTGGCCCCACAGCATTAATCTGGGTAGCAGGACCTGCCGTCGTGCTGGGAGCAAACGGGTTCAGAAAGATACTGTCCGTATCCTGAAACACAAGCACGTCCCCGAGCGGTGGTGGCCCTTAGGTGAGCGGGGCTGGGGTGTCAGGGCAGTGTCCAGGCTGCAGGGCGGGTACCAGCTGTCCCATGTGGCTTCTCCACAGCATCCCAGGCACGCGGGACATATCACTGGCATTAGCTTGGCAGCACCCGGATCCCATCCTCAGGTTGGTACGAGGACACCAAAGGGACCTCATGCTGGTTCTGAAGCACCAAGACATCTCGGCACTAGCGGGTCCCTTTCCATCGCAGTGCCTGTCCCTCTCCCCCACCCCGGGACAATTTGCACAGCTTAATTTCTGCCCTGCTTTTTGCAGCCTTTGCAATGCAAACTGCCTTGGACAGGCATCAGCAGCATCCTGAGGGGTGACGGGAACTGTGAGAAGGCGCCTCCATCTGCAAGGAGCCTCCTGCCTGCAGCAGAAGGCCAGAGAAGGCCAAGGCTGCAGTTCTTCACTTAACTTTAGCCCCAGTCAGACCAAACTCCATCCAGGCCACCAAACCAGCACTTTCTGCAAGAAGCTCCCCCTTGGGATACATCAAGCATGAGACTGGGGCTCTGCTTTTGGAGAGGACTAACAGGTAAATAGGGCTGATAGCCCAGTTGGAGGCATCTGCACAGGGCAATACGGGACATGACTCTGCAGTAGGGGAAAGAGGCTCACAGCCCTCCTAGTCACAGCGAGACCAGCATGGGAGTGTGCCTGGAATGGGGAACGTTGCCACCATGCCTTGTCTGGGGAGTGATTTGCTTTCCCAGGGGGAAACAGCAAAATCTTTCCAGGGGACCAAATTCCAGGCAGGATCCCAGTGCCACCCCAGGTCACCATGCGCTGTGCACCCGCCAACACCACCACAAAGAGGAGAACAAAGACGAGATGGGCTACTAACAGCACCGCTGTTGTTTTTATGGGGTATGGGCTTAAATCTCTGTCAGTCTTTTTGCTACAGCTAAATAGTCTACCACTACTGAATGGATTAATTAATTACACTCATCTCATTAAAGTAAGTGACTTGGACCATATTATGCATCAGCTCTGCTGCTGGCAACATTAATTCTGATACTGGACTTTTTCTTTTTTTTTCTTTCTTTTTAATTACCATTTAAGAAGTTGGCTGCCCTGCCCCTGTTCATCAGCACCACTCCAGAATCACTCAGCAGAAATGTTGCATCACAGCTCCCGATTTGGAGCCACTTCCAGCAGGAAGAAAAGTCTCAGTGTTTGCCGGCCCTGATCTGCACGGCCCTTAAAGCAGCACTGCCTCAGGCTCATCCCGCAGAGCCTCCCCAGCGAGGAGAGGGCAGGAATGGGACCTCTCCGTGTACACAGCTACAGCAGCTGAGGCCTGGCCCTGGGCGCCACCGCCTCAGAACCTCCTTCCAGTTCATGTCACAGATTATCCTCCGTGGTACCAGCTACATCCTTTGGGTATTTTTGGTTCTGTACCCTGCAGGTTTCTCCGCTTCCTGGAGCTGCCCACGCTTCCCATGCTTAATCTGACCCTGCACCAAAGCCGAGTGATCCCCTCTGCTGTCTCCCTCCTGTCCCTTTAGCTTTCCTGATTTTCAAGCTATTACTTGGCCAAGAAGGTCGCTGAGACCCACAGCAGCACCTGGAGTTGCCCAGGGGCTGCAGGCAGGAGGGTTGAGCTACCCAAGCCCAGTGGGGCAGATGTCTGTGCAAACGCGTCCTGCTGCAGATCCTCCTGTCTGCTGCTGCCTGCAGCTTGCTCCTCACGCTGATATAGCACAGAGACCTTTCCTGGAAAACCTGCTCCTGGAAAAACTGCTTGTCCTGGCGCCAAAGCCATTCCCTGGGCAGCTGGTAGGATGTTTACCAGCCTTTCCCCCATCGCAGGGGCTCTCCGGACACAAAGTGAGACAAGAAGAGTAAGGGAAAAATAAGGTAAAGCAGAGCAACTCTCCCCAAAATAACAATGTAACATAAATACAGGCAGACTCCTCACATAAATATCAAGGGTGAAGTTTGGCACCTCCCGAAAGCCTTGGCAGGACACAAGGAGAGGCATGTGCATGCCATCATGCCCGGTCAGCATCAACACCCGGGATCTGCAAGCCGAGTGTGGCAGCCCAGGGTGAAATCTGGCAGGCGACACTGCTTTGGATACAGGGAGTAAGCTAATGCCAGAGCTTCGACTCTCCCGTGAGGTAGAGCTTTCCCCAGGAGACACCCAAGTTTCCCTGTGCTAAATTCCGGTACTAGATTTTTTGTAATTATAGCTAATGCAAATGTGAGAGTAATTGGGGTTAAATCCAAAGTTGGGGCAGGGGGACTCAGTTTCCAGCATCCCTGTGCTTGGAGGTTGCACTATGGGCCTGGCCCCAGCCACTCGCGAGGTGCCACTGCGTCAACGCCCTGCGGCGCAGAATGGGCACGCAGTGCCAGAGAAACCTCCTACGGCTCAAAACAAACTCCCTTTGCAAGAGCAAGGGGGAATAACGCTGGCCTCAGCACACTTGTCACCCTGCGGCTTGTTTGTGCTCAGTTGCTTGACATGGCCTGGGGGGATGCGGCACGTGAGCACGTGAGCGCCCACAGAGCCGCCTCCAGGCATGTGGGAGGGAGGGAACAGGGAGGCATCCACGTAGCAGGAGTACGGTAGCGGGAACTATCCATGCAACTCCCTCCCTCCATCTCAGCCCCAGGCAGCCCAAGGATCCGGCAGATCCATGGAGAGAAGTGGTTCCTTGAAGGAAGGACAGCTCATCCTCACCCCCCATAGGACCCTCAGCAGGAGCGAAGCATGAGTCAAAGTACAGGATGAAAAGGAAAGAGCAGCAGAGAGGGTGGTCTGGGTACAGCAGGCTGCAGGAAGGAATTTCAGAGGCTCCGAGAGAAAGAGGTTCTTGTGTTTCTCTTTGGTCAAAGAGGAAAAAAAAAGGCCGCCCTGGGCTCCTAGCAGCTGTGCAGAGCAGCACATTCCTCAGGCTGAAATGCGGTTCTGCGGCTCCCAGGAGGAGGAACCCACAGTGAAAGGGCTGAGCAAAGCTAAAATTAAGATTTGGAGGCGATACAGCATGGGGAAGGAGCAGGAAAGAAAACACTGTGAGGTCACTTGGAGCAGAAGACACAGCTCCCTTTGCCTCTCTTGCTCTCCCTTCATTGCCCAGGACAAGCCTGGGAACCCCAGGGCGCTTTCCCAAACTAAAAATTCTCCTTTTGGCATCCACAGCCCTAGAAACCATTTCCAGCATAGACATTGCCTTGAATAGACCCGAGCAACCCGTCAGGAGGACGGAGACATCCTTCCTTGCAGTTCTGCAGAGAAGGACCTGGGTGTCACGTAGAGGACAAGTTGACCATGAGGCAGCAGTTGCCCTCGTGGTCAAGAAGGCCAACAGCATCCTGCGGTGCATTAAGAAGAGCATCCTCAGCAGGTCGAGGGAAGTGATCCTGCCCCTCTGTTCAGCCCTGGTGAGGCCACATCTGGAGTACTGCGTCCAGTTCTGGGCCCCCCAGGACAAGAGGGATGTGGAGCTGCTGGAGAGAGTCCAGCGCAGGGCCACAAGGATGATCAGGGGCCTGGAACATCTGCCCTGTGAGGAGAGGCTGAGAAAGCTGGGCCTGTTCAGCCTGGAGAAGAGAAGGCTGAGAGGGGACCAGATCAGTGTGTACAAGTACCTCAAGGGAGGCACTGAAGAGGATGGGGTCAGTCTCTTTTCAGTGGTGGTCACCAATAGAACTAGAGGAAATAGCCACAAACTGAAACACCAAAAGTTCCACAGGAACTTAAGGAAAAATTTCTTAACAGTGAGGGTTCTTAACAGCACTGGAACAGGCTGCCCAGAGGGGTTATGGAATATCCCTCTGTGGAGAGCTTCAAAGCCCGCCTGGATGCAATCCTGTGCCATGTGCTCTAGGTGACTCTGCATGTGCAGGGCGTTTACATTCTGTGATTCCAGCTCCACTCTGACATCCAGGTTTGTCCTCACCCATACGAGGTGCTGTGGCCAAAAATCACAGGAAAACCAGTTTACCATTGCCCCATGAACTGTTCTGCAAAACCCACAGAGCTGCCATGCGGTACACAGCCCGGCTGGGCTCCAAGCTCAGCACCAATGCCAGCTGTTTCCACTGTCTCTGCAGGCAAATCCCAGCAGTGTTCTCCAGCTCTGCATTCAAGCAGCCAAGCCAGGCTGTACATATTAGCTTTCATTTAAAAGACTATACAAATGTGCACGCAGAGGACGTGTCACCCTCAGGCTCCAGCTCTTGCCGCACATCTGGCGAAGATGCTCTGGCAGAGCACCGAAAGAGCAATAACTAGGAAACAGCAGCTTGGAAAACACATTGGCCCCGCCAGGAGCAGCCACAGCTCCTACCTTCCAAGACCACCTCCTTGCCCGTCTTCTTCAGCGCCTGCACTGCCTCGTCGTGCGTCGCCTCTGAGAGGTCAGTGCCGTTCACGGAGAGGATAGCATCTCCCACATACAGTGCCTCCGTCTGATCCGCCGCCAGCCCCTTGAAGATCTTGGATATCAAGATGGGCATCTTATTCTCTCGGCCACCTTAAAACAGAAGGAAAAAGGCCATTATGGAGATTGTGTGCGCTTGGGTACCAGTCAAGCTCAGCAAACGTGTATCCCTCTTCCAGGCCCCCTAACTCCCTATGGGCGGCTAGCCCATAGCTCAGATGACCTCAGCATGGATAAGGACAAACTACTTGATAGGGCTCCAAAAAACTATGAGGGAACCTGAAGCCACTCTGAGAACAAACTCATGCTCTTGCCATCTCCCATTGGTTTTGGCACGGAAACTGCTTCTTTACTTGTGCTATTAATTGCGTGTGCCGAGTGACCACTTTTGCTCCGAGGTCTGCATGTCCTGAACAGATAAGACAGCTGAATGGCTGGAGAAGCGAAAGAGACAGAGAGAACTCTGGACATTTGCTCCTCTCCACACAGGAGCCCTATTTACCTGCTCTTCCCTGTTTCCCAGCCTATTCAAGCACCGCTGGAGCACGCAGAGATCAGTTCTCACATTAACTTTTGAACCTGCGGGGAAATGCGAGCAGGGTTTCCTCCCAGGAGCTCGGGAGCAGCAGAGCAGCAATTACCCTTAATCTCTGCTCTGTTGCAGGAGAGCGTTCCACACACCAGGACAGAGCAGCACCGTGATCACAGGACACCTGATGTCCTAGGGCTAAGCAGAGCCTCTCCTGCAGAGATGAGCAGTTGTCCCCAAGGCAGACGGTGACCCCAGCTTGCACAGCAGCGGTGTGCCTGAGAGTAGAAAGTGCTGGGCGGCCGCTCTGGCCGTTGCTCGCAGCCACCGCCACAGGCATTTCCTTGCTCAGATATCTGCCAGACCTGGTGTGGAGCAGAGGACTCTGCTTATCAGCTGTCAGAGAGGCCTCTGCAGGGGTGTCTGCAACAAACACGTCCTTAGAGAAGTGATTCCTGATCCATGCTGGGGCTGAGGATCCCGACAGGGCATCCCCAGCCCCTCTGAGCAGTGACCAGAGTGGGAGGTGGGAGAAGCACCGGGCACCACAGGGGAGTGAGGAGGCTGCGAGAGGGCTTCCCATGTCTGTCCCCGAGGAAGAGGCAGTCGTGTGAGCAGCTCACCTCTCATTCCTCCATGGAAAACATATCGCCGGACTAGACTTTTAGCCCCCATGCCAACCTTCCCTGGGCACTTCCGGATACAAAGGTCTCAAGAAGCAAACTCCAGAGCAAACCCTTAGCAGGACTTGGGAGCAGCAAAAGAAGCTGGCCCCACACCTGGCTACAGCATGTAGCAGCCTCCCTGCCCTGGGGATGCAGCCCAGGGCAGGGAGCAGGGCCATGGCTAGGTCTCAGCAAGCTTGTGACACAGATGTGTGCAGTTGGGAGCCTGGAGTCGTCTCTGTGCCCTTGGCCTAACACAGCCGCTGGGTACTCCCAGCTGCAGTAACAGCCCCGAGCTCCAACCACATTCCCGGAGCAGCCCGACACGAACAGCAGCACCAGCTTCGGCCACCTCCACTCGTGCTGCACAAACCACAGCTCTTGTTCACACCAGGAACCAAGGACAGGCATTTCTGCAGCATAACCGCCGGCTGCCTCACACCCTTGCCCAGAAGGGAAGAACCAGGGCCAAAGAAGGCAGCAACTCCAGGGCTGCATGGTGTCAGCCCCATCCTACCCCAGGCCACTGCAGAGAGCAATTGCAAGGTGGATGAGGCTGGAAGGAGAGAAGCAACAAGCACTTGTGTGGCCTCAGCCCCAGGGCATGAGAGCGATTTGCAGCGAGGAGTCCTCAGATAACACGAGCTGCCAGGCTGGGGCCAGGCTCTCTGAGTGCTTCTGCTCTGCAGGGAGCTGCAAGACCTAAGCTGCTTTCACACCTCCCCTGGTATGGGCTTCTGTGAGAAAGTCTGAGGTTAAGATACCAAAAATTTATTACTTTTTAACCGGGAAACATCAGCACCCTTGCTAAGGAGAAATGTCCCCCCCTCAACAGCAGTGGCAGTCACCTTCGGAGCTGCGTGACCAGCTGGGACCATTGACATCTCCCATTTGGGATTACTGCTGTGTGTTTTCCACATATTCCCCTTTCCTAGCAGAGCTAGCAATAACTTTGCAGCTAAGGAGTTATCACAAACGGGGTTTTAAATGACTCCCAAGGGAATACTCAGACATTCTGTGGCAGCAGCCGCAGTAAGTAGTAGGTCAAGAGCAAGCTGCTGTTCCCCTCCAGACCGACAGAATCTGCATCATAAACTCGCCCTGTGCCAGACACTCATATGGCCCGAGCAGAAGCAGGAGTCTGAGGCTCGATTCCCTCTACCCACCCGAGGTGAAGCCATGTCAGAGGACAAAATTCATATATCCCCCATCCGTGGGCCACCGAGCATGCCGATCAGCCTGCCATTACATTAAATTACAAACTCTTCTCCCCGTACAAGTGGATGGACCTTGGCCCGCAGCTGTTTAATCCTTCTTTCCCTGAATTTCTAACAAGCTCAGAGCTGCATAAAAAATAAACACAAGAAGAAACACAATCCCTCCCCCGTGAAGTTTCCAGCCTAAAGTTCAGGAAAGTCACCAAGGAACACAGCAGCTCGGGAGGGGAGCAGTGGAAAGGAAAACACGAATTATGATAACAAGGCTTCCCTGCTGCTGGGGCCTCCGAGACCGGACATCTTCAAGCTGTTGTTTTAATGCCCCAGGTTTTAGGCGCTACCCTGTGTGAAACCCCCAAGGACTTTACAAAGGTTGCAGTCATTTTCTCCGTTTTGCTGACAGCTTAAAAGGGATATTTGTCAGACCAGTGGACTCAGGGGTCACTGAAAAGACGAGGACAAGCATGCAGAGACCTCCGCTTGCTGCAAAGGGGACGCTTTTCTGTAAGGCGGGTACCCTGCACATCCCATCCGCTCCATCAGACACCTCCCCTAGCAGGAAAGTGCCAGCGTGTGCAACGTTGCAGTGGGAGAAGCAGCTCCGCCAGCGAAGAGCAGGGAGCACCCCCAGCAGTGTCCCAAATATAGGCAAGCCCTATGCCTGGTTGTGTCCCCAAAAAGCCAGCCTGTCCCCCGACTCTGTGCAGGGGGCAGCCCGGTCTCCAAGCTCCCTGCAAACGTCCTTGAGCCCCCTCGTCCTCCCACTTTCAACCTTGCCCTCCCTCACTTGCTCTGAGGAGGGTGACAGGACGGACGGAGGTGCCAGCACCGCAGCACCCAGTCCAGAGCAGCCCTGGGGATAACAGCCGAGCTGCAGAGCACGGGCTTGAGGAGGCAACAGGTCGCTGCCCCGGACACCCCGTCCCGCGGGCCTCGCTGCCACCTCCGCCACTTCCCACTTTGAAGGTCGCGGAGCCGCCGCCGCGGAGCCGCCTCGGCGGGGCCCGGCTCTCACCTTTGATGCTGATGCCGAGCCCACCCACGTCCTGCTTGACGACGCGCACCGTGCGCCTGATGTTGGCCAGCGCCTCGGGCACGGCGGAGCCGGGCTCGCCGCCGTTGAGCTGCGCCGGCGGCGCCTCTCCGGCACCGGCACCGGCTCCGGCTCCGGGTCCTGCGGCGGGGGTCACGGCCAGCACGTCCTCGGCCAGGCTGAGCAGGACGCGGAGCCAGTGGCCGCCAGCGCCGCGCAGCTCGAGCAGCCCGGTGCGCGGGGCACGCCTGCCCGCCGCCATCTTCCGCGCATGCCGCGCACCGACCGCCCCCGCCGGGCCGGGCCGCGCCGCT
>JAUBNY010000198.1:662762-678285 GCA_032275445.1 Crypturellus soui
GGGCGGCCCCGGCCCGCCTCGCCCTGCCCGCACGGGCGGCTCCGGCCGCTGCCCCGCGCCCGCTGTCCCCGTCCCCTGCCGCTGTCCCCAGGGATTTCTCCGCAGGGCGCTCGCAGGCACGGGGACCGCGCGCCGGGCCGCGGGGCAGCCTCGAGGCGATTCGCAAACCCCGCTAGGCTCCCGCGGCGCTGCTGGCTGCTTCCCGGGCCCCGAAGCAAAACTCCTTTCAAGGAAGTTTGCATGCAGGGCTCTTCGCAAAGCCCGGCCCCGGTCAGGGCCATGTGCCCGTGGAGCTGTGCGCCGTCTCTCTCACCCTGCTGTACTTGAACTGCAGATCTGGGGCTGTACTTGAACTGCAGATTTGGGGCTGATGCTGGAACCGCAAAATGACACTTTTTTGCCTAGATACCATGGTGTGTCAGACCCGATAACGGCAGTGTTGCTCCGCAGCCACGCATCCCGCAGCAGTGCGGTGGTGGAGTGGACTGCCCAGATGGTCACAAGCGAGAGCTCGAGTCGCTGCTACCCTGAGCACCATCTGGCTGGGCAGGAAAGCTGCACGCGCAGATGCTCCATGGTGTCACCACGATGCAGAGCTGCATGGGATGGCACATCAGGCCTGGCAGCTGGGTGCCATGTCTGGCAGGGAGACACCCCCTAAATAGGGACTGTTGTGGAAGCCGGCCCCACGTTGCTGGTGTGGGCTGGAAGGTTGCCTGTATCCCCCTGCCCAGCAGGAACCCTGGGGTTGGTGCCTGCTAACAGCCCCATGTGGGTCATGCAGGCACAAGATAGTAGGGCAGGGGCATCAGGATGTGCTAAAGGGTCTCTTGCTTTCTCCTTGCTCGCCCTGGCTCTTGAAAATAGGACCAATACCTTGTTTCCTTCTCTGTATCCCAGTGGCAGCAATAAGAAAACACCCTGTGGTCTGCCCCCTCGCTTGCACTCCTCTCTCCTAATGTATCTCCAGATTTCTGAGGTCCCCAGGCTCTGTTCACTGCCAAATGCAGAGTTTTAAAAGATTTGAGGGGTCTTTTGAGCAGGCTGGAAAGGGCACAGAGTGAGTGGAGACCGGGGGCACTGCTCTTGCACAAGATACTGTGGACGTGCTGCTCAGTCCAGCCCTTAGCCCGGGGCTACAACCTGCTTCCTTGCAGCAGGGCAGGGGAGGGAATGCAGCAGAAAACCTGCAGGTGATCTCCATAGAAAACAGCCATTTCTTTCCAATAAAAGCTCCAAGGTTTGGTGCAAGCGACTTTCCACTTTGCGTGACTGCAGTATGGACTCCTCCTTGTGCCAGGAAGTGCTCTGGGTTATCCCCCACGCGACATGCTTGCCCGTGCTCATGTCCCCTGCACCACACTGCTTGGCCATGCAGAGTCTGGCCGTGCATACTGCACAATTTGTTTACAGCAGAGCAGAGTTTTGTCCTTTCGTCCTCGAGGCTCCTCTTGCCTGTGCCGTCAGTGCTCCAAGCGCTTGCTGCACTTGCCAGACAGCCAGCTGCAGTCAGCAGTTTGTCTGCTTTTTTTTTGTTCCTCCCAGGACTGCTCTTGTTATTTCCAGCGTAGGTGACTGTTTAAGGCCACATTCCCTTTTGAAGCGATGGTGGAAACTGTAACTATTACTTTAGTGTTGCATAATTGCAACATTTGGGTTGTTTTCTTTGCTTTCTCAGCTTGGAATCTGCCTGGCAGCAGCGATGTAACGCTCCGGCACGTCCTTGGTGCAAGGAGATGATCTGGATCCTGTCAGTGACACACAGAGGGAAAATCCCTGTCCTTGCCCGTCCCTGCCACTTGGACGGATGCCCGCGCAGTGGTCCCAGAGCCAGGCCAGGGCCAGCATCGCGATGCTATGGGGAACTCACCCAGTGCACAGTGACTGTCCACAGCAGACGCAGCACGACTGACATGCAAGACTAACACATGCTGTACCCTGTGTGCCCCCATCAGGAAATCTCTGTTCGGAATGTGGAACGGTTTCATCAGCACTGAGCACACGGAGACACCAGTACCCGAGGGGAAGGAGGACTCGTGACTCCCGCTCATCACCCATCCGGCATCGCCGTGGCCATGAACAGGAGACCTGCTGGCCCAGTTGTGCTCAGGGCTGGATTCTTCCCTCAGGAGACTCCTAACACCACCAGTGATATCAAGGCAGGATGATCACGCGGATGCTTATGCTACACTGTGATCCAAGACCCGCCTCCTCTTCTTCAGCAATTTAGTGTTCCCTTAGCAATTGCATCAGGTACTTAGGAGACAGTGATCTAAGTATTTTCGGTGTTCGCTTTTCTGATGCAAATCAGGACTAGAAAAGACCCTAAATGCATGTCCTTGAGGGCAGTTCAGAGCTGGAGAGCCAGAGATAACTGCTTCTCCCAAAGTGCTTTGAAATCCCACAGGATTGGTGCCAGTAGCTTTGCACTGGGGTTGCCTTAGCTTTTGGCAAGAAGAAGATTTGCAAAAAGGATTTCTGCATTTTTTCATGGCCGTTAGCAGTCAGCGTCATATGTACCCCTGGCCTACCTGGTCAGGAAGCAGGTAGATGTGCAGCCACAGTGCTGTGGGAAGGAAGTGCGACAGATTAGTGAGCATGAGGGAGGTACCCCTCTTCCTTTCTGCCCACCTATTGCTGCCTAGTGCAGCTTTCTTAAAGGATTCAATGTTTTTTTTTTTTCCCCGGTGCCTCCCAGAAAGGGCCCCCAGTTCTTCAAAGGACCTAAGGAAGCATGAGACTTATCTTATGGCTCCTCACTCTGGAGGCCCAGCTTGAGTGTTGGGCAGGTCAGTAGGATATCAAGAGGAGCAGGAGGTTGACAGACACAGCATTCAAGGTCTAGGCTTTAAGCTCCAAAGACTCAAACCGCTTGATGCACAGCGAGATAGTGTGGGAATAGCTACCATGAAGTCCTGCTGCAGGAAGGACAGACAAACAGGAGCTTGATTGATTCATGCCCTGGCTCTGGGCCAAGGATTTTGGAGAGGCCCAAAACTGGGCTGCCTGGCACGCAGAAGTGAGGTGCCTGCTCCCAGGCACACCAGCATCCTTAGTCAGTGAAGCCAAAGGCTCTGCTTGCTGATGGCTAATGGGCTCCTTTGCCCTTCTGCAAGCTGGGCTTTGCTGAGCTGTGTGTCCCTCCTGCTCCATAAAAGCTACATTTGGGGCTACTGAGAAGCTACTTCCAGCAGCAGCACCTCAAGAGTCCTGTTAAGACCTTCTGGTGCTACTTTTACAACTGATGTCCTTCCCTGGTTTGAGATTGTCCTGGTGTTTTCTCTGCACAGTCTCCCTCATCCCCCAAACTTCAGCATTAAGCAGTTATTATTAGACTCATTTCTTGGCATAGGTAAGAGCTCTGTCAAAGCCCACAGGTCTATTTATAGAGCACAGTTTGATGCTTTGGTAGTTGCACTAATTAAATTAATCACTTGTGAAACAAAATCAAAAGACCGTAGGAGCTCGTGTTCAGAGCCTGGAGCCAGGTGTCCAGACTGTAGCCCTTCCTTATGGAGACTGAGCCATTGCAGAGGGCAAGCGAGATGTATTGCAGACTGGTTTGCCCAACCTGTGTCAGTAGGTTGTCACCATCCTTATGGTGCAGGACTAAGCCTTGGGAAAACCCTGAAATAGGTGGGAGGGGAAAAGGATGAAGAGATTCAGATGTGCAACATATGTTTAACTCACTGATTCTTCCTTTGCATACAGGACATGCAGCGAAACTGCCTTATCTGAGCTTAAAATCCCCCAAGTTTGTCATGCTCTTACATTGGCAGTACATTTTATTTGCTCTGGGACCTCATTTGCTCTTTCAAAGTTTCTTGCTTGACAGTCTGGGTTCTCATCTCACCAAAACCCTATTATGAAGTCACTGTCTCCTGGATTCTCTTGGCATGAAAATACTTTTGCTATCCCACTGCAGGTCTTATGCTATCAATTTAGAATATTTTTTAACAAGGAATAAAGGACAAAACGGAAAAAGTAGCCCTTAGGCGATAAAATAGTTTTGGGAAAGGTGGGAGTTGAGCTGTGCTGGAGCCCATCCCATTCTCTCTGTCAGTGAATTGGAGACTACAAAATCCAGCAGTTCAGACAGTTACTCTTTGCTTAAATGAAATTGTTCATCTTCTGGAAGACTGTTTCTTGGCCTGCACCTCAGTGAAACTTCATGCCTTAAACACAAATATTTGCTGCAAGCTGCACATCTGCTCAAAGACAAGTGACATCGATGGCAAGGACTCCAGCCAGCCCCTTGGGTGATTTAGTTGATGTAATTTAAACATAAACCAGCACATGAATTGCATATAGTGGGATCTGTTGTCATGTCCTGTCTGCAGGATATGCTGAGTTGTGTGGCTCCACTGGCCTCTTAAGGGACCCAGATGTGACTAATAAGTCTCTTGCAAAGGGCAATGCTCTTCTCTGCCTGGCCTGACCAGCATGGCCTCAGGGACAAGTTGGACTAGGGCAAAAGTCCTTGATAGCAATGGGAAGCCTGGAGCAGCAGCCAGAGAGGTGCCCTTGGATGGCACAGAGTCTGGAGCTGGCCTGGGAGCTGCATCCTGGAGTCTTTAGCGGATAGTTTTGCACATCCGCTGACTCCCGTGGCTGCAGCCTCCCCACCACACTGTGCTCATGGAGCAGCTGAGGTACAGAGTGAGCCCAGATGTGCGTCCGCAGCAGCCCCTTGGCTCCCAACAGCTGGCATGGGTGCAGTCACAGCTGCTCTCATTTCTCCAAGCTCCGGGAGGCTGCCACAGAGGGGAGCCACGTGCCAGACATGGGACAGCTCCAGATCCAGCAAAGGGAGGATGTTTTTTCCTGGCTGAGTGCAACAGCCCAGGCTGGGAGCATCAGTAGAGCTCTGCCCCACGCCTGCATCCTCCACCCTCCCCAGCTTAGCCTGGCGCAGCAGTGAGGACAGAAGTGCTGGAGTCAGGACAATTGCAACAATTCCTAGCTGATGGGAATCACAAAATCCCGCTTCCCAGCTGGCCAGGCAGCGCCAGGCTTGCTGCCTTGGGGCATTACCCAATGGCAGAAACTGGTGTTGTGGCCTTTCCCCTGTGCACCGTCAGCCTCTTCCTCCAAGATCAGCCTGTGCCAGGGCACCTGCTGCCTGCCAAGCACTTGCTCTGCTGAGGATGTCGCTGCAGGGGGAAACATTGTGGAGGAAGTCTCCTGTCCCCAGCATGGGGCTTCTCGGAGCAGGGGACTGGGACAGGTAGGAAGATACTCATGTACAAACATGAGTGATGTTCACAAAGGGGTCACAAAGGGAGGTTCACGAGCCCTGCGAGAGGTTTTCCCCCATCTGGCAGAAAAGTCTTTTCAGTTTTGTAAACTAAAACCCTCCTTTTTCTGGAGGGTTCACCTCTACAGCGAGTTTTTGACCTGTGCTCATGTTCGGGCTGGGCTGCATCCCTGTCTAGGTGCTGCTGACAGTGCCTCAGTGCTCAGTGCTTCAAGACACCATTTGTCCTTTCTGCGCCGGGGGTGAAGAAGAGATCTGGGCCCAGTTATTTATACTGGGATCCATCTGGAGAAATGCCATGGAGCAGATTTCAAGTGGAGCTCCCAGGCTGTAACTTCTCCTGTGAGCCCAAAGCCCCAGGAGCCACAGTCCCTCCTGCACCTCGTGTAGCTGCTGGTGCCAAGTCTGTCCTGGCAGCACTGGGCAAGCGCAGGGCCAGCTGAGCAGAAACTGCTACGTGTGAGAAAAGGCAAATGCACTATTGAAATCCGACGGCAGGTGCCAGCCAAGAGCCGCTGTGCGGCCAGGGAGGCCAGGGATGTGCAGGAGCCCGAGCGATGCCTGTCGGCCACTGCACATCCTGCCCAGGGCTGCCAGCGCAGCACGGCCTGAGCTGGCCCGACGGGTGCCACGAACCAGAAACCAAGCATCTCCTCAGCTACCCACCCTGTCTGTGGCCAGAGGGGAGCACAGGGGGTTCTTTGCAGCCAGCGGAGAACCCCCAAATTTAACTCAAAATTTGGAGCATTCGCCCTGGGCAGCCAATCCAGTGGGTGCAAGCAGGGGTGCACCCGGCTCCTGCAAGGGATGCACCCAGCATCTTGGTGCTGGGTGAGCTTATGGGTCTTCCCAATCCTGGAAAACTCTGGATTTCATAGACTGATGCCAAGCCCCACATTCCTCCTCCGCATGCGCTGGCTGCCTGCTCAGCCACGTGGCCCCAGCTCTTGAGGCTCTGCAAAGCCATCCTCACCGGTACAGCAAGTTTCTTAGCAAATTTCTCCTTTAGCAGCCAGGGATGCACCTCCTGCTCCCTACCTCATTGGTAAATGTCCACACTACTGCTGCTCTGCAACAGGAACTATTTTTACTCCTAGCTGTTTGAAGGTGGGAGCACACATTCTCTCCTTCAAACCTGCCGCAGTACCTCTCGATCTCAGACATCGTGGGTCCTACTTAGCGATCCCGCAGGGCAGAGTGCTCCCCCAGTCCATGTTCCCATGCCAAGGAGCTCCCTCCAGCTGCTGAGACGGTCGGCCTGGAAAGTCTGAGTCTGACACATCTCCCAGGACAGCTGCTGCCAAGAGCAATCAGAGAGCGCCACAAGCGTGTGGATTATTTCCATCTGGACCCAATTTGATAATCAAAGCACTGCTCCTGCTCAGCAGCTGGGGGCCTTTTGCACAAGGGGTCAAGGGAAGGAGGAGATTATGGCTGTGCAATCACAGCTGGGAACACAGTTCAGTCCTGGTGGGGCTGTAAGAGCCGCAAAGGCCATGCTGTAGGGAGGCACACATCCCTGCATGTGTATATGAGCAGTCCCCGAGGAAGCAGGGGCAGTTGGAGAACTCTACTTTTGAGGAAGCACCAGAGGGAAAAAGGGAAACTAGAGGCAAAGGAAGTAATAAGACTAGAAATTCCTCTTTTCTTGAATCTCCAGATACACAAAGAAGATGGTGTCAGCAGTGAGTCAGCTGTAGGAGGTATGTGAAATCATGACTGAAAAATGCTGAGAAAGCATCAAAATCCCACAAAAAAAAAGGCGGGGGAAGGGGGGTGGAGCAGAGGGAGTGGGTGGAAAAAAATCAAGCAAAAGCTGCAGAAGTGGCCCAGATCCCAGAGCCTTGGCTCTGGGCACTGGCCTAAGAGAAACGTGTTTAGCAATGGGACGTTCTGTCAATAGCAACAGGAAAACTGTAAAATTGCATCATGACTGCAGAAAAGGCAAACCAAATCAAGAGTTGCAGCTTTCTGCTGTGGGACAAGGATGCCACATCTTCCTGCAGCATCTGCATCAACAGTGGCAGCAGACCCAACAGGACCCATGTGAAATCCGAGCAGCTCTCCCCGTGTATTCCTAACCCTCCAAAAATGTCACGTGTGAAAAGCTTCTTTAAACAAGAGTCACCAAGAATCTGGAGAGACAATAGGGTTGCACGTTGCAAACTGTGTGAAACAGCTCTCCCATGGCACTATCAAATCTGGAAAGATGAACTCACTTGTGATGCATTAGCAGCAGAGACACAAACACCAGGGCTCAGCTGTGAAAGCTCCAAAGAGCCCCACTGCTGGAGTGATACACAGATGTGAAGCAAGCGAACAGCGTCCTGTGAAAGATAAGGCATAATTCACCTCAAACCAGAAGGGAAAAGGCAAGAGAAAATTAACCAAAATATTACAAAGAAATCAGAAACTCAAAGCAAAAGTAATAAACAAGATGCAAAGGGAGGTCTGTGTGACCAGCGGAGAGATGCTGAGAGGCCACACTCTGCCTGGGTGCTGTGGGCACTGCCATGGGAGAGCAGGGACCCCATGCTGCCTCTGCATCAGCTGCCTTCACATTGGCCCTTTGACAATGTTTTTTTTCAGCATCCCGTGGTTCCTTCTCTTCTGCTTTAAAGCGCTTTATGCAGCAGATCAGCCTGCAGGAGTCCTCCTTCCACCTTCCCCAGTGGGGACCTAAAAGCCCCCACTTGACTGTGACTCGGAAACCCTAAAATTGGAGGGCAGATGGAGACACTTCTGCATGCCTTCCCTCAGCATATCTGTGCTCATGTTCATCTCATGATGTCGTTGACATCTCTAACTTTTGAAATTTGAAATGACAGTATACAGTCATGAAATGAAATGACTGTAAACACTTCATTCCAAGTATGCAAAACCCATTCTGGACTTGCTTGCCACCTTTGGTGCTGGGATCGCGAGCAGATGTGGAGTGCCCAGCACCGGGTTTATCTGGTATGATGGGCCAGGTTTTATAGACCAGAAGGGATTTACTTAGGAGATTTACCCTCCTCTTCCGCTGCCTCTCCTTTCCCCGATCCTGGTCTCAGAAAAAGGGTATTGGGATCATATCAAATCCTGATTGCTTTGGCTCTGGGAGCAGTTTAGTGGCAGTCAAAGAATTAAATTATGTCATGAGAGTTCGGCCATGTGTTGAGAGGCCATTTTACTTTCAGCAGAGGATCTTTAGGCTGTGCGCCTGTTCCTGTGCTGCTCATTGCAGCATCTGCAAGGCCAGTGCACGGGGCAGGAGTTGCTCCCTGGGGCAGTGCAGCCCCACAGTGCGGGGGACGGGGATGCTGTGCCCTGGGCACCTCTGCAGAGCAGGGGGGTTCAATTCTCCTCTTCAGAAGCAGCTTGGGAAACAGCCAAATACAGGGATAGAAAGTGGGTTTGGTTGGATTTGGTTGAAGGCTGTGGTAAGGTCCGTGCTGCATTATTTTCAGTGTTATGTGATGACTCAATGAGAGACAATGGGCACATATTAAAATGCTCCAAGTTTTGTCTGTAAATAAGGAAAAGAACTCATGTCCAAAATAACTACCAAGAGTTAGACAAGAAAAAATGGCCACAAGGTGCACGGGGGGAGATTCAGGTTAGATATTAGGAAATATTTCTACACGGAAAGAACAGTCAAGCTTTGGAATAGGCTGCTCAAAGCAGTGGTGGAGTCTCCATCCCTGGCAGTGTTGGAGCAATGTGTAGATGAGGAACTTAGGAAGATGGTTTAGCAGGAATGGTGTTGAGGGGCTTACGGTCAGTCTTGATTATCTTGAAGGTCTTATCCAAACATAATGATTCTGTGATTCTATGACCTGATCGCTGTCTGCAGAGCTGCCGAGGGACAGAGCAGCCTCCATGATGGTCCCCAGCAGGAGGCCATTCCCATGATGGTCCCCACCAGGAGGCCATTCCTGGCAGCACCTGACGTCTGCACGTGCCATCTCTGGGGACACTCCCCCTCCTGAGGCGGTCCCTGCGTGTATGCCAGCCCTGCAGGGCCCTGTGTCCCCAGCGCCTCAGGGCACTCGGCCCTGAGGGTCCTGGGGTGCGACAGCTCCCTTTGTCTGTGGTTTGGGCAGTTTGAGAGCTTGAGAGCTGCCCCGCGGTGGGGTTGGGGCTTCTTCCCCTTGGGGCATCCCCAGGGCTACATGTGAAGGGAAGGGACCTTTTTGGTGGCCCTCCCTTGCCCCTGGTGTCTGAAATCCCGGGGCTCCACACACACACCTGCAGTGGGGATGCTTTTTGTGCCTGAGCTCGCTTGGAAAAAACACGTGACATTTAAACAAGGAAACAGCAATATATATATATATATATATATACAACAACAGTAACAAGAATAACAACGACAAAAGTAACAAGAATAACAACAACAATATGAACAACAACATATATCATAACAATAACAAAAAATACTACTATAAAACTATTTACAGGAAAATCCATATAACTTTCTATTGTCGCAGTCCATGGGCCCAGCGCTTCCTGGCAGCAGCCAGGGTGAATGGGACCTTAGCCTGCAAGGGAAAAGGAGGCGTTAGCAAGGACGAGGAGCGGCTTGGGGGCTCTCCTGGAGCAGAGGCTCTTTGGCGGCTGCGCGGGCTCTTTGCCAGCAGCGCTGCCATCACTGCTGCCCTGGCAGAGGCTTGGCGTGGCCAGCACAGCCCAGAGGCCGGCAGAGAGCCAATACCTGGGCGCTGCAGCCAGAGCTCTCCCAGTCCATGGGCTCTTCTTGGCTGCAGCTGACCAGACCATTGGTACCCACCCCTTGCAAGAGAGCAGGAGACCTTGATGGGGATGGTGTATGGGGAAGAGGAAGGACAAGCATGTCTAGCAGTTGCAAGTCTATACCTGACTGCTGCCATAATCCAACCATTCCATGGGCTCGGGTCTGTTGGATGCAGATTCCCCATTGGTGCATGGAGTCTGCAAAAGAGAAGGAGGCGTTTGCAGGGCAGGTCCCCAGAGCCACGGAGGTCTAGCCCCAGGGCTCCTCTTCCTGCAGTGGGAAGAAAGTGGAAAGGGGCAGGGCCCGGCCCCAGTTCTCCCCATCCAGCCTGCAGCAGAGGCAATACCTGGTGGCCATAGCAGGAGCTTTCCCACTCCATAGGTTCTTCCTCCTGACTGCAGCCACTCAGGACCTGGGTGCCCGGTGTCTGGAAGAGAGCAGGAGAGCTTGGTGGGACAGTCGTGGTGGCAGCGCTGGCTCTGTGCGCGGGGCCTCGTGTCCCTCGCGTGCGCGGGGCAGGCGGTGCACAGAGCCAGGGCGCTGGGCTCAGGCAGCAGCCCCTGAGGCATTGGCCGCTTGTGGCCCTCGCACAGCTCTGCCCCAGCACCCAGGCCTGTGAGAGCTCCCTGCCACCTCTGCCACCAGCCCTGCAGCTGCTCTCGCAAAGCCAAGCGCCAGCCATCCCCATGCAGCCTCTGCCTGTGTGCACTGTACCTGCCCGCTGCAGCCATAGCTCTCCCACTGCATCTCTTCACATTTGTCCATTTGTTTTTGGTCTCTACAGTCTATACGAGAAATGGAGGCATCAGCATTTGCATCTGTCAGAGAGGGGCCTCTGTCCCACAACTCTCTTGGCATCTCCCTATGGGAGCAGTGGAGCATGGAGCAGGAAGTGCTGGTCCTGCCCACAGCAGCCTCCTTCCCCCCAGCAACCCGTTTGGCAGATGGGGAGCCCAGTGCAGAGCAGAGAAAAGGGCCATGGCAGTGGTGTGAGTGTCAAGTGGCGCATGGTGGCTTTGGGGCGTCCCCTGAGAGGAATCACGCAGGCTGTCCTGCAGCCCTGCAGCTCCCCTACATCTTGTGGGCACAGTGGGTGGCCCCTGGTGCTGCGGGGCCCTGCTGCTCACCTCGTCTTATTGCTGCGTGGCCAGTACTGGGGCCACTGTTACACAGAGCCCTGGGAAGCATCCGTGTTCCCATGCTGATAACTGCCCCTGCGGGAAGTTCCACCGCTGTGTGGGGGGAGAAGGGCAGCGGCAGGGGCTAGGGGGGCCGCCATGACAAAGGGTCTTGGTGTGCTGGACTCCCCCTGGCCCTGATGAGCCTGGTGGCAGGGAGCAGTGTGTGGCCTTGGGCTTGCTGGGTGCCAAGGAGGTCTCCTCACACAGTCCCATGGTGCTGCTGCCCAGAAGCCGGGCTCCACCCGGGGCTCTGCTTCAACCCCTGCATGCAGCCGTGGAAGCCTTCCTCTTTCTTCACTGCTCTGCTGCTGCCCTTACAGCCTGATTGACTTGAGAAAGTTTTGTTTTCAATGATCTGGATGTTTTCCTTGGTAGCGCAATGAGCGTGAATGGATGTTGTGCCCTGGGGCCAGGTGTGCACGTCCTCAGCAGAGCCCTTGGGAGGTGGTGGTGGCCGGGGAGCCCCTGGTGCGGTGCTGGGCTCCTTGTCTTGTCCTGCCGTACACCTTGCAGGTGGCACATGCTGTGTCTGAGAGCAGCCTTCATGGGGCTCCTGCACTGCTACCCCTGCCACAGCTGCATAGGGCTGCCAAGAGCAGAGCAGGCACACATGTGCCCTCAGCATCAACAGGGACCTGGAGCTGCTGCAGCTCTGCCCAGCACTGGGCTGCAATGGTCACTTGCTAACGGAGGGGAATTCCCAGCCCTTGTGTAAGGACAGGAAAGCCAAAGACAGATGGAGATCTGCCCGGTGCGGTCAGGTGTTGCCCTGTCGCAGAGGAGATCCCTCCAAAAGCCAAGGGCAGCACAACCCCTGCCCCCAAAGTGCTGGAGACGAGAGGAGCATCTTGCTGCTGGCCAAGCTTGCTTGCTGGCTGCCACAGTGCCCCTGCGAGGCAGAGCAGAGCTGCGCGGAAGGGGCTGCCGCTAGAGGTGCACGCAGGGCCCTGGGTGGCTGTCAAGCAGCCGCAGGGCTCGTGGCATGGGGAATTGTCGGCAGACATTTGGTTGGTGCCCTGGGAATGCTGGAGGGAAGTGTGGAGCAGAGCAATGCTCCCTGCAGGGAGGCGCAAGCAGAGGGCTGGGCAGCGAGCTCAGCACCGGGGCTGTGAGGGCAAGTGCTGGTAGCTCCCTGTCCTCTGTGCATGACGACTGCAGAGCACAGGCGTGCGCAGTTCCCTCGCAGGTACAAAAGGTGCTGGGAAGCCTTTGTCCCACACAGGCTGTTTGCACAGAAGCTGTAGCTCGTCTGCCTCACACCTGGGGCACAAGGGCCCTTGCAAGCAACGTCTTTATTCTCTGTGCAGGTACTGCCCTCTCCCAGGACTCCCCTTGCTCTGGCATGTCCTTTAGCAGATTTACATGCGAGTCTCTCCTCCAGGCCCCTCTCTGGGAAGGCGACTGTGGAGGTGCTGCAGGGACGGGCTGCCTGGAATCCTGCTGACCTGTGGAGGGGAAGGGTTTCTCAAGTATACTCTCGTGTGCTCCCTGGCCTCTCTGTCGGTTGGGGCTCCATCGCTGCAGAACAAGGTCTGGATGCAGATGGTGAGGGGGGAGCGAGGGGCTCCTGCCCACCTTCCTGTGTGCTCTGCACATCTTGCTCAGAGGTTTGTCACACGGATGGTAGCAGAATTGCTGAATGTTCCCCTGCAGCTTCTTCAGCTCCTACCCCGTCCTCTGAAAGTCTGTCCATTCCCGGCAGGATGATAGGTGGGGGCTTTGTTCTTGGCTCACTCCCATCAGATTCTCCAGCAGTAGTGGTCCTTCCTTCTGGCCTTCCACAGTCATGCCTCGGATTGCTCCCATCTCTCAGGGTGGGCTCCTTAGCCACCCGCCTTGCACAGTTCACTCCTGAAGCTGCTGCAGTCAGAGGCCGATCATGCTGCTCTCCTAGCTGCTGTGTTAGTCCCACCTCTGCAGTGGTTTCTTCTGTCCTGTTCTGGAAGTCTTTTGCCTTGGCATGACATTTTTTTTTTCATGTCCTTCTTCAGGGTGTCGCGAGAATCACTGACAAGGGTCTAAGCACACACTTTTGACTTTAAATGGATCTGCTGAACTTTGACTATTGCATTTGCAATACCCTCCCCTGCAAGCGTGCTCCTGTCCTGAGATATATCAGTAGCATTTTGGGAGGGTTGTAAAACAACTAGAACTTGGGCTTCTGGCATCTGACATTCAGAGGCTGCAGATGACGCTCCTTTCTTCATGACATGGTTTGAGGAAGGTACCTGGCGTGGCTGCAGCACAGTCTTCCAAACAGTGATCTTCCGTGGGCAGCTTTAGGATTTCAGAAAACTTGCAGTGGAAATGATACTCAAAAGGAGACGTTACGAAGCATTGCAGGGTGTGTGCAATGCTGTCAGCAGCATCTGAGTTGTTAGAGGCTTTCCGAGAGCCCTTTAACCAGGATGGGGAAGGGGGATAACAGGAGAGGAGGGCTTTCCTCAGCACTCCCAGAGGACGATTGGGGGTGACTTTCTTCTCTTTCCCTTAGTCCTGCAGCCTGATTTAACTCAGCACAGATCCACACAATCATTTCCAGGCCACAAGATTTGTCCCACCAGTGCAGTCTTCCCCACTTTTCCAGCTCCTGCCTTGCAGGGAGAAAACAAGAGAAGCCCTAGCCCTCTGTACCGCTAAATGTCCCTGTGAACCCTGAGCTTGAGCTCCTTGTTCTGGCCCACGTGTCTCGTGGAGCTCTGTCCTCTGTCCTGAGCATGCTCAGGTGCTGTCTGTGATGGCTGCAGTGGCGAAGGGTGCAAACTCCCCATGGCGAGACGAGGGCAGCACTCCCATGCAGGATGCCTTACCAGGAGGAGCGCTCGCCCGGTGGGAGCTGCACCCCTGCGCCCCGGCCCAGCCCAGCGCCGGGAGGCTCGGCTCTCAGCACCCAGCGCGTAGCCGTGCTCCTCGCTGCGCCCCTGGCCATGCACCCACTGCTGCGGCAGCGCCGCACAGCCTCGCAAAAGCAGCTTGCAGTGCCCACAGCGAGCACTGGGCTCCTCCTGCCCCCATAGGGACAGCCGCACAGCAGGCCTGCACCCACCACCGCAAGGGGCAGCTGCAGACAGCGCTCTCCAACCTCCCCCTACCAGGGAAACTCTTCTACAAAACATTTTCAGAAACTGAATTCAGAATTAAAAGTGTATGCTAAAACTTTGTACATGACATTCCTGAAATCCTGAAGAAGCAGTAGCACAAGTTGGACAAAGAAATACATCCCACAGACAGTTCAAAAGAAAGTATCATTGAGAGGGAGCAAGTGGAGTCAGTAGTAGATCAGTGCAGTTGACTTCTGCCTGCTCCTGCTTTAGGACTCAGTTGTGGGAACAGTTTGCAAAACAGCACAGCACAAAAATGGGGATGAGAGCTATCTGGGATACGTCTTTTAAAGGTGAGTTGGAAAGAAAATTCCTTTTCAAAAATTACAGAAAAGTCCACCAAGAACAATGTTCCTACAGCTCAGCTTCCATGGCATACTCATTTCTTCAGAGGCAGAAGCCCCATTTGAAGAGGAGCTGTTAAGTGATCTCTTCCTGTCTGTCTTCGTAGCCTCTGAGGATGATTCTTGGAGCTCACAGGAAGGCATTCAGAAGCGCCCATATTACCCTTCAACTCATACATTAAGACTTTATTTTAAGCAACCTAAATGGACCGGCTTTGCATGGTGGTGGACACAACCACCATGGAAGGCAAGCAGACAAGAGCCATGGGAGCCTAGACCACAATCCCCATGGCAGTCAGTCTTATGTCCAACAAATGTCTTGTCAGTATACGGCACCTAAGAAGCCTTGGTGGTTCTCAGAAGAATCCTACCCAGAATCCTACCCATCCTGACACAGGAAGGAAATTGTTCACTTGTTACTCCAGTTCTTCCCAGAGGAAATCTAGACCCATCCAGACCACCCATTATTAATGAAATAATTGTTCAGAAGGGATTAAGCAACTGAAGACTCTCCATAGCCTCTCTTTCTGAATTTTCTGTGGTAACCTCATGTGGGGAAAAGGACAGGCTAAGGACCCATGGTCATAGCACTTGTCTGGACAAACATGTCCAGTCCAACACAGTAAAAACAGCAGCAAACTCTCCCACATCACTGAGGCAGAGGTAGGTACATGTTTGGTCCAAAGCGAGCTTTGAAAACGCTCCAGAAGATCTGCCGTCTGTGCAAAGGGGGCTCCAAGGCCTCTCCTCCAAGGTCTGCGCAAGCCTCTCCCCGGGGCAGACCGGCACGGAGCCGCCAAGGCCCCTGGGCAAGGTGAGGGCAGGCCGGGGATGCAGGCCGGCCCTACGGGGCCTGGCAGGACGGGCGGTGGCGCGCAAAAGCGGCCGTGCGACAATGCGCGATTGTG
>JAUBNY010000198.1:686283-708488 GCA_032275445.1 Crypturellus soui
TGGGAGAGCTCCAGCTGCAGCGCCCAGGTATTGCCCCTGCTGCCCCCCGGCTGCACGCGCAGAGCTGGGGCTGGGCCCAGCCCCTTGGCGCTGCTCCGCACTGCCTTTGCGGAGCAGCTGCGCGCGAGCCTGGCCCAGGGCTGCGGGCGCTCTCGTGGGCCGCGACAGAGCTGCCCAGTGCGCACGAGCGGCCAAGGCCTCGGCACCTGCTGCCTCAGCCCCTCTGCCGGCCTCTGGGCTGCGCTGGCCAGGCCAAGCCTCTGCCAGGGCACCAAGGACGGCAGCGCTGCTGCCAAAGAGCCCGCGCAGCCGCCAAAGAGCCTCTGCTCCAGGGCAGCCCCCGAGCGCCCCTCGGCCCTGCTGATGCCTCCTTTTCCCTTGCAGGACAAGATCCCCTTCCATCTGGCTGCTGCCGGGAAGCTCAGGGCACGAGGACACCGGTCCTAGTTTGTTATTTGGATGTTTCTGTAGGCAGTTTAATAGTAGAATTTGCAACTGTTTTTATTTCTTATATTGCTGCCATTTTTTTTTGTTCTTGTTATTGTTTTTTTTTATTATTGCTATTGTTGTTATTGTTAGTCTTTTATTGTTGTTGTTTAAATATATATTCCTGTATCATTGTTTAAGTGTTGTGTCTTGTTTCCAAGTGAGCTCAGGCACAAAACCATCCCCACTGCAGGTGTGTGTGGAGCCCCAGGATATCAGACGGCAGGTGCAGGGGAGCGACAGCAAAAAGTTCCCTCTTGGACTTCCCTTCACACGTGGCCCTGGGGATTCCCAAAGGGGAAGAAGCCCCAGCCTCACCGTGGGGCAGCTCTCAGGCTCTCCGAGGGCTACACACGTGTCTCCACAGGGCCCAAGCCACAGGCAGAGGGAAGCTGTTGCGCCCCAGGGACATGGGGCCTGGAGATGCAGGGCTGAGCAACCCGAGCCCCTGGGGGACACAGGGTCCTGCAGGGCTGGGACACGCTCAGGGACCGCGTCACGGGGGGACAGTGTCCCCGGAGGCAGTTGGTGCTGAAATTGGCTGCTACCAGGAAGGGCCCCATGCTGGGGACCATGATGGAGGCTGATTCGTCCCTTAGCAGCCCCGGGGAACAGGGAGCAGAATGGTACTCTTTATGTTGGCTCCAGGGTTTCCTGTGACGGATCCATTTTATGAGCATCTCCTAGCTCTGTGAAATGGTAGGTGGGAGGTGGTTGCTCCAATGCCCTGCACAGGCAAGCACAGAGAGGTCAGGAACTGTGAGCCCTGCAGCATCTTCCCCATGGCATCTGTGTGGACCGAGTTATCCTGCGAGCCCACTCTGCTTATGGCACTCACAAACAGTGGAGATCACCCAGACAACAGCACAGCAATGCAGAAACCCCAGCCGTGCTTAGAAGGTTGCACCATTGCTGTGCTGCAGTGAAAGCTCGTGTCTCTCAAGCCATGCTGGGCCATGGCCTTTGGTGTTCAGCATCATCGCCGTCTTTCTTACATATCTACACCGTATATTGGGCTCCCATTGGAAGGCAGATGCCCTTCACCTAACTGAGCAGCAAGAGTTTTCCTCAGTGCTGGCTGAGTCTCCTTAACATTTGTGTGGTTTCCTGGGCCCCTCCCTTTTTCACCTCTTGGCATCTCCCAGGAAAGGGGATCCTCAGGAAGGAGGAGCTATGGGGCAGCACTGAGAGAACCAGAGCAGCATCCTGGTCACCAGCACTGCCTGGTCATGTCTGTTGTCACGCAATTAACAACTTGGGTGCTCTGCTCAGCACTCAGAGGAGGCCGAGAACAAGGGGGAGGCGGGGGCCCGGCAGGGCGGGCAGCGGTCCAAGGAATCCGTGCAACAATAGGGGATTGTTCTTATAGTGCTGGTCTCCCAGTGATTGGCACTGCGGCAACCAGGGCTGAGCGCCGGGAGGAGCCAGCCTGCAGGAGGGCTCTCGCAAGGAGCCATGGAGCACTACCTCGCTGCTGGCCTCCAAGACGTAGAGGGACTGCTGAGCACAGAGGAGAAGAGGGGCGAGGTGTGGGACGGATGCATGGATGGATGGATGGAGAGGGCTCAGCTTTGCAGAGGGGAATGAGAGTGACAGACATGAGGTGATGCCAGTGGAGGCTCCCGGGGGTCCTGTCTCTCTGCCTAAGCTGGATTGCAGCTCAGCAGGCGGGAGTGGATCCCAGTCCCCTCCAGCGGACAAGGAGGTTGTTTTACAGGCTTGGGAGCTGCAGGGAAGATGAGGCAGACAACTGTAGTGGAAAAGTCCCTTTAGCACTTTCCAGAGGGCTTCAAAGTGCATTTCTATTTAGTGCTGTACAAGAGAGCTCTTGAGATGGTGGCCTAAATGCAGTGAAAGTTGTTGTCTTTCTAGGCTGGACGCAGAAGGCAGCAACTCAGACAAGAATGTCCTGAGTTGCTGGACATCCCACTCGGGGTCAAACTCCCTTTGCTGCCAGGCTCCAACCCTGTCTTCTACAGGACCAAACTGGGAGAAAAGGTAAAAGCAGGGGAAAGGGATAGGAAAAGATGCTTCTTTGGCATTATAACCTTGCCCGGACCTGTTGAGAAGTTTGGAAAAGAAGGAGTCCTTTTCAAAAGCAGTATGTACCTGCTGTAAAGTGGGAGCTGCAGTCCTTAAATGAGACAGAGCTGGGAGGGCAGGCAAGCTATAGGCTGAATAAGCTCAGAAAGTTCTTTGACTCTTTCCTCATTGTCTCCTACCCTGCTGGTGCCGTGGTCGACACTTTATGCAGCTTCACCAGCCATCCAGTTACTTCGATCTGGGAGACCCACACGGCCGCCTCCTGAGCACCGAGTACAAGAGTCTGCATGACCCGCACTTACGAAACTACTACTACCGCAAAGACAACCTGCGCAGGCTGAGGAGAGGGGGCTACATCACCAAGGATGACAAAGTGGGTTGTCCGTGTGGCTGAGCAGAAGCATTTCCCTGGGTGGGGGAGGTTGGAGAGTGCTGTGTGCAGCTGCCCCTTGCGGTGGCGGGCGCCAGGCTGCTGCGCTGCTGTCCCTGTTGGGGCAGGAGGAGCCCAGCGCTCGCTGTGGCACTGCGAGCTGCTCTTGGAGGCTGTGCGGCACTGCCGCAGCAGCGGGTGCGTGGCCAGGGGCACAGCGAGGAGCACGGCGCAAGCGGCACAAGCACTGGCTCATTCCTCCCCTCATCTCACCACAGGTCGTTTGCAGTCTGCGGGAGTTCAACCAATACAGGCAGTACCTAACCACACTCAAGATAACGGCTGAAAAAATGTACTATGGAGAACAGGTAGATAAAACTCAGGTTCACAGGGATGCTCGTCGGTGCAGAGGGCTGGGGCTGCCCTTGTTTCCTCCCAGCAGGGCAGGAGCTGGAGCAGCGGGGAAGGCTGCGCTGTTGGGACAGCTCTTGTGGCCTGGAGACGCGTGTGTGGGTCCGTGCTGAGCTGGTGCGGGCAGCAGGGCTGGAAGCAGAAAAGTTGACCCTGAGTGCCCTCTGGGAGCGCTGCGGGATCCCTACCCCTACCTGGGTGTCAGTGAAGCAGCGATCTGACCTGGGGCAGCACAAAGCCTCTGTATGCAGCTGCCCGAGAACTTCTGTGGCAAAGAGGAGCTAAATTCTGGTGTCACCTTTCAGAAAATGCTTCAAGAACAACTGGCCAAACTAAAGACCGTCCCCGAACTGCCGCATGGCACAGACATTTCTCGCCTGCGAGAGTGGCTGCTGTGGGAGCAACGAGAGAACTTGAAAACTGCAGAGCAGGGCATGAGGCTCAGGTAAGAGACAGGACAAGGAATGGCTGCACAGGGCTGTGGCCCTCCGGCAAGCCCTGTGCTCCAGAAGACACCAGTGAAGCACTGCACAAGCATGTGCTGGCTGTGCATAGAATGGCACAATTGGTGCTTGGAGTATGGCAAAGCCAGGAAGCCCAGAGCAGGACAAGGGCAGTGGCTGAGCAGGGGATGCTCTGGGCATGACAGCTCCAGGCCCTCTGCTCCAGCTGTCTGGGTTTCCCCTCGCAGGTATCTCACCCTGACGGCAGAGAACGTGCAAGAGCCCGAGGCTCCTGAAGACGACGAGCGCCTTTCCCAGCAGGCTGGGCAGGACCAGGTGCGCCTGGCACTCTTAGCGGGCCCCTGTGCTCTCGGACTCCCATGTTCAGCACAAATCTTCTCAGCACCACATGTCCCCTTGTCCCTTTCAGTGATTTCTCCTGTGGTGAGAAACCAAACACAGGGCATTGTGGAGGCCCATAGTGACAGTGCTTAGCTATTCATGGGTTAGTTTTCTCCTGCAGGAACTTGAAAATTACCTTAGAGAAGAGCCTGTTGTTGCCAAGTTCTCATTAGTGGGGCACGACAGCAGCTAGGTGCTCCAGAAACAAGGACTTACCTTTTTTTCTCTTGGCCTCAAAACTCAACCTTCTTTACATCAGCACTGGAAAAGGTGCAAGCGAGCCACAAAATAAGAGGCAGTGTCCAGAGAGCAGGCAGCACCCATGGCAGAAGAGCGCAGAGAGTCCATCCCAATAACTTAACCTATTTCTTCTCCTCTACCCCTTTTCTTCACAATTCACTCACCAGTTCCTGCTGCTTCTGTTACAGAAGCCTTTAACAGAAGAGCATCATGAAGCCCAAACCACACTGACATGCACTGAGCTGACAGACCAGGAGCTGGATGAGTTGGTTGAGAGGATGCTCGAGGAAGTGCTGGGGGCACTGAAACACCCAGATCCCTCAGCCCATGTTTTAAGGAGGTCTCCGCTGACTATCAGTGGAAGTTTGTTTGCAAGCATGAGGAGAACAGAGCCTTCCAAGACATTCCCTCCAGATCTCCATCAAGAAGTTGGACAGATGGCTAGAGAGATGGCAGCAACCCTTCTGGATCGCTTGGGGAAGCGAGGGGCATTCAGCCCATCCGACGCTTCCAAGCCCAGGCAGAGGCAGCAGCCTGTTTCCACACGAGCCAGCGAATCTGGAGAGAGCAGAGCGAACCAAGCCGAGGTGGCAGGCTACGACAGGGCATCTTCTCTGCCTTCTCTTGATCAAATGCCCACAAATGTTGTTGAAAATGTTGGTGCCACCTTGGAATCTTTTGTAGCTTCTGAATTTGAAAACCGCTTCCAGTGTAAATTTTCTGACAGATGGAAACCGCCCCTCAATGCTGCTTCTAAGAGACAACTGCAGCCATCCCAGGCACATGTCTCCACCCGGGTCACAAAAGAAAGGAAAGGATCATCTAGCGAATCTGAATATTGGACAACAGAAGCCTTGAGGCTGCCCCTGCTGCAGCCTTTGCAAAGCGCTTCTGCTCTATCCCGAGAGAGTAGTAGACTTGCAAGGCGTAGCATCCAAGATGCTATTTCCAAAGTTCAGCATTTCCATGCAGATTTAAAAGCCTATGCTGAAATGGTCATTTGTGATGCTCTGGACACCCTGAAGAAGGAGAAGAAGAAGTTAGAAAAAGAAATGCATGCAAAGGCAAGATCCTTTGAGGACACTTCAGAAGAAAGCAGTGATGAGAGTGCGCTAGTGGATCAGGTGTTAGGGCAGTGTGGTTGCCCTCTGACTGCTGGGTCTTCGGAAGTAAGTTGTAGAAGACGGGTCACAAAACAGTCCAGACTAAGAGATGGGGAGGAGAGCTCTCTAGGCCACGGCTTTCTAAGGCTAGTAGAAAAGAAAATCCCTGCTAAAAAAATATATAAGCGTCAACATGGCACAAAGCTCCCACCTATTACCATCCCTGGAATGGTCATGCCTTCAGAGGGAGAAGCACAATTTTCAGAGGAACTGTCACCTCCTCTCTTCCCATCCATCCTCCGAGGCTCTGAGCAAGATGCTGAGAGCCCACAATAAGGCTTTCAAATCTCCCATATTACCCCTTTGTACCCCCTCATGCTCCCATGTTGGAAACCCCCAGGGAGCTTCCCCTGATAGAGAATAAAGAGCTTCCATGAGCTGCTCTCAACTTCTGGTATTTTGCTGCTCTTGCGACTTATGTGTCACAATAGCCATCAGCAGCTTCTCCAAGAGTGAGACAAGACCTTGCACCTGAGTCAAGGCAGAGGAGCAGGAGCTTCTCTCCTGACAGCTACAGCATGTTTTTTTTCAAGTGAACAGGGAAAGCTCGGGCTATCAAGGAGGCACCAGGGAAGGAGAGGGGACTCCCACCACTCACCCTCACCTTTGCATTGCTGAGCTCAGCTCCATTCGTTATGTCAGGCTGCCTGTGGCTTGAAGACTGCTCTGCTTCAGGGTTCTTGTAAAGCGTTTTCATGGCAAGCAGTCAAACACCTTCCGCAAATTCAACACAGCATGAACCTTGTGGCTTGCTGTCGTTGCTGTGATACAAGTCTTCATAGATCCAAAGAGCTCTGCAGCAGGGTTATGGTGCAATGCAGATGACAAGTCCCATCACAGACTTGTCATGGCCAAGCAGGGGCCTGGGACCACTGCAGCTGTGGGGGTGTCAGGCTGTCTGGGACAGGGAAGCATGCGGACCAACCTGGTCCCAGCTGGGAGATGGCCAGAACCAGGGAACCTGGTCCCTTCAGTGCTATCCCAAACCCTTCACGTGCCTCCCAGTGCTGTCCTCCCCAGAGATGTCACTTCAAGTTTGTGTATCCCATAGAGCTTCATTTTGGGATTTTTTTTTCCCACTTAAGACCTTCATGTACGCCTTTTGGTCCCCTTCCAGGCTCAGTTGTCACAGTTGGAGCTACTGAGTAGTCAAGTGTCACATCCAGGAGGCTGCAGCATTCCTGCCTTAAAACAACCACAGTCTTGGTAATGTGCAATGATTCAGCCAGCTCTGTTGCATACCATTCAAGCACCAATACGCTTGGACTAAAGAGTACCCGGCAGTCGTGAGGATGTACATACCTGTAGTAAGGGGAATGGCACAGAGCGGGAACTCCAGGGGTACATCTTTGCCTACTGGGTCTATATTTTTACAAAGGAAAAATTACAAGACAAGAGACTCATCTAACACTATCTCACACATAGGCCAAGGATAACCAGCTTTCCCAAATCACCATCCTGTGCTCTGTTCTATTGATCAAGTTTCCACCCTGAACCAAATCTAGCTCCTTTCACCACAGCTTGGACTAACCACTGCCCAGCACTGGACACACAAGACACCAGTCAACATGTATTAGAAAAATCAACACCGACAAATGAGAACAGAACATTCCTGCAAGACTCAACTTGAATTCATGTTTATTTTTATATATATATATATATATATATATTTATATATACACATTTGTATAGATTAAACTGGGTGGAATTATCATATAAATTTTAGGGGGTGTAACACATGAAAAATAGGAAGGGGACTGTAGCAAATATAAATCAGTACATCCTTGAGTGAACTGTCTCTTTGCCACATTGAGAGGAAAATCTGCATGCAATGGGGAGACAGAGATGGGAAGTCAATTTTATTAACAAAAGAAAAAAACAATCTAGGTACAACTGTCAACAGAGGAGCAGCACTATATATGGCAAACGTATAAATTAAGAGTAATTCCACTCTCACATCTACTATGCTTTAAAGTGCAACAAAGCCTGTCTTACCTACAGAATACAAGAAAGATGACCCCATCGCCCCATTCCAATCCATCCCTCAAAAAAAAAATCTAAAGGATATACATTATCCACAGTCCTATAAAGATGCCTACGTCTACTCAGTAGCACCAAAATTCTGATACACGCATAATTAAAATCAATTAAAACTCAGGAGCAATGATAACATTTGTTTTTGCAAACTTCCTGCCTTTTTAGTGTCCTCTTGGAGGAGGAGGCAGCTCTCCCTGTACCGAAAGCCAAGGCGACCCTGCCCTCTCCTCTCCCCATCACCAGCCGAACTGTTTTGGCAGTAGGCTAGAAATACGCACACAGACACATACACAACACACGGAGAGCAGCTGAGGGGTACACTAAGGGGACGGGAAGGGAAGCTGAGGCCTGGTGTGCGCACGCGGATGTGTGTACATAAATGCGCATGTGTGGGGGTTGAGGAAGGAATGAGACTAATCTACAGAGAGGCAAAGGGTTGTGCAAGTCCAACATACACCATGAGCCTTTTTGGTGACTGGGTAATGATGAATGGGGCAAACACAGCCCCCTCTTGCAAGACCCTGGTTGAATTATCTTCCAAGGCTGGGGGCCTGTGCACCACAGTTCGTTCATCTCCACACGCCATCTCTCACAAGGGCTCAGTAGCCAAAGGTCTCCTGTGAGGCATAGACCATGTAGAGGAAGCCATCCTCATCCTTCTCCTGCTCGTAGATCTCCGAGATAGGGGTAGACACGCTCACCATGCTGTGCTGGTTCACCAGCAGGAAAAAAGCCTGGGTGGGATTCAGCTGTAAGCGACGCCTGTGGGGACAAGAACAGGAATGCCTGAATCAGGTGCTGTCACAGCAAGTCTTGTCTTCCCCCGCTTCAATGCCATTCATGAAGAGCCAAGGCCTGCATGGCCAGGACCTTCTCCCACACAGGCAGGACTTGGTGCTTATGAGCTGTTATCGGCTCCAATGGCTCCCGAGTTGGGGCTCTGCAATCCATATTTCACCAAGCACTGCTGTCTGGAGCAGAGGTCTCATCTCAAATGTCAGACACACATGGAGGATTGGAGTCCTCCTCACGAGCTCATCGAGTAGCCAAATGAGGCAGAGGCCGCTGCTTTTCACCGGAGGCTGCAATGCTCACACACTACAGGTCTGTGCCCCAACAAAAGGATGCTGTGGGTGTCCTGTCCTCAGTCTCCACCCTCAGTAGCTGCCTCTACCTCATCTTCTCCCCACCACTCTTGCTGTGCTCAGGACTTGTGGGTGAGGGTGGGTTCAAACATATCAGTCCCGGTGGTCCCACTTACCGGATTATTTTGACCAATTCACTCATGTTGACATGGTCTGGGACAAGAAACTTGGTCTTGTCCAGCACTGGCAGCTGCTTCTCGCCTTTGTAGCGTTCGATGATGACCTGTACACAAAGACAAGGGTAGGTTCAGTCTCCGTGTGCAGTGGCCCAAGGACATACAAAAAAAAACAAAGTAACACAGTGGAAAAGTGGAGGTAAGGCTCTCCCAACTTCCTTCTGGCAGAGAAATGGGAAAGGGACCTAAGCAGAGCAGGGACCTTCAGCTTTGCTGTGGAGAGCTCAACATATTCTCATTACAGCAACACTTCACACTTCATGTCTTCAATACCTAACAGGTTTCTCCCTAGAAAAATACCTGCATCAGTTCACTGTCCTCTCCAAATTCAGACAGAACATTTTTTTTGTTTAAGGCAGGAAGGTCCCAAAAACAATCTTCACAAAAGTCTTCCAGAAAATAAAGCAGACTTCACATCCAGATCCCAAGGTGGCAGCTCTGAGACACCAAAGGGAAGAGGTTAATCTGTGTGAACATTGCTCAGTTTGCCTTCTCCTTCATCATTTGATGATACACCAGCCTCTATCAGCAACAACATAACTCCTGCTCTTTGATCACTGATAAAAGTAGTAACTACAAGCTCTAGGATCCCTGCAGGAAGTCACAGTGGAGGAACATGCAGATCTATTTCCACTGGAAGGCCTCTTGTCTATCCATTCCACACTCTTGCTGCACAAGGAGAGATGAGGGAAGCTGTCCTGGAAAAGACTCCCTGGCCTGCACAGGGATTGCCTGCCTGCATGGCAAGGGCACAGCAAGGAAAAGAGGCCTCAGCATCCACAAGATGCGAGCAATCCTCACGAAACTTGACTGTTAGGGCTAGTGGAAGGTCTCTTGCCTACATACTAGCAACCAGTCCCAGACAGCTGCCGGGAAGCAGTGTGATGATAAGGACCCAGATTATCCTTGGATCTGGCAGCTGCCCCACTCTCTCCTTCACTGGTCTCTAACTCCTGTTGTGGCAGTGGGTGAGATGCCAAATGCAAGCGGAAGCAACACGGAGTAAGAAGGAATCACCACTTCCCAGAATGCAGGAAAGCAGCTGCCACCCAGCATGACAGGGAGAGACTCACGGACAACAGCATTTATGCTCATCCACTGACCACACTGGAAGACTCATTTCTTCTCCAGAGAGAGGCATCTCCAAAGATATTACCCTGCAGCAGAGTGAAATCCATCTGGTAGAGACTGCTGCAACACTGACCTTACTAGAACAAGAAGTCTTACCAGACAAAAGCCAGCAGAGGGAACTGTGGGACATGGTGCTTAGCTCAAGCAGCAGCAGCTCTTCCCAAGAGGTCATTTGGCTTGTTACACAGCTTTGTCACAGTTCTGGGACAGTTCAAGAGCAGAGACCACAGAACAGATGCTCAGCACCACTCAGTACTGCAGCCCCAGGCGAACCCCAGCTCCGTGGTCTCCATTCAGCTCAAACAAGACTCTTCCTCATGCCCTAAACTCTAAAAGCCTGAACTAGAGCTAGCCAACATGGAGAAAGAGTGAAAGGAAGGCACATGGCACAGCCCCTTCCTCAGTTCAAAGCACTCTCAGGGAAATGGGAGAGAAACATCAGGCACAAGGCCAAGAAAAGCACTCTACAATCCTCCTGACCCTCTGTCAAAGCAAAGAGGGACTCATCCAAGGCTCAGAGCAGCAACTGGAGCTGTGGGAAGCCAACAGCAGCTGCAGCACAATCCGCTACATGGTCTACCAGCAGCGAGAATGCAGTTTGAGGAAATATTTACCTCTTCCTCTCAGACTCACCCTGGCCTGGGGTTCAAACCTCTTTGCTCATTCCAGAGGCCTCTCCAGGCACTTTGGCAAAAACAGTTCCTCTTTTTCTGCAAAAGCCTAAGACTTTATTCACCTGCATTACTCTGCATCACAGCTTTCCTCCACACCCTGCTCCACTTCCTAGTACACAGCTTTACTCATAGCCCTAGCACTGAAAGCTAAACCCGGCGACTTACAGACTGCGTATGCAACAAGGAATGGCACCAAACCTGTGTCAGGACTAATCAGGAGATACCAGACAGATACACAGCCAGACCACCCAAAGCTCTCTTCCTGATCATTCACAAGCTTACTGGAACAATAAAAATGAACACATCCTCAGCACCAATCCAGACAGCTTAGACTTAGAAATTAATTTGCTCTTTTCCTCATCCCACAACCACACAAAGGTAGGGCCTTCTCTAGCGCCTCTATCCCATCATCCAAAGAAAAGCCAAGCACCAGGCCTGTGGTTACTGGGAAGCAACTATCCAACCCACAGCAGCAGGAAACCTAGAGGGCTTCCTCACTGCTAAGAATGATTAAGTAGAGGATAAAGAGGTCATTCGAGTGGGTGTGGGAGGGTTGAAGTCCCTTCCAGAGCTACCTGCTCTGGAACAGTCATGCTGGTGGCCAAGGCCAGGCTACACAGCATCTCTTCCCTGGGGCATGTGGTGCTTGATCTCAACATAGATAAAGAGCCCTCCAGCTGGGGAAGCTCTCCCAGTGCCTCAGTGATGCTGGTGAAATCCTACATGTGGATGCAGAGCTCTTGCTCTTTCTGGTTGTTTCCCAGGCAACATTTGTTTGCGTATAGGCACTTCATATACGCATGTATTCATATAGTTGTGTACAGTCCATCTCTAGGCTCTCCTAATTATTAGCACTTTAGCCCCTGTAATTAGCTCTGCCACAACTCTGGAGAAAGGAAGAGCCAGTCTAATGCCAGTAGCACAGAGTGGTCAAGAGAACGAAGTCAGATGCAGACGGGCAAGTAGAGGCACTTACTGGTATTTTGTTTGGATGCTGCTCTCGGATTTGCTGCACTTCTTTACAACGATCCGCTGGAAGGAAGAAAATGAAGAGCAAAAAAGTTAGAAACATCTGTCTGTACTGGTTCATACAAAAAAAGCAACTACCCTGCAAGCCCCACACAGACAAGAGGGATTTTTTTGCACATTTTACTGCAGTAAGGTTTTCAGCCAAATCTCAGGTTCAGTACAACCCTTCATGGCTTCCAATTACCCCAATCACCACCCATGGTGAGGAAACATCACACTGACTTGGTAAAACAGAGCAACACAGAGTGAAGCCAAGTGACTTAAGTAAGTCCTCAGGGATTACTAAGTTCTACTCCAAAATCAAAAAGAAAACAAACAAACAAAACCCTCCAAAAGAAAAAAAAAATAAAGCCTATGTTAAGCAAATGCAGCTCGTGATCACTGGCGTTAGGCAGCAGTGTAGCTTTATGGTCCTGACACTAAGCTTAGTGTCTGGCTGTTTCCCCAGAGGAGATGATGCCCCAAGTGGGGCTGGATTTTAGCCATTTCCTTTTCCCTGTTTATGTTTCCCGGCTCACTCTGGCACAGTGCCTCGACCCTACAGAAAGCGGCCTTGCCAAGATGGACCTCCCTTGCTGCCATACTTCTGTAGCTACAAAAGCTATTGGTTTGAGACAATGTATTTCTAAACATTGTGGAAACAGGGGAAAAAAAAATCAAAGAGTGTGGGGAGGGTGGAGAGGAGGGGTGACCACCACACCAAAAGATTTTTTTCTATAGTTATTCTCACACTTGTAACTCATTTTCCTTCTGAATTCATATTTACTGACACAAAAGGCACTAAGAAAAAGCTTGCTTGCTCTTTGATCATCCCAATAATTTCAATATTCACACTCACTGCTTGACCACAGGGCCCTCCAGGCCCTGGTGGGGGCACGTGGGGACCTCATTTTGAGACAGCTGGCAAAGGAGGAGGTGCTGGAGGTGGCCAGGTTGCTCCCTGTGCCAATGCTGCTCCCGGGATACCACCTCCCTACAAATCTGACCTCCCTCTTGCATTACCATTACTGTATGAAGGGCTGCAGAGGAAAAATACAAGGGAAATAGTTACTGCCTACACTCTGTTGAGCAGCATCAACAGTCATGACTCCACGCTGGTTCATCTAGCAGCACTTTGCTGGCTGATGTTCCACTAAATGCAGCAATTATCACTGCTATGACAGGTCACAGGCTTTATGCTAACAGTGCCTTATGCAAACTTTGCAAGGCCTCACAACTAGGGCCTCTGAGACTTGTTATCAGACCAAAAATATTGCAAGAACTTAGTGTTCAACATCAGGGCAAGAGGAATCTTCTGTTGCATATGGCATTTAAACATAGAATAATAATAAAAAAAAGGCCTTGAAAACAAAAAGTGCTATAAAACAAAGACTCAGAGCTATAAACAGCTCACTGATGCTCAGTTACTGGTCACTGACAAAAGTAACCTTGAGAAACACTGGTTTAAGCCTAACAGCAAAGGGAAATGGGAGGCAGCAGCTAAACAAGTACACAGCTGAACAGGAGGATTAGGTACCCGCTACATGTCAGTGCCTCAGGATGCCACCTCTAAAACAACAGTGCTTTATCCCCTGACAGGCTGGGGTTGCATGCGCCTTAGACTAAGACAAGTCAGGCTGCTGCTACGGCACCTTTCTTCAAGGCCTTGCTGACTACTTGCTCAGAAGAAATCCAGGTCATGAGCTCTAAAGTCCTCCCTACTCTCACATCTGATGCACCATAGCTGCAGCTCTCCTGTCCCCCTGTTCATATGCGGCATCTTCAAGACAAACCTTTCCAATCGGATAGGCCAGGGCCTTGGGAGCCTCCCTGCTGGACACAGTTGACCAGCAGGTAACCACAGTGCGATGATCGCACATGCTTCTCTGCTTCAGCAGCTGCTGGAGCCCTTAACAGGCAAGTGTTATCGCTGCAGCAAGCACCTAAAGCACTTTGCTTCCTCCTCTGCCCAGGAGAAACCTGTCTCCAAATCTTCATTCAGGAAAGCAGTCCAGGGCAACCCTACCTAAGCTGCTCAGGACTCTGGAGGGTTAGACAGACCTCTCCAGGACATCTTCAGCTCTAACCACTCTGGTCTTGATGAGCCAACAGTTTCCACATCTACCTCCTGTCCAAGCAGGGTTGTGGATCGGAGGGACAACCCTGCTCTCAAACGCCTGAGGGTGCATCAGCCCCAGCCTCGTACAGCGCATGTTTCCATTTGCACAGCAGTTCAGGAGCTAGAGCTGACAGTCGCCCAATCCCTCCTCAGCTTGCGGTGGGAGGTAGATGTTGATCCTGTATCTCAGCAAAGTATCCTTAACACCAGGCGGCAAGGAATGACTATAAATACAATCTTTAGCCTAATGTAGATTAGGCTAAGTAAACTCTAAGTAAATCACAGGAATAACAAGAAAGTGTAGCAAGAAAGGGCAGGGACTAGGAGGGACAGACCTGCAGTACCCTTAGAGGCACTTGAGAGAGACCCAGACTGCAAACGCGGGCCTAGCACCTAGGGTGGTGCCAGCAACTGCACTGCAAACAGCTTTCCTCCCTGCTTCCATCAGCGGTGTCTGCCCATCTGTGTTTCCTACAACTACTCGGGTTTTACAGACTCCATCTTCCGCTGCAGCTCTCCCAAAGCTGCCGCTGTGCTCACTGAGGTGGCACTTTTCCCTTGGCTGCAGGGCCCAGCTCTGGTTTATCCTTGGCCTATATGTAAAGCGAAGCAGAACTGTTCACACAGCCCAGGCTGCGGCTGCGCATTCTCGCTGGCCCTTTCAGCAGCAAAATGGCACCCCTTGTTCCAGCAGCTCGGGGACTCCGAGCGGGAAGGGACAGGGGAGCTTCGGCAGCACGGGGGAGAGCTGGGGACAGTGGCACAGGTACCCGCTGCCATCACACAGTTACAACTGCTATTTTGAAAGAGCTGAGCAAAGATTAAACTACTCACACCCACCGGAAGGCAAAAGGCCCCATCTCTACTCACACAGGAGATCACCAGACACAGTCACGAAGACAGGTGGGGATCGCCACCATGCCGCGATACAAGAGCTCAAGATGGCAACAAGAAAAACACACACATGTTTTACTGGCTCTGCCTGGCAAGACTGCATGGCTAAGGCCTTTTGAAAGACAGAAATATTTTCAGAGCATTGCATAAGCCAGGAAAATTGCCTGTTTGTCCTCTGACTGCTGTTTCAGCTGCTAAGCACCAACAGCAAAACTTCCAAATTGCACAAAACAGAGGAATCTGCTGCTATCTTATACGAAATCATTCTGAAGCTGCTCTCCCAATCAAAGCATGATCTTCTTTTTAGAAGATTTTTTTGCAAGGAGAGGAAGACTTGGGTAGTTTTAAATGAGGATATGTGGGCACACAACACACCTCTTGGCAAGAAAGGATGGGATCTTTATGAAGCTTCAATCGAACAGTTGAAAACGTTAAGCCAGATTTTTGCAGCATTAACCGTTTCTGCTGGAAGTGCCCAGGAGCCCTGGCTACAGGGCACAACCATTTACTGCGCTGGACACTGTACAGGCAGCCAAAAGGACAGCCCTGTCTAAAAGGAGCTCATCCAGTGCAAGATACAGATGGGAGAACATAAGGAAAACATATGGCAAATTTGTTGACAGAGCAGTTGCGTAAGGTCAGGTCTTTCAGGGAACACTAGACAAGCAGTGGTCAGGCACTGGTACTGCCCAGGGCAGCGGACGGACTAGATGACCAGACCTGCTGTCTACGATGAACAGATAGATCACAACTTCCAACAAGGAAAAACACCAGCCAAATGGGTTATCAGCAAGCTTGGCAGGACAGGGCAGCAGCGGCTGCTGCCTCAGGGCTGAAGCAGATGCAAAAGAAAAAAAATCAACATATTTCTTCAAAAGGCTGCTGTGGTCAGTCCCAGGGAGGAGCACTGAAGCATGATCCTCTTTTTGAAAGATTTTTTGCAAGGAGGGGAAGAGTGGAATAGTTTTAAATCAGGATGTCTGGGACAAGCCTCTGCTGGTAAACGCTGAAGCCAAGGGCGAATTATGCAGGTCAACACAGACGAACGTTAATAAATATTTATGCAGTAGCCACCACCTTGACTAAGGCCAGACATCTCTAACTACCAGGAAACACACCCTGTTTATGTGCCACGGATCACACCACAGCTGCCCTGGCCTGTCCTTGCCCAATGCCAGAGCTTGTTCCAACACCTCTGATTCTGCAGAAGGAGCAGGATAGAGGCTCTTGTGAGTGAAAAAGGAGGACAGAGCCAGACAGGCTAGACCTGCCCTGCAAAAGCAGCCCTTGACACTGGGAAAAGGCCACTGCCTCAGCCCATGTAGAACACCAGTGTGAGAGGAATCACACTGGTGATTCCAGTCAGTGCTTGTGTACTGCTGCTTCTGTCCTCAAAGGCTGCAGCTGCAGGGCCTCCAAGCAAGGGTGTCAAGCAAAAGGAATCGCCACACAAAGTATGTTGTTTTAAGCTTGCTGTCTAATAGACAGAGTGCCCTATATCTGGTATGGATAGAGTCTGATGCTCTGCTGTCCCAGGAAGTTTTTACCAGTATGGATTTAGGACAAATGAAAATCTGCCTGGGTGAATATCCATTTTATTGCCACAATTCTACCAAAAGACCTGTAATGGCTGGAAGGATTTCTGAATGCCCAGGTCCTGGACCATGTGACTGCAGAGGGATCTCAGAGATCACACTCACTGCTCTAAGCTCCCAATTCAGAGCAGAGCTTGGAAGTGTATTTGGAAAGGGAAACAGAAACCACCTCAGAATTTCCCAACAGTTTTGAAATTTAATGGAGTATGATGCCCAGGCTTCTTAAGGTGGCTGAGGACCAGGGCAAGATGGTGATGGAATCAACCTAAAAGATGTTATCACAGGCTCAGAAGAGCAGGAGCAGACTGCTAGGGAGCAGTGCTAGCTGTGAAAACAGACTCTGCTAAACCGAAAGGGGATGTAAATATTAGCCCAAATGTTAAGGAGAGGATAGGTGTGGTGTAATCAGACAAGCCAAGAAACCACCAACTTGTTGAATCAAACCAGATGTTTTCTCTTGACAGAACATCAAGTTAAAGCAAATGTTGTTTCCTCTCCCCAAGTACTAGGACACCCTTGGTACAAAAATACCTTGGGAAGCCAATAGCAATGGCAAGTAACAGCTCTGCTTCCAGGGAACAGGCACCCTGTGAAAGGCAGAAGAGATACAGAAGAAGGCGGCGCATCAAGAGCTTCTCTCTGCATACGCTGGGAAGCAGGCAATACCTTCCACACCACGTTTAGATTCTGTACTTCCATTAGTAGTACAAAGTATATACCTTAGTGTCCAGATAAAGGACTGTTTTTTTTTTTATTTTTTTTTAACTTGGAAAAAGAACAGCAAGTTCCCTTTCACATGGAGTTAGAAGTTAGTCTCCTGGAAGGGCCCTCTAGCTCTCACTTGACCTTTTCTCACTCATTTGATCCTGACAACCTTCACCATTGTATCCTCCAAGACAGCAAAAATGCCCTCCAATTTCTCAGAACTCTTCAGGGTACTTCAAATTGACCAAAGAATTAGCATTCCTGAAAGAACTCTATTTTAATGCAGAACCACACACACACCCCCATGTAACACCAGATTTTGCACAGTTCAGGTCACTGTAGTCATTGCTATTTGCAGGCAAACACGCCTGAACATGCACAGATTTGCAGGGCCTATTTGGGGAGATATGCCAAGCACGGGAATATTAATTTAATTCTTCCACATTCTCTTGCAGTTTATTTCCAGACTGCCTTCTAGACTAAAGGCATGAATGATTCCATACCCAGTGGCATTTGCACACAGCAGAGGGGACACAAAGAGGGTATCAGAGAGGGAGATCTCCTCTATGACTCACCTGCCAAAGATCCCCACTGTGTTGAACAGTGGAAGGGATAGAGAAGTGAAGGGAAATGACTGATCTGTAGCTCATAGTTATTCGACAGCAGGAAGGGTTACCATTGGTACCGCTCCTAGACTCACAGGGTTCTTCTCCTTTCCAGTTCAAGGGGATAACACTTTCTTTGTAATAATAATAGTAATAATAATTTAAAAAAAAAAGCCTTATTATACCTGGCAGCTAGTAAGACACTGTTGTTATCAACTAAACAAGTATTTGTGGTCTACCTAGACCACATTTTAGACATTTGGTTAGTTCCTCCTGTATCGCTGTTTTCCTCAGCACTGTTAATCAACCTCATATTAAACCATGTCACAGAATGTCCCTGGTAATTCATACAACTAGATATAGATGCATCAGATTGCAACAGTAAGCTTCATTTCAAGGAATCCCGCTCCCTGAAGCACAGTTGCTATACCAGGAATGTGAACAGTACACTATGAGGACAAGCTGACCCATTAACTAAGCTCAGATCAAGATGTTTTTCCAAACTACTGATTTTCCAAATCTCTTTTTTCAAACAGATTTTCCAAATCTGTTTTAAGCAGTACACCATGGCTCCCAAGAGAGACGATTCATTCACTGGTGGTCTTTCAACTGGTACAAGCACAGATTGCTTAGATTAGTTAGACCCGCTTAGATTTCCTTTTTTCCCCCACAGCCAAGAGAGGGAATTCAGCTACAGACATTGCCTTTGTCTATTTCTGCTTTTTTACTAAAGAGAATTGGCTTCCTAGATATAAAATAAATATCTCAGAGAACTGAATCTACTGTGGGAATATTTGGTTCAGAGAGGCCAAGGTGAAACCTCTATGTTTATCATCTATCCAGGGGCTGTTGCTCACTAACTGCAGATCTACACGTATGTGTATTACTGTGATGTCTCCAGTTCAGCAGGATACTGTGGCACTCGGCCAGCTTAGGGTAAGACTTGACGTTAGCCATCGGTCTGCGAGGTTTAAGGTCCATGTTGCTAATCTCATTGGTTACGCACTATGCTGCAAACAAAGCTTGCAACGTTTGGCAGCCTCTCAACAGTAGATCAGCCAGTTCAAAACAGTATATTCAAGAACAGTGGGAGGTGCAGTCAGTACCCAATGCTTTGAAGGACTCGAGCACCCTACAGGAAGAGCATGGATGTGGCCCAGCAACCACGCACTCTCACTGCATTCAGAACACCCTCCAGCAGCTACCGCAATTTAGTTCTGAGAATTGTTCTGGACTCCTATGACAGACCCAACCACATGGCCAGGTTTATCACATGAAAGCAGAGGGCTGCTGTCAGGTTCTTCCTTCGTGCATCCAGATCAAAGAGGTTCTGCCGCAGATGCATCAAGGATTCGACCAGCTCGCGCAGCCTCCCCATCACTACAGATCACAGGAGGAGCCAGCGCTCCCCGCCCTTAGCTCCCTTGGGACTGTCTGGGAGGCTCTGAGGGCTCTTTTCCAATGCCTCAATAAATACAAATCAAGGAAGTTTAATCAGAACAGACCTAAGACCAAGCGCAGAAACAAGCAGAAGAAATTGATCAAAAAATAAATCTCGGCCTCAAAATTACCAGAAGGAGAAGAACAGGCTTTGAGGAAAGTGCAGTCTCCAGCAGCGGGGGGCAGAACAAGACCAAGAAACCCACTTGCTTTGCAACCAGAGCCTGGGCAGCTTTTGTAAACAGTGGTGCTCCTGACTCTGCCTTTTCACTGATTTCTTGGAGCTTTTCCACTTCTGTCGTTCTGAAGCCTTAAAATTCAGCCATTCGGAGGGTACAGCGGGAGGTATTTTCCATCGGCCCTCTCTAACGGCATTGTAAACAATCACTTCCTGCTCCTGTTGTGTAATGATTTGAAGACGAAAACAAGAGGTATTTACTTTCTGCAGCTGAGCAGCTCCAGCCCTGATCCAAAGCAGCTGCACAGGCTGCCAGGCCTCCTCCTCCTCCCCCTGAGAGAGCTCCGCAAACCGGTCAGCTGAGAGAGCAAAAGGGCAGAGGAAAGTGCACAGAAACAAGGAGCGCTTGCAGCTGCCAGTGCCGCACTCCCTCACCCCACGGCCCAGCCCTCCTGGGCTATTTTAATCCTGCTCCGAGCCTTCTTGGATTTTATTTTCCGTTTGACTGGTAGAAAAGCTGAGCAATTTGCAAAGGGAAACCAAGCCCTATCCATAAGCGGCTGGTTCTCACCACTTTAAGAGTAACTACTAAGGGTTAAATTCAGAGCGTTACTGGCTTTTAGCACACAGCTTGAGAGGATACAAGATAAAGCAGGGACCCAACTTGCATCCCAGGATACCCGGAATTCATTTTATTCCTGTTTGAGCACATTTGCTTGGATCGGTTGCTGCAGCACAGGAAGGCTGGGTAAGCGTTTAAGGCCAGAAGGGTTGTGATAACAAACTACCAAATATTTACAGTTTCCAAGAGAACAGCAAAAGGATCCAGAGTCCAGCAGGAAAAAGCTCTATTTTTAAAGTGCACATAAGAAACGCCCTCACCTTTGTCTGCTCTATCCCAGTATCTGGCATAGAAGAAGGCCTCGCTTGGCCTGAAAACACTGACTTCAGCTTGCTCAGGCAGCAAAGCTGTAACACCCCCCTGCCTGCCTCAGAAACACGCATGTTTCCCAAACACCAGCTGGAAAAGGTCAAGGGAAACAGAAGTTCACGTTCATCTGATTTCACTATCAAGCCTGGCAATCAAGCTTGGTGCCATTTATGGAAACCTTTTTGTCATCCGAGTTTTCCCACCACGCACATTTCAGCACAGTAACAAGCAGGGTCTCAGCAGCAAATCTGATTCTAGAGAAAGTCAGAGGAGGCAAATGCAGCCCTTGAACAATAACTATTCAAACGCTACCTGGGCAGGGAAGGGTGAAGAGAACAATGTTTTCTGCCAGTGAAAAGCCAGGACCACGGCAGAGGTGCAACAAGAACACTCAGTTTTGACTCCTCTGGTTCTGTAGCTTGCCAAGCCCTTCCTAGGAGGGTGGTTAGTCAACCACTTCTAATGGGGACACAAAGAACCCGCAGAGGAGGCTGAGAGCTTTCCAGGAAGAGAACAGGAGTTTGGGCCCTCCGATGCAGCAGCTGCAGACCCTACTCCGGACAAATCAATAAATACAGTCACCGATCCGGAAGGGTCTCCCCGGCCACGTCCCGCCTCGCGCAGCAGCCCCTGCCAGCGGGCAGCACACCGCGGCGCGGCCCTTCGTTAAATACAACTAATTTAACGCCGTTAAAACGCGGGGCCGTTACAAACAACCAGCGGCCGCTACAAACAACGGCCGCCCGCCTGCCCCCCGCCCGATGACATCACGCGCGGCAGCGGCGCCGGGCCCGGCTCCCGGGTCCCGGCGGCGGCGGGGCCGGGCGGGCGGCAGGCCCGGCGGGGCTCACCGAAGGCGCGGCGCTGCTTGAAGGGCCGGTCCGAGGGCATGGCGGCAGCGGCGACGTGTGGCGCGGCCTGCGCTCGAGCGGCACCGCAGCCCGCCCGTGGCGTCACCGCGACGGCCCTCGAGGGGGAGGTGCAGGGGGAGGGAAGATGGCGGCCGGGGTGGGAGATGGCGGCGCCGCGCGGGCGGGAGGGCACCGCCACTCCCCGCCGCTCCGCCTGGGGCTGGAGCCAAGATGGAGGCGGCGTGGCGAGGCCGTGTCCCGCGGCAGCCTCCGGCGCGAACAGCAGCGCGCCCAGCGCCACGCGGCGAGAGCGGGCACAGGGCTGCGCTCAGGAGAGGGCGGCACTGCGGGGCTGGGGGAGACCCAGGATCCATGTCTGCCAGAACATCCCGTCCCATCCCACCCTCCTCTAGCTCCCTGCTGCTGCCTGTGTGAAACGCGGGTGCCCGGAGGCTGGGGAGACACCTGCACCGGGCTCAGCCCCGGGGCACCTCTGCCTCCTCCGCGGGACACAAACGCAGCCCTGAACCTGTCATGAGGGTCAGGGGCAGGACACGGGCATCCCCGTCCCCCCTCAGCACTCCATGCACCGCTCGGATGCTTCATCATTCGGTCCCTGCTGCACAACTACAAATAGGACAGGCTATTTCTAGAGCTACTGTAAATACATCAAAAACAGCAGAAATAGAATGACAAGGTTGCATGAAGAACTGTGTTTAATGCTCCTTCTAGCTGTACACTGTGACAAAAGCTGCACTGTTGAGGCAAACTTTGTGCTTACAGTGAATCAGGATGAAACCTGGGTGATAAATGCACATTTGGCAAAGACAGACACCAAAGTTTGCATCTATTGAAAGACTGTTCCGATTATTAAATGCATCACAATTCAAAAGAAAAACAAGTTAAGATTCTAAAAACTTTTTATTTTCCTTGTAGAGTTTATCTGAAAAGGAAATAATTTTTACACTTTCAAGGCTAACTTAGTGGATTTTTCTTGCCCAAGCAAGAATTGTATACATACTGAAAAGATAGATAGATGAGGGGAGAGCGGTGGATGTCATCTACCTTGACTTCACCAAGACTTTTGACACCGTCCCTCACAACATCCTCCTGGACAAGCTCCGGAGGTGTGGGCTGGATGAGTGGTCGGTGAGGTGG
>JAUBNY010000198.1:714953-747893 GCA_032275445.1 Crypturellus soui
TCTGTCCAGGTCCCTCTGGATGGCAGCACAGCCCTCTGGAGTATCCGCTACTCCTCCCAGCTTCGTATCATCTGCAATATGAGATAACCTCTTTAATTTTCTTTTTCCCCTAGTTCCTGTCACTCCCCTCCTTTCTGCTGAGGAAAGAAACATACAAACAAACAAAAAAAACCCTTTCATCACAAATACATCTCCATTGCTGTCCCTGCAGCTCTGCCCCATCCCTGGCAGAGCATCTCCCTGTGGCCCAAGGGTGAAGCCCAGGATTGGCCTCCGCGCTTATGCAGCCCCTCCTGTGGGCAGCAGATGGTGTTTGCAGAGCAGCTGCCTCCCGTGGGAGGGAGCCCCAGGTGCTTTAGTCCTAAGGTGGACTTTAGTCCAGGTGGGGAATCCAACAGTGACAAGACAACCATGAATCAAGTCTGAAGTGTAATGAACTTCCTTGCAGAATACATTGGCAGAGATTTCTTGGGAAAGAGATACTTCCAAAAGAGACTTCACTTGAAGGATGACTTCACACAGCCTCACCTGCACCCAAGGAGCAGACACACCACGTCTGTCTGTACGTACACGTTTGCTTCATGGCACCATAGGAATAACGACAAGACAACCATCTCTTTAAGTAGGTTTTATAAAAGTATTTGACTTACTGAGATACTGTTACAGTTACCTGAGTATTTGAAATTACAATGCAAGGAAATCTCAACAACAAATTTCAGTACAGTATTTTACAATCCAGTGCTGCTGATCCCAGTTTATATACCAGTTCACTAGAGCACATATACACAAAACAATGATTCTGAAAGAAAATTAAAAAGACACCACAAAAAAGGGGGCTGGAGATACCAGTATAATAGAGCTGAGTTTACAAATCCAGTGCAGTATGAAAGGAAAATGCCAACCAAACAAAAAATCAGGGTTTTTTTTTTGCTTTAACATTTCACAGATAATAGGAAAAAGCAAGTTTTAACAGAAGCAACTGGATTCAAAAAATAAAATTCTGTACTATCAGATGAAGACGTGGCGCATTTCCTGCACACTTCATTGGTACGATGACGTTTCCTGAGCTACCCAGGACAGTAAGGCTTTGTTAAATCTTAGCTCAGTGGCTCAGCATTTCGTTAATTCTCATGTCATTCTCATAAGGCAATATTTGCAATAAAAGTTATTCTAATACTTGGAATTTTGCATCAATTGACAGTTGCACATGAATATCTTCTTGTTACACCTAGTGAATTTATGGACCTCAGGCTGCTAAATCAGTTGAAGCAATGGGAGATGCACTTAATCTCATCTGAAAGTCTTGCTTTAGTTCAATTCAGAACAACTTATTATCCAGTATATTATACTCTATGAGTTATCCACATTAAGTTTCTACCGGAGGAACAGAGAGGTGCATCAGTGGCTCATATTGATTCCTTTTTATTTCTACATAATACGCTGTAGAAAATTAACAGATCTGTTACCATTTACAATGCTTACTAAGTAAAATGGGCAACTAATCTTTAATTCCGTCTTCAGAAATATTTCTAATTTAACACAGTAAACTGATTTTAAGTTCTTACATTTTGGGCAAATCCAATATTTTAGATTTTTTTTCCCCAGTGAATTCTTCAATTGCAATATTTGAAAGTTATTTCTGGTGCTTGGGATATCCAGCCCCCTTCCCCCCATTCTAATACAGCAGAAAAGACATATAAACATGCTATTTAAATTAAAGAAAGAAAAAAATGGAATAAGTGGAATCTCAGACTGCAAAAATATATACAAGCATTTACCTTTTTCCTGAACTAAACATTTCAACCATAAAAATATTAAATAGCCATACCCTATAGAACTAGGGCTAAGGCTATTTCAATTATAACTACTCTTTATTTTAAAAATATAGGGCTGAAAGCCTTTTGGGTGATATTTATACATTAACAATATTTCTAGGTTCCCTACATGAATCATAAAGCATTATGCAGAACACAAACTATTTTTTCATAGCTTAATCTTGCATTATCTTGCTTAATTTAATCTCTCTTGTAAATATGTTAGATAACTAGATTTCACTGTAAGAATTAACATCAAGAGAAAATATTTATAAGGCTTTTTTTTCTCCTCATGTACTGTGTACTGTAAAATAGCCAGCAAATATTTTAAAGTTGGCATATTTTTCTCATAGTAAAACCACAAAGGTTAGTTCTCACTACCAGGGAGAAGATAGAAGTGGGTCATTTCTACACCATCAGAAATGCTTTACGCTTTTCTTAAAGATGCGTGGCAAGAGTCATACATCACAGGGTTAATCATTCTGCCTTCCAGTACACGGGTGTCGCTTTGTATGACCTGAAAAACTGTCTTGAAGTCAGTAAAAAAAATGTAGTGTCTTAGTTCTTCTTAGCCTCCAATCATTTTTTCCCATCTTTTAGTTAAAGACTGAAGGGATAGCAGGAAGGAAATACTCTTTTCAAGACTGGAAATTCAGTTTTATAGTATCCCACTGTCCTGTTCCAACTCTAAATGTAGAAGGCTCTTAAAAACAGCTCTTATCCCAAAGCTCTGAGATACAGCTATGCTTTAACGTGTGCTACATGCCATTTCAAATGTCACATCTCTTTTTGAGGCCAACAGCCCATCACATTGAGGTTTGCTTTCCTCCTTTCAAGTAAGAAAAGAGCTGACTATAGCTAAAAAGTGCATTCAGCCTAAAGGAGCAGGAAAATGTACAATGCCACTGTAAACCAGAAGAGAACTGAACATCAATAGATTCTAAAAGGAAATAAAATATGTTCTTCATCCAATAAGATCTCTCTGCAAAAGTTACTAACTATAAGTAGCTGAGGGATAAATTAATTTAGACATCTCCCCCAAATTCTGTAGAACTATTTACTGATGCTCCAACATTTAACAAAATCTGTAATCTGACTGACCTTTCTAGCCCCATTAGCCTTAGCCAATATTGCCCTTCAGTTCATTACCAAAAAAAATGATAAGTATTATCATTTTTAAATCCAGTTGTTTTATATCTCTTCCTGAGAGCCCAATAAACTATTTGGAGAAAACTGACTGCAACACATGAGAATAACGGCGTATATTTTCTATTAACACTTGATAAAAAACATCAGTCTGCAAACATGAATCTAAATGGAATCAGTGCAATCCCAGGTGGTCTTGACATTTTCAAAATGGATAAGTACCACAGTGGTTTTATTATTGGAAAAGTTAAATGAGTTATGAAGAAAAAGATCAGTATTCTTCCAAGTGCATATGAAAATGTTCCAACAACTTTGGGCAGGTGTTTATTTTGCTGAGGAAAAAAAAAGGATTCTGGAAAAAAAAAAAACATACAAATATCCAAAGCTGTGCCCTGGATTTGTGCCACTCTTTTACATCCCCTTAACAGCAGCTTGATTCCAGCTGGCATGTGAGCAGACTCCAGGTGGGGATAAAACAGTCTGACCACACTTGAGTTAGGAAAAAGAGCATAAGCAATGAATCTGCTTACAGTACCCAGAGGGTGGCTACAGGCTGGCTCTAATAACACTGCTGCAAAGAGGCTTATGAGGATGCTGCAGCATTGCAGCTACCAATGAACTTCCCAGTGCATCAGTAGCAAAAAATGCTACTAAAAAGGAAAGACAAAACTATTCTTAAAAATCTGTCTGTCATTAAGGACACATTCTAATTAATGAACAGTGAGATACAGCAGAGCCCAAAGCTGTTTTAAATATCTTAGTTCATAATTCATCTGATTGCTCATTTGATTTCTGAAAGTGCTCAGTAGAAATCCAGAGTTAACGTGGGTAAAACCTCAAGATAACATCCATTTACTTACACACTAGTATGTTAAATAAATCCAAGTCGACTCTACTTTACAATGAAGTGTGCAACAAGCAGAAGAAGTGAAGAACATACATCATGTGTTGAGTTCACATTCTTCAAGGTGCAAATTATAGCTAGTTATTCTTGCCCAAATCCTTCTGTTTCTTCAATTGCAAATAACAACTTTTCCTTCAACTGCTCGTAATTCTTATAGGGTGGAAGGTCTAAGCGATTGAAACTGAAAATAAAAAATAAACATAAGTATTGAAAAATAATTAAACATCACCAAAAAATCCACTATGAATACGGATGATTAAACCTTTTGCTATGTAAAACGGATACAAGAAATTGAGTAATTTTATTGTTGGAAGTGGAAAAGAAAGTCCCTGAAAATCCTGGATTTATAACCCTGTCAAAAGCTGACCTCACACCAGAAATGATTTATTTCTGAGAGCAAAAGTTTCAGTACAAATGCTTCAAAAGAGCTAGTTTTACAGAAATGCAGTATATTCAGTAATAAGACTCAGTACATTTCCCTAGTTGATTAACTACAGACATTATTCATACTTGAAAAGTTAAACTTGTTTCTTTTTACTGAGTAATAACTGAAGAAATGAACATCATCTACCTTTTCTCTAGAGTAGAGGGTGTATGAATAGAGCTATTAATTTTATTATCAAATGGAGCTTGGTGAGAACAACAACAACAAAAAAATCAATCCCATTTCATTAGAAAGTACTGTTTATTACTTTAAATTTTCAGTAATATGCAAATCCACAAAATTCAGTAATGGAACGTACTCCATGACATAGAATAGTTTTTCAGAAGCTCAACTTTTATTCAGTGATAAAACTGTTCAGCATAGCTCAGTCTTTGATTTCACGCAAACACATTTAAGCAGATTACCCATTTTTGAACAATCTCCAAGTAGACTATCGCCAGCAAAAATAGAACCATAGTAATATTCTGATTTATTATGTACTTACCAGGTGTGACTTCTAGGCAACCAGTTTTCCTTTCCAACTTTTTCAATACAAAATTTTTGGGGTCCATTGCTCCCTGTAACAAATTCAAGGAAATCATTCCTTTTTTCAGCTAACTTAGTATCAATAACAGAAGTCAATATATGACAACTGAAATATGAAAAACTTAAAACCAAGATAAGGCTATCATTAATCATATGGAATAAAAATGCCTCACTACACAGCTCTATCCAGTATTCATGATGTGGAACACACAATGGTTTTGAAAGCAACTCGAAAGGGTAAATGGATGTTAACAATCTCTCCCTGACTACATATACCATACTCCATATACCTGAAGTATATGGAGGACTTAATATTCAATATAAAATATTCAATATAAAAATTCATAGAAATGACCTTAAACAAAAAATACATGCTAATCTATTAGAAGGATTAGTTTGCATACCCATGAGGTCAGCAAATCCTCCCACTGGTAATCTGCAGGTGCCAGTAACAAACTGCAGGAGTCTCATTCTCTTCTCATTATCTATTTCTTTTACAAACTGAAAAAGAATAATTGAAATAAACATTTAGGTATACATTTGATATATGTATTTTCACCTCACCATCCACAGATTAAAAAATTAGACAAGTGTTAAGAATAGGTGGATTAGCTGTAACAGATTTTTTTTTTTTTTTACATACTACTGATCTGCAGCAATTCTGATTATTGGTCACTCAGTTGTATCTATAACTCTCTAACTTCTGTTCTGAGAATAACACAAATTCTACAGACCTGCCAGAACCAAACTATCTGTCTGCTGGTCCTGGTATAGTGCCGGTAGATGGTATGTCTTTGCCAGTCGTTCAAATCGATTTCTTGCATTCCACATAAAAGCACCTTTGGGGGTAAAAAGGGGAAATAAACACACAAGTACAAGCTGTCACTCCTGTTCTATGGCTGCCCATAAAGCAACAAAGAACATGAACTGCACCATACTTGGAAGTATCTGTCTGCAAAGATTGCTCACTCACTTTTCATTTTAAGCTTTATCCAAAACTTCCACAACAAAGAATAATCATTGTTCATCAAGTGTATTTTGAGAGGCCACAAAATAGCAAGGGTCACATTCATGAAAAAGGGAATAATTGCTTGCATTTGGATGTTCAAACCAAAAACACAGAGTTTACCATTGCCCAACCATATAATTCTGTACTGGGTATAATCTGCTTGGTTTTCATCTTTTCAGATTAAAGAGATACTTTAGGAAGTGTAATTTTGTGAGATGAAAACCAACTAGAACCTGGTCTACTCTATATTTAGTCATTCATTTCATATGTGGTTTTATTTTCCTTTCTGTCGGGTTACTCATTCCTTAAACATAAGCCAGTCAAATTGCTGAGGACTTCAAAAGAAATTCAACAACAATTTTCTTAGATTTTTGTTTTAAACATGTCAGAGGCTGCCAAAGAGGAAAGCAAAGGGAAACATATTGATCAAATACTACTTTATGAAGTTTTCCTCTTATTCCCTATGAAAAAGAGTCATTAACTCTGTTGAGTGAACTCTGTTCTGCAAAAATACTGACTGTAATTTATGTATCACATGCAACAAACTGACTCTAGCGATAGCCAAGTAGCCCTTTACCTCCAGTTCCTTGGCATCAAAATACTGCAGATACTGTTGTGGCAGAATTTCATTGAAGCCCTCAAAGAAAGCTTGTGTCTGTTCCTCAACACCTCGGGAAAGTCTCCATTCTGCTACTAGCCTACAAAAGAAAATAATAAAGATCATGTAAACTGTTCCACACTGCCTGAAGTCCACATCTTTTGTTAGCCTATTTTGAGATGAACTGTAAGCTATGTTAAAAATATTATGGAAAGTCTGGAAAGTTCTGGGGATAGAGCATTGTTTAATTTGATTTGTAACCTTTACTTTGTGCAAACAACTTTTAAATGCAAGTTAAAATCCTATGTTTCCAACGACTCTGCAATGGAAAGTATTTTAGGCTCAAAGAGGAGGCAGCATCTATTCACTGATTATATTAATGAGCGCACAGCAGTCCCTAGATATTTGAGGAAAGAAAGAAAAACGCAGAGCTATCTTTGTCTAATATTCTCCCCAGAAATCTCAATCATTATCCATGGAAAGGTAAAAAACTAGGTCAAGGTGTACTGGTGAAGATAAGTAGGACTGCTAGCTTACCAAGAAACGACTATGTCCATTTGGAAAGTTCCATATTTGTTTCTGTTAATCATGAAACTTTGCTCTGTGGCAGAAACTCCACTCTCCATTAATAAAAGGGTGAAAAGCAGGCAGGAGACCCGAAGAACCTGAACCCAGGGAGAAGCAGATATTATGCTGAATTCAAGCCTAACCTGTCAGGAGAACTGGAGTCTAAAGGAGAGAGAGCTATTTTCTGATTTCAATCCTTAGAAACTTTTGGGACTTAAAGCAGGACCCAGAGCAAGCCACAGAAGAGTATGAGCGAAGCTGGAATCCAAGCTCTCCCTGGGTTCCTGGAAACTAGGAAAGAATGGTTTTCTGCAGATTCTCCCCATTTTCAATCCCGATATGGACATTTTGCAAAATTGCAGTATGCTTCTTCTGCAAATGTTACCTTTTCTGTGAAGCACTGAAATGTTTTCACAGATTACTCATGCAACAAAACCAAAATCCACTCCCTTCTCCCTTATACCTCCTCCTGGAAAAGGAGACTTCACCAAAATCTTCCACAGAGAGAGGAAAACTACAGTGAGATTCAGCTTATTTTGTGCCTGCAATATGTGTTTTCCTTTGGCAACCACATTCTTCATCTAAGCTTATATGTTAAGGATCACACCTTAAAGTAAAGCAGAGCTTATGTACCGCTGCACATTAAGGAAAGGATATAGCAAAACAAACCAGCTCATTGTTCCTGTTGTCATTTTTTAAACCTTCTTTGTGAAAGATACTTTTCCCCTAATCTAGTGACTGAAAACAGTCCCATACTACAATCATAATAATTAGTTTATGACAATACAGGTTATTCCATCATTCTTAACATGGTACTCTTAGAAATGCCAAGATCTAACTGTACCGTAAGACCAGTTCAAATAAAACCAATAAGTGATGCTGAACATCTTTAAAAACTAAGAAGTATCAAGAATGCATCGCAAACTGTTCAGTTTGAAACAAAATTGGATCACCAGAATATGAGTGATGAATTAGCGTAATTCAAATAAACGCATGCAGTTATTTGCTGAAATACCCAACATATATATTTTTCATTGTGATATTCTGCTAATCTCCAGAAGAAAAAAAATATATGATATGCTCAACTTAATGCTTAGCATGGAATTTTATTTCTATCTATTTTCTCTTTCAAATATGACATAAGTAACTGACACTTGTCAACATAATTACTCATAAGCAAGTTTTCAAAGATGCTTCAGGTTGTTTACATAGGTGGATAATCTTTTCTTGCTAGAACTAAAGAAAATGACATAAACAAGTATTTTTAAATTGTCATTTGTTCTTACCTAATATATTCTTCTTTGTTTTCTTCTGTGACTAGAATGTTGCTACCATTTGGTTTCAAATCATGGCTTTTGATTTCACCTAGAATTTCTTTATCAACTGAGAAAAACATTTCCAAGCCACATTCTTCAATATCATTCTCTCTGTAAGAAAGAAGAGATATTGTAAATACTAGATAAAGATATGTTTTATCACACAATTGCTTCTTCTAAATGGTAACAAAGACCTTGCTAAAGTGAAGGTGCCTTTTTTTTCCCCTCCAGGTGATACCAAACCAGAAGTAACTAAGAAAGGGGTTTTTTGATGCTGATGAATTATCTTCAACTCTCATATATCTATGGATCTGTCTGGTGACCATATTCTAAAATGTTCTAAGCTCCTAAATTAACAAAATGTACATTATTTCCCTCCTGCTGAAGAGGAATTCTACTACTTGAAGATGTAATATAGGAGAAAAGCTTTGCTAATCTGTAACCAACAGATGCTGCTTTAATAAACGTTACTGTCTCTGTAAGGTTTAATAACTCGCAGAATAACAGGTATAGCAATGCAGTGTGTATGTTGATATGTGCTTTATAATGTGAAGAATCACCCATCTGTGCAGTGGTGTTCAGGACCCTTTTCTCCAAGAGAGACTGAAAAACCAAGATATTTTTCCTGTACCATGATACACAAATGGCAGTCTTGAATACACCACCACTGTGGTTTATCTAGCAGTGTCACATGATGGTACTTCAGAACTTAATCACATGAAAATTTAGATGAGGAGGAAACACTTTTGACTGATGGATGCCTAAATACCTCAAATAACATTAATCTTTCATTTAAAAAGCAAACAGACTTTCATATTGGGTCAGGATACAGGAGTGTCTAGATACCTGGTCTCAAGTTTCTTTGTGAGATACGCATGTGAAAAAGGAAAGGAATTGCATAGCCTTCTTCATCATTTTCTAATATTAGTGATTTATTAAAACAGTTTACCAGAAATGGTGGGAATGTAAAAAACAGCTACTCAATAGGAGATGCTACAAGTAGATTCAAAACTCCTGACAAATTTATCAGTCTTTTGAAGATGAAAGAAATTATGCCTTCCCTGTTTGACATGATTTCTCCTACCGATTTCTGACTGTTTCCATTGGCATTGCTAACAGGCAGATTCCCCTGTGCTGAACCTGAAATTTCCAGTTCTTGGCTTAGAGACCAACATCTACACCCCAGAGGTCTGAAGTCTGCTCTCCAGAAAGTTTATATCCTTGAGTGGGTTTTTTTTTTCAAGGCAGTAAAGCTTTCCTGAACTCCAACTTCGAAGAACTCTCTATCACTACAGAAGTTGCTGTTGGTGCATGGTTCATATCTGTGCTAGTGACAGCCTCCAAAAAGTTCTTCCTACTGTCTTAAGCTTCCCTAAGGTTTTCTTCTCTGGCAATCAAATAAAAAACAAAAATACAAAACAACACTAAGTGTGGATTTATAGAAGCATATGTAGCCACCACAGTCACTGAAAATCTTAATTTACAGATTATAAATACAAGAACTGTTACTTGACAGTTCTAAGTTTTCTGATTCCTTACTTTAAAGGCAGGCTCCTCCTGTCCTTGACAAAGCCTTTCACTAGGTACTGCTGCCACCCAAGAGAAGTTTCACACCAGCCATCGCCTGGATGGTACCTGCCAACACGGCAGGCTTTGAAGTACACGTGAGAGGCAAAAGCAACCTGCCTTGTCTGCAACTCCCAAGTACTGCCATGGCCAGGAAGTCCAGTACTGATTTCCAAAAGCCTCTGTGCTATCTTCTGAGTCATCATAAATAATATATTGTCCAAAAGAACCGTGCACAGATTAAATATGACACTGCAGCAGTACTGGAAGAGCCTGCAAGTATTTGATGTGGTCAGTGAAAAGCATTTCTGTGAAACATGTGAAAGGCAGCGCTGAACACACGTCTCCAGCTTACGCACATTAGACACACAAATACAAATGTGACTGTGTCTAAGGATAACAGCTTTAAAAAATTACCCTTTTACTATCAACCTTCCACAGATGAATAATGAATTAAGGGTAATGATTTTATATGCACAACTCACCAGTTAGTCACGAGATCATCCACCCATAGTAGCTTCCCCCATGATAACAGATTAATTACTGTATATTTCTTTATAACTTCCTCAAAAACACCTTGCATTTTCACTAACATATTTGAGCCCTAAAATGCCTCTAGTTATAAAATAACAACAAATGACCCCTACCTTAAAAAAAAAAAGTAAAAATATATATAAACACACACACACACACATTATCTGACTATGAAGTAACAAGCTTCATGACTTCAAGATTCATGACTTAAACCTTTGAGACCTTTTATTCTCTCTCAGGTCTCAGTTTCATGGCCAAAGATCAATATCGTTTTTCCATCAGGACTTCAACTTACTGTAGCTTCTAGCCACAAGTGATTGGGTACAGAACATACTACTTGGAAAATCAAAGCAAAATTGACATCTCTATTTGAAAATATAACCTGAAGCCCTTCCCCCACTCCTTACTATTTCAGAAAAACCTTTCTATGATTCAGCACTATGGTTATGATCACATTCTGCCTTTTATATCTATTTTTGATTAAAAAATCAATGTATCCCAATTTTGCATGAAGATTACAATGCAATTTTAAAACATTTTTAATTGATTTTATATCATTCTTAAGTATAGTACATTTCATTTCACCAGTCAGCATAAGAAACTGATTTTTTTCTGGTAAACTTGTTTCATTTTTACAGAAGCAACAGTATTTTTAAAATTATTTTTTATCTTTGGAAGAAGAAAAAAGCACCAATGAAACTGCAAAAAGCACTTGAACAGGTTGCCCACAGAGGCTGTGGAGCCTCCTTCTCTAGAGATCTTCAAGATCTGCTTGGACGCAGTCCTGTGCCCCGTGCTCCAAGAGACCCTGTGTGTGCAGAGGGGTTGGACTAGATGACCTCGAGAGGTCCCTTCCAACCTTAACGATTCTATGATTATGGAAACTCTTAATGGTTCACATGGACCAAGGACTAGCATATTCTGAAATCTTGCTATTATCAAATAAGCACAGAGTTACAGGGCCTTTAAGTCTGAAAGGTTTTAAAATTATTTCTAAAAATTCCTTTGGAAACACATATTTCCAAAATAATTGCGTCTTTAAAAACTCCAGATCCATTTTACATGTCACTTTCTAGAGAATCTACTATGGAGCAGAAAAGGAAAAATTCAAAAAGTGTACGAATGTAGAACAGACAGATGAGTGACAATGCATAACACAGAAGGCTGTATGGCTGCAGGGAGATATGGTCTTGAATCATCCAAACTGGTGCAAAAAAAGATGTTAGCTATAAAGGTGCATGCTAGCTAATTTTAAACTACTAACCTCAAAGTCAGATTTCAAGGATGACTGAGAAGTTATGTGATAGGAGGTAATAAGCTACATTTGTTAACTTTAATTTAAAGTTGCACTAAACAATTTCTAACTAAACCATATACTTTAGAAAGAAAGTGTTAATGAATGGCTGTTTTCTCATTTTTTTAAAATCAATTATCAGAAATTGTTTCAGTGGAATTTAGGCAAGCCATTTTATTTTTAACAGAGTGCGAGACTACCACATCTGAATTATCACTAGCTAGACTTCAAAAAGCAGTGAAAATGGAATGCAAGATTCTGCACAGAATATTCAGTAAACCAGAAAGACAATTCCAGTACTTCTCTGTAACTGATATATTGTAATGCTCAGTGAACTTTTGATAATAAATTTACTGTTTGCTGGTGTAAGTGAAAAAATCAACAACAGTTTATTGCTATTGCAAGAACAAAATCAAATCAAACTCACTTTACCCAGATGAGAGAGTTGTAAAACTCTGGGTCAACAGATTCTAAATCCTTGAGTCCTACTGGCTTGTTTAGGATACGTTTATAGAACGGCAGAGAGAAACCAGTGTCAATGAATTTCCCGTGGAACAAAGCCTGAAGAACATGAAAACAGACAAAATAATGTAAAGGATGACTGAATATCTAGTATGACAACATTCTGTACTCCGTACCAGTGAGATGACAGCCACAGAATTAAAGTATCTAGAATATCATGACTGCTAATATGTTTAAATCATTAATTTCAATGGCAGATACATGCAAACAGATTTTTTTTCTACTTTTGAACTTACCATGGCAATGAACCTTCCAATAAAACGGAAGTACTTCAGATGGTCAGGATTAATGTAAGAAGCTGGGTTTATCTGTAAGCAGTAGTTATCTTTTCCTGCATATTCAAACAGGCAATACATGGGGTTCAAAACTTCATGGGACAAGAGAAAGAACCATTCCCTGAAATCATAAAAGCAAAAATAAACACATTTCAATTGCATTCAAAAATTATTTTAGTTAACTCATCTGCTGTAAAATGTCTTAGGGACTTGCTCACAGCCAGTGAACCCGACTTTTCCAAAGTGTAGGGCTAGACCAAACTTTAATTAAAACAATTTAGCAGCTACTATGTACAATTACCACCTTATACAAATATGAATGGTATGGAAAAGATTCCCTTATCTTAAAAGAACTAGTCTAATCTGCTCATTAAGAGGTCTAAACATACAGTTTTAGCGAATGATAATTAATACTTCTCAGTTACATTCCAGTAAAGACTTCTGACCTGAAAGGGGATTTCTTTCAGTAGACATTTACTTTTAATGAATGGCTTTGCCAAAGGTTTGCTGTAGCTCTGTAAACTATTTTCTTCTCTAATCATTGAGACATTCAATTAATTCCTTGTATGATTTAAAAAATATACAGAACCATTTGAAGAGATGCACTGATACTCTAACAAAGGATGAAGTATAAGCTTCAACTAATATTTTTAAAGCATTGCAGTCTAAGTATCTCCTTTGGAGAAGCTTTCACTTGAACAATTTGCAGATTTTTTTTTTGGTTTACCTTGCAACACCTCCATAATCTAAGCCTTCTTCACCAGGGAAAATAACCCACAAACGTCTCCGTAGATCCTGAGGGCTGAAGCTCATTATCTTCGTAAAAGAAAAACAATCAATTTATATTTAGAAAATAGTTATCAGCACAGGCTAGATTTATTACTATTTATTATCAAACAATATAACATATGATACATTAGAACATCAAATGGAATTTAAGGGTTTAGTGCTAACCCCTTTCCTGCTAGCAGATGTGACAAGTGAAAGGCGGAAAAGAGAATAATTCTTAAATGATAGACTGACATATTTAGGTCAGCAGCCTATCTATAGGTATACAACAAAAGCCTCACCAATAAATGAGAGGCTAACGGGGAGTAAAGTTTGGGCTTTCTAGAATAACATTCTGAATAGAATCTCAGTTACACTTAATGAAGCTAAAGAGGCAAAGAGGGTTTTTTTAAAGTCTACAATAATAAACATATTTTTTTTTCTTCCCGCTTTACAGCTTTACTCTCTAAAAAGGAGGATGGCTGGTAGTTCTGCACCAGCAAAAAGCAGAGCTGGCTAAAGCAAATAATACTATGTCCAATGTTGATTTGATCAAATGTCAGAGTTTTTCATAGCAAAACAGGGCTTTGATTTCCCATAAGAGTATTCAGCTTTTGTTTGCAATGAGATGGAATTTGGGAAAAAAATCTTTATTTTCAAGTTCCTCCTACATGTCTGGAAATTATTACAATAAATTTATATCTCTGATAGAAGTAGCTGCAAATGCTAAATGATTAATAAGCATAAAAATGTCTCAGATCTTTGTGGCTTTATCATTTAAATTACTGATGAGGCACTCTGTTTTCTAAAGTAAACCTAGGTTTGATGATATTCATATGATTACATCATTTCCTTTGATTCTTTGCAGTACAATATGATTGTATTACCTTTGCAATTATTGTAAGACGACAAAGTGCAAATTTAGGAGTTAAAGCTGCAGCCAACTTTCCATTACAGGATTTACTTTGTCCACTTTTAATCTCCTATTTGCAGACATTAATGTTCTAAAAGACAATAACAGCCTATCTCACTAATATTTATTGCTTCTGCTAAGCTAGTTTACAGTAATTTGAACAAGAATATATCAAGTTTTAATATGTTATTCTGTGTGTATGAATTTCCCGGTTTGACACGTCAATGATAATTTCTAAGACACAAAGCCCGAGACATATAAGAAGATTAATAAAACTCAGCTATTGATGGTAAAGACAGAAGATGCTGAAAGGTCCTATCTTCTTAGATAAGGTCTGCATATCCTTAAGAGACTTTTAAAACAGAAAAATGCAGAGGGGCTAGAGCAATCTCATATTGTTTTGCTTGCACTTCCAATCTTATTCAAATTTATCTTGCTGGACTGAAAAACTACAGCTTTCTGCTTCTACTTAACAAAATAACAAGAGAGATTTACTGTCACAATGAAAATTAAAAAAAAAAATCAAAAAGAACTTAAACTGTAGTACCATAATTTGTAACTCTGGCTTAGCTCTACTGATACTGTTGAAAATTTTCCTAATAATTTAAACATAAAAAACTTCATAACTCCACATTTTAGCATCTTTTTACAGATTTAGATCTTTTTATATATAAGCATGACTGTGTCCTAAATACACTACTTCAAGTATAAACTTTTTTTTCCCTATCACTTTGAAAGTGTTAGCAAGCTATTAAAGTATCAAGAATGACACTTGACTATAGAGTTCATCAAATCAACTTTGCAAAACCAGTACTAAAATATGTTTTCATGAAATACCTGTTGAAATGAGTCCTCAAACAATGTTTTTCTGCTCACTGTAATCTTTATGTGTTGTGGCATGGCCAGTTGCTGAAATGAAATATTTTTCAGAGATGAAACATGCAATCACCTAAAATTTCTAATAGTATGTTATGACTGTACACGTTCTTTTAAGAGGTACAGGTGAATTTCACTATCTCATATAAAATAAAATGAGTAATGAAAATATTTTCTATTTTTTTTTTATTCTACGAACATGAAGCGAGGTATATAGGATATTCTCACATTGCTTTGAAAGGTTCAAATACTTTATTCTTACAAGTCATATGGAAGCATTAAGATCAAAATCATATTTTAAATCAGCTTTATCTCAAAAATAAGAAAATAGAGAATATTAGGCACAAAATTAAAAGAGAAAAATTAGGCGGGTTAGCCTCTCTTATTTTTTGAAGGATAATTAATTGATTCTTGAAAATCATAATGTTTAAGCCCAGGAGTTTTTCCTAAATACCAAGTTATTTACTTTGATATGTGTGAAGTTTAAAAGACAAAGACTGCCATAATAAGTTGAAGTTATGATAGAATATGCTAGCCTGCAACACAGTACATTCTTTGATGATTAGACATAAATGTTCCTTATCAAGTACCCTGCATTTTTTCTTGGGAGAATATATCTGTGCAGAAACTGGATCTTGTACTAAATATTTAATAATTACTTTTGTGCCTTGCTATAATCCTTTAGTAAAAGCAGAAAAAGTACTATTCTGAAACTTATCACTTTTCAAAACCACTGTAACTAAACTGATAGCTATTTTTATCCTGAAAGGCTTAAAAAAGATCGTCCTCAGCTTACCTAGCTGTGAATATTCCATGAGTTTGCACAAGGTCTGTATTTACCATTTCTTAATTTAACTCACGTTTAATCTTACTTGAAAGGTATTTTACTTGAAATTAAACAAATGAGAAACCAATATTTCCAATAAATAATTCTGTACCTGACACCAGAAGCGGAAGTACTGAACCTTTGCCTTGAAATCTCGTACATAGGCTATCTGGGGTCCATTGTCTCTGAAACCAAAAGGAGAAAATGAATTTCAGTATTCTGGTAAATTAAGAAAAAAATGTCTGTACTTTTATCAGTTATGTAGTCAGTGGTTTAGTTGGCTGCCTATCTATCTAGTTGGCAAATTGTTTTGCAGTCATATTTTTTGATTTTGGGGGTGCACTTTCCTTGTTTAACTAAAAAAAAAAAACTTATTTGTGATATTGTGGGGTGCATATGTAGTATTTATTAACGATGTCTGATTACTAAGTGCAAACAAAAGAATTCTAACAGCCAGGGTAGGCAATTAACAACTCCATTCAAGTTGGGAATTAAGTTCTGTTCTTGATTGCATCTTTGTTCCTGAGAATTCAGAAAATAAAGGCTTGAGTGTACAACTAAAAAGGCAGACCAGTAACTGGAAGGAAGAGATCTTGTCATCAGAAGTAATTGACGGACTCCTCCAAGACTCCCAAATCTTATCTAGTATTTGTCAAGACAGATTCTGAACCACTCAGAACTGCTTTCTGCCAGGACAATTCTGAGTGGAAGGAAAACTAGAAAATGAGGAAGCTTTGCTACTTGCCAGACCCTCTGCAAAAAACATACAAAGAAAAGCAAAAAAAAAAAAAAAAAAAATCAAAAATGATGCCTGTTAAACTTTACTTTTGAAAGCCTAATACAAAAAACACTTACAGAGCAGACTTGCCCGTGCGGGGATCTATATATGTGGTGGTTCTTCTATTGTGATCAACAAAATATGGAATACCATCCACAGTAAATCGCATTTCCCAGCCTTCAGGTAAGGGTTTTTCATTTAATTGACTGTGCGTGCAAGAAAACATAAAGTAACTGATCAACTTAATACATGAAGTTAATTTTGCAACATTTCAGACAGTAAATCTGAAAAAGAACAAATTGAGAAAGTTTCTACTCAACATTTATTCTGTTTGTTTTCATCTTAAATATTAACGTCAGCTATCACCAAGTTGAAAATGCTTGTTTAAATAAGCATTAGTTTATCTGTAGTAGCAACAAAAGAACTTTGGGGAAAAAAACATATACATAAATGTTATGGATATGGATATAAAAGATATTTATCTTTTAGTTACTAGTTTCTTATTCTAAAACTGACACCATTTTAATGAACTTTTGGTACCTCACATATAATCACAGGTCAGTAGGATGACCAAAATAAAAGAGTATCAAGAAAATACAAATACTGATCTTGGACAATCTTTGATAATTTCTAATTCAAGTTTGGTACAAACATAAATGGACCTCAATATCCCTGGAAGACCTGAGCAGTATCATTTCACCACAGCAATCTCAGATTGTACCGCCCTCCATAAAACCACGATAGGACCATGTTTCCAACTGCAAAGCCAGAATTTTAGTTGCTGGGTTGTTACTAAAAATCCAACTGCTGCAGACGGGATAGATGGAAAAGCTGTCAGCTTTTGGGTAAGGCCAGCAGCCCCTGCCCACATATTAGGTCATGCTATTCCTTATTGCCTCTTATTTCTTTCCTTTGGGGACAGATTATGCTTTTTCACCAAATGGAAATGTTCAACTCAAGCATGGAGGGGATGGAACAGCGCATCTCCAAAGAGTCATAGTAACTGAACCCTGAACCATCACTTTTAGTAATGCCTGAATTTTTTCTTCTCCTCCATCTTAATCTAAAACCTGAGGTTTGGTAGAAGGTGTCAGTGGAAAAAAGTTGTGGAAGGTGTGAAGCTGGAGAAGGTGCTGAAGTTTTTTGGAGTTCACCTACTTTCTGTCTCTTAGTTATGGACTGCCTAGTAAATAATAATATATTGCTGTTTAACAAGACATTCCTGATAACTGTGCTATTAGCAAACAACATTTTGACAGTTTCCATTTTGTCTTGTTCTTCTTTACGTATTTCAAGGGACGCTGAGAAGACTATTTAGGACCACCCATCTTTCAGTCGCAAGCCAAGTCTCCTAGTTCTCAGTCTCATTTAATAAACTGTCATTTCAGGTCTATGTGAAACTAGCCAGTTTCTTACCCCTGACTCCTGGGATCTTCCCACTGAGTAATACGTGTGTTGTGATTCACAAAATACACTCTGCCATTGCTGTCCGTTCTCTTTTCTGAAAGGAAGTAAAAATTGAAATATTTTAGTATCTGCTTACCGCATTGCTCAGATTACATCATTCTTTTAAAAGCAAAGCAAAAAACAAAACAACTAAACAAAACAAACGAACAAAAAGACTAATAGCCCCTGCATCAGTTTCTACTGTTTGAGAGTTTCTCTGCACCTGTTTTGACCCAGCATCTTTTCATTCCTTTACCAGTCTATTCAGCAACAGGAATATACCTTAATAATCCCACCTGCTAATAATCATATGAAACATCACAATTATCTATTCTGGGTGAAAAGCTGGGCTGAAGTGTTCATGGATAAGTTCCTTATATTCTTATATTCATATTTACATGAAGGAAAGGTCAACATGGGAGATTTGCCTTCACTAGATTTATTGGCCTACTGCTAACAGGCTTGCAAAAGAATTTTCAGATATTTTTCAGTTAAAAATGTAAACGTATTAAAATATTGAAAAAGCAGAAGTTTCCCACTAATGAACATTTACTATGCTATTTGTTTTTTTCAATTAGAGGAAAAAAATAATTGGAAGAAGACAAAAACATAAGCTTTTTTCTGCACTGGTGCTCTGATTATTTTTGTGTGACTTGCATACAACTCTTATTTGGGGAAAAAATACAGAAAAAGGATCAGTGCACATTTCAAGAAAATAGACAAATTCTTTCACTCAAATAGTTAAGCCCAAGATTAAAGCACATTAATGAAAAATGCCAGGATTTGGTCTTCTGGCATCGTTCTGCAGTTCTTACAATTTCTTATTCTAGAGGGTTGTAAAAGCTATATAGAGTCCTAATTATAAAATTTAATCAAAATATGTCTATAGCAGGTAACTGGAAGGAAACACTTGTCCACAGAAGTTATACTGATAGCAAAACCGCAGAAACTCATTTTTGTTGTTTCCTGGGCCAATTTCATTGGCCTGGGCCTAATGAACATTTCTTGAAATGTTATACAAATATTGCAACAAGGCACAAATGTCTACAGAATAATTTCATAACATGAATTTTCATCCCTAACTTAACTAAACAACAGTTAAGTTTGAAAAGCCTTAAGGGGTGGGGGGGAGTGGGGGAGTCTAGCTCTGTCAAGTGGAGAAATTTAAATTAAATGAATTTAAATTAAATGACTCTTCTCACTTGTCTCCATATGACAAGATGTGTATTGAATTATTACATATAGCAATATACGCATAGCCAGTAATCTGATCCAGCACTGGAAGCAGGAATTAGTTTACACTTATATTTTTGTACATAAATTGCTAACAATGTAAAGCGCAAAAAATACCAAAATGTGCTTTGGAGGGAGATGAAAGTGAAGGTGAGTGCTTATTAGCTGCATATTACAAAAACTTTTCAGATCAACAAAACTTCAAGAATTTACCACGTAATAGGGAGAGAGAGTATGAAAGAAGCCATACAACATGGTAGTTGCTGGAAGTGTAACAGTATACTTCATACTTTTAAAACTATTTTGGACTCACACATCCATGTCTGGAGTAAGTATTTTTACAGCATATTTGATTAGATTTAATTTAAGAGGAGCTTAAATAAAGATTTTCACACACAAATACTAACTAAAAGAGCAAACAAAAGAAGGTAGATATATATTTTAAAGTTTAATTAAATTACATTACAAAACACTATTTCAGTCAGTCTTACCCCATCCATGTGGCAGAGGGCCAAGAGGATCAAACTCTTTGTTCTGTGTGGAAGAAAAGTCCTGGTTCTGCAATAAATAAATGGTGCATTAATAACTAGTCATTATCCATTTTCTTTCCAGATGTTCTAACCGAAGACACCATAAATTATTGAAGTAAATGCTTTTTTGTTAATGCCTCATATAGAATAGATGCCAAAAGCCGCCTTCTTTTTCTCTCTTTCTCCACAGAGAACCCCTAAGTTTGTTACGAACTGTTTGGGTTTTTTTTTGTTTGTTTGTTTGTTTTAGGGGTGGGGGGCTACTTCTCACTACTAAAGACTGAAAGCTCTTCTGTTATCTAATTTTACAGCACTTTACAGCATGGTCAATTAATTCCAATGCCAAGAAAATAAGCATTCTGTATGCACCTGTCTACACAGAAAAGCAATTCAGTGGCACCCAAAACAATAAGAAAATCAGAGAATCACAGAACGGTTGAGGTTGGAAGGGACATTTAGCAATCAGTGATGCCCTGTTGAAGCAGGGTCACCTACAGTAGGTTGCCTGAGACCACGTGCAGATGCTTTCTGACCAGCTACAGGGACGGAGACCTGGAAACCTCACCAGGAGACCTGTTCCAGAGTTCTATCCCCTCACAGTAAAAAGTCTTTTTCTAACATTCAGAAAGAACTGCCTATGTCTCAGGTTGTGCCTAGTGATTCTGGTCCTGTCACTGCGCACCACTGAAAGGCACCTAACCCTGTGCACACATCCGCTTTGGATATTTACACACATTAAGATCTCCCTTCAGTCTTCTATTCTCCAGGTTGTTTTCCCTATTACCATATATGAGGTACATTTTTACTCCATTACACAAATCATAAATTTAGAATCTATAGCATTCTTGATAAACTACTAGCTTTTTTTTAAAGCTATCTATAAATTTTACTATTCAAAATAAGTAAACAGTGGATTTCAAATTCTGGAATGGTTATTTTAAATCCCCTTGCTTTCATAACATTCATTGTGCATTACATTTTACCTAAGCAGGAAAAATTTGTTTCCCTCTGAGCTACCTTTCCTTCCAGGGAATTGGCCAAACCAATGCAAGACATGATAATAAACAGACAAGCTTATTATTAAGCTGCAGTTGTTTTGAATCATTGGCTTCCGGCCATATCGAACATAAATTCCACCAAAGAAATTTCACACCGGCTATATTCAGCTGATGGATAAAAACCATTACACTGCATGTGTTGCCTGCAGTTGTTGCAAGGCCACAAGTTAAAATTACCAACTGTATGGCAAGAAGTAACAACACACAGAGGTACAATATATCATCAAGGATAAGACATACCATTCAAGTCTGATATCTTCACTGCGTAAAGTCGACCAGAAGCATTCCCCAAAACAAAATACATAAATGCAGGAGAGGGGGAAATTATGATCTAACAGGCTGAGAATCTGAAAAAGCCATTTCTCTCACTTTCAGCATTACATTCCTTACCCCATATATAAATCTTTGATTAAATTGCTGCATAGCTCCTTGAAGCTGACTGCGCTGAAGCTGCCACTGCTCGTAATTCCGGACAGATTCTAGCGTTGGTCTCTGCCACGTCGTGGTTCTAGTGAAGTGGTCAACATAATAAATTCGCCCCATGTTGTCAACTCGTCGTTCCCAGCTTTTTAAAAAAATACAAGTAACAGTTCTCAATAACACAGAGTAATTTTAAAAGCTAAGAAGTACTTTTACGGTCAGACTAATTGCAAAGCAAAGAGGCAGTTTGTTTGGAACTGGATATAAAAGCATAGGTTCATCAGCCAATTTTTTTTTCTCCCTTTACTGTCCATTAAAACTGCAAAGAGCTAAAATTCTTTCTGACAATGACTTTTACTCTCTTTCATGGTATATCACAGACTCACTCATTTACTGTGCTTTCAGTTCTTTTAAAATAGTTTCAAGGTAGTTTAAACCTGCTTTTCAAGTGCTACATAAACCACTGTCATCACAGCACTGTCATTTATCCCTCCCAAACCCTGAAGAAAATAGCGTTCTGGTTTCTCCTAAAAAATTGCAAAAACCATGTCATGTTGGCCAGCACAATGCCCTTTCTGACACAAGTTCAGTCTGCTTCAGCACAAACAAGGGATGGCTCTTAAGTATTTTTTTTCCTTCTTTTTTTTTTGTTTTTGGTGGTGGTGAGGGGGGTTGTTTTCAGCTCATATAAAATATTTACAAATTGTGAGTGAAAACACTAAGTTTCATTAATATGATAGTCCAACCTATCACAAAGTTTAAGACCAATAGAGTACAACAGTTGGGCTACCTTTGTGAGGCTTTCTGCAGACTTCATTTGCTCTTTAAAATTAAGATCTCCTTACTGTTCTGTGTGTTTCTACTTTGCAAACTGTATAGCCTAAAATGCAAATGGCCTCAGAATGAACGAAGCATAACAGTACAATTCTTGTGTTTTCATTTGGTTTTGAAAATATACAGAAAATAGAAAAAATAAGAAAAATAGAAAAAATGTGAACATGGGCTTAAACAATGACTAACACGATTGACTGTTCTGACACTATCAGCTGGAAAAGCCTGATAACCAAAGCGGTTCCATCAAAACCCAGTAAACTAGCAGTTGGGAACCCTAAGACGAGACCGAAGGACTGGAAAGAATAATCTCCGGATAAAGGGGTAGTCAAGGATATTCTTGCTCAAAGATAATCGTTTGATTAATCTTAAAATACCTTTCTATAGTTTGGGTTCTATTTTGGAAGTCGGGCTCATCTACTATCTTTAACTTGGATCAGCGTCTCAACATACACACACTTGCCTAATACTTGACAGTAAAGCTAAATTCCAATTCCGTTGTGACATTCCTTCCCTTACCGTGCACTATTATCGTAGAACTCGTCAGAGATACCCTGGAATAGCTGTTTGCATGACATTCGCATTTCTACTTACAAACATGCTTGCTAGTTTTAGTAAATGGTCAATTAACTTTAGATAAATCCAGTCCAGACATATCCTAGATAATCAAATGACTTTTCCTGACTCACCCTGGAGGAAGAGGCTCTGGACGATCCCATGTTGTTCTTTTTTCAACGTGATCTACATAGTATACTCGACCATGTTGATCTACTCTTTGCTCCCAACTAAAAATAAAACAATAATTTAATTTTTAAGCATACAGAATTGTTCATCTGCACCCCTGTGAGAAACATTATAAATAAGTAATATACAAAAACAAACTGCAAGTAACACACGTATAACTAATATTTGGTTCATGAGCTGCACCAAAATGCTGTACAATATAGAGTGGTATTGTGTCCACATTAACAGTAATTATATTTCAGCTAGGCAAAGAATAAAATGTTACAGAAAACTGAAACTAAATATCATGCCTAGGCATACTATGTTAGAAAGCAATTAAAACAATGTTTTGTACTGAGCATCAAAACAATGTAACCTATGGAGCATGATCTCATTTTAGAATAGTATCATTCACTGAATTTATTCTCTTAAATATGCAACATTTTCACAGGTCATATATATGCAGAATTCTTCACATTGGCATTGAAAATGCAGCATTTAGCACCAAGCAGCATGGGGGAAAATCATATTTTTGTGCTGTTTCTATTAAAATCAAAGTCAGAAACTGACATGTGATTTTTTCCAAGATTGCTTTGGTACTTCAGAATTACCCTGTGAGATAAGTCAAATTTCTATGGACTGCTTCAACTGCTAGCAACTTAAGGCAGATAACTTTTCACTAATTACACCATTCACATTGGGAATTCTTCCTTTTCCTACCAAACCAAAGTCAAGACAACCTCCAAATTAAATATTGCAGGGATATTTATTAGTGTGGTAAAAGCTAGGTGTTATAAATATTTTGTTTTGTAATACCTGCTCTACATTACTCCTCTCACTTGTGCTCAAAAGCCCAACCCCACGATCAAATGAAAGATACGTCAACACACACACACACACAAAAAAAAAAAAAAAAAAAAAGAGCCCCTACCCAGGTGGAAGAGGACCTTGGCTGACTGTAGCAAGTGGCTGAGGTGGAGGGTTTACTGGCTGGACTTGTCTTGACACTGGAGGAGTGGCCAGCGCTGCAGCCGCAGGGGCTGCCGTCCCTGCTGCTGCTGCTGCGGCCCCTGCCGCTGCCCCCTCTGGGCTCTGCTCCGAGGAGGGGCTGGCAGCCGTGCCCGGCGCTGCCGCCGCGCTGGCCCCTTCAGCTTCTGTGGACGTGGGCGAAGGACCATTGGCACTTCCTGTGACACGAGAGAGCGACCATGGGAGCATTGGGGTTTCACAGCGCACACACAGCCACATATATGGTACCTTACACAAAAACTCAAAAGAAACTTGGTCTGTCTTTATAGAAACGCTTTGCTTCAAGAATTCCCATCAACTGCCCCACTCTGGTATTTCTGATAGAAGTCCCATCAAATTGAATGGGTTATCTTAGTGCAGTGGTAGCACTCTCTTTTGGACTAGCTCCACTTTATTTAGCAGTAACATTGCAGTCATTCTTTAGCAGACACTGAAGAGATTTTTAATAACAGGAACAATGATTAAATGACATATAGTAAGGTAATCATTTAGGAATAAGGTGCCCAAGAGAAATTTGCTCGGAAAAATGTACCAGTACCAGAAATTCAAATAGTGTATACCATACAAGCAGCTCTGAAATGAGCGCGTGGCACTAGAGTACGTACCAGCTACTGAAGCGGGTCTACGGGGTGTGGGAGGAGGTGGTCGAGACGGCCTGGGAGGTCTGGCTGGTTTATAGCTCCCATTTGTGAGTAACGGAGAATCACCGCCATTAACAGTCTTGTTTTCACTGGAAGCTGCATCTTCACAGCTTTCAAGGCCATTTGAGTTAGTTCTTTGCAGGAAAACACAGAATGGAGAACTACTGTAAGAACTTATGAAAGGCATTACATTTTATGGAAGACTCTAATGCAACAAGGTGAGAGTCTTGCATTCATTACAGACCATACAAACCGAGCATTGCAGTATATTTGAATAAGCATAGTAAGAGTTCAACTTCAGAGCTGTATGACGTACTTTACTAACATCTTTTGCTGAAAATTCCTTTTTGATCTCCCTGATCAATACACCTGCCCTTTTGATTTTCCTGCTGAGCTATTTCCTCCCATGAATCCAGCTTGTTCTAGTGAGACAAGAAGCTAACACCTGGGAATAACGCATTTGCCCCGCAGGGCTCAGAGCAGATAGTACACTGAAAAATTTTAGAAGACTTCACTAAGATTCACAAATTTTCCCTCAAGTTGCAGAAGTGACTAGATCCTGTAGTTTCAAAGCCATCACTATGAAGCAGGGTAATAGAGAATTTCAGACTTGAGCGTTGAAGTTTTAGCAAACAGTTATACGAATTATTATCCTCTGCCTTTCTCAGCCCTCGGAAACCTTAAATAACAGTTTTTAGTCATCCTGAACTGCTAAGTTATGCTTACCTATACAGTGTTCTGATATACTCAAAGCTCCTAAGTAACTGCGGGGATCTGAATTCTTATCTCCAAAGGATTTTGTTTTCAGAATTGTTTCAGAGGACCAAGTAAAATCATGCATAGTTGACCGCAATAACAATGTTTAATATACCTTTGCTCTACCCCTGGCACTGGGCACACGATAATTTATACCATCCCACATCCACCCAGAAGAAATGTAAAACTACACGACTGTGCAAGTATGTACGAGTCATTAGTGATCTGAAGTTTATATGACCTATAGCCTAGCTTTTGGCAGTTGCAAAAAGCTCAGTGCTGTTACCTGAACATTAAGTCAAAAGCTTAACCGTTTATCTTCCATAGATTTGATCTGTCACTTTAAGAGGTAACAATCCACCTCAAGCCACTTTTATACATACGAAAGCAAGCACTGCTAGACATATTCCAGGTTCCGATCATGGACATGACCATACAAAGAATTCTCAGTATGGACCTTTAAAGAACACCAAGATCTCCACTGGTTGGGATGAAAACTATGCAGCTAATATTACCCAAACACACATACATCCTGAATGCCCAAGTGTGGAAAACATTCTTCCAAGGGTGAAAAGAAACAGAGCAAAAATAAAACTGTCATGGGAAGACTCTAGGCTACATAGCTAAGCAGTTACATTCGCAATGTATAAAAGAATGGTGAAATTGAACTCAGCTACTCCAGATGTCCTCCAAAAGTGTGGCACGTTGCACAGATTGTTAAGATACCTGTAGCAATGGAAAACTATTCGAAGTGGCTCTGAGCTCACTGAAGTTTAATGCAGCATGGAGTGTGGTCACACTTCCATCGCACCAAGCAGCAGGATACATAATCTCATGTGGAACTTAAAATAATTGCCAGTGCTAGACAGCTTCTGGCATCTTATTTAACAAAGCTAAATGTAATTCTGAAACAGAGTAAAAAAAAAAAAATAGTGCCATTTACTCATCAGTGGGGATTTTCTACAAGTTCATTAGCCACTGAAGTCTCAAAAAAGTCTATTCTGAAACATAGAAAGAACCTCAAGAATGGAGTCCACATTCAACATGCACAAAAACAAGAAATTATCTGTATTTTGCAGTGAGATCTCCCCATTACAGACCAGTTCTAAATTTCTGCTTGTTTAATTTTCTTTCACTAAAATAAAGTACACTGCTGCTGTACTCTGAACAATTTCTCACCATGCAGTCAGTCAAGAATTTGCCTGTGATACTGGAAAAAAAAAGCACTAAGGTAAAGAATTTTTCAGAAGAACTATAAAGGTAAGAATAATGCATGCAAAAAAATTCACATTTTTTGAACTATAAAGACAAATTAATATACAATATTCAGCTTAATATCAGGCTTGTTGCAGTTCTGTTCAAGACACATTTACTAAGCAAAGTATTGTGTGGCACTGGTCTCAGTTGTTAAAACTCTTAACATAAATTGCCATCCTCACAGCTGAGACAGCAGAATACGCATCACTTCAGCTACAGGGAATAATTTATCATTTAAGAAGTTGCTTGCACCTTAACAGACACCTTTAAGTCACACAGATTTTTCTCATTATTTTCTTCCTCCAATTACAATAAAAAAAAAAAAAAAAAAAAAAAAAAAACTCTTACCGTGCATCATTCTTTGCTCTGGAGGCATCGTTCTGTGTAGGACCTTAAATACCAAAAAGAAAAAGACAACAAAAGTATAAGCAGCATTCTGAATGGTTTTCAAGTTAAAAAGCAGTCTTTAATAGCGATGTGCTACCACATGCTCATTTCAAGACTCGGTGTATGTGCATAACTACTGCTGCTGAGAAGTATAAAACCAGTACTATTTTCTCCTTATGGAAGATAGGACAATATTTAACTATATGAATATTCTAAATATTCACACACATTTCAATAATATTCTTTCCTATGTAGCAATAACAAGCAGTTTTATCCACTCTTCAAGTGGATCTTTTCATATTTTCTCCCTTGTTTTGACGATGACAGGAAAAGCAGGTAGGACCACAACTTCTCTAAAATCTTCTCTCCAGACGCCTAGCAAGAAACTATAAGGCCTTTTCTTTTGAGGGTTCTCTATGCTGGACCCTCCTCTTGTTCTGTAAATTACTTAGCATCAGGGCATTCAAGCAGGTGCAGCACGTGCCTGCTTTCCAAACAGAATTATAGCAGCTCAGCCCAGATCTGCAAACATTTTGCAGCTGCTTATTCAGCTACCTTGCAAATATTTGCCTTTTGTGGCAGCACTCATGATACTGGAATATGGAGCACTGAACTGTTCATTCATTTAGATAGCACAAATACTTCAGTTCCACAGAATTAAACAAATGTTATTAGCAAGGAAGTCTGTTACCAGTTTTGACGGGAACTACCTAAAGATCTAAGTCAAAAGGAAGAATGTAGTCATGTAAGGGCTTACGGAAATGTGAAGTTAATGGGCCATGCAAGGAAGTGATCTTAATTCCAGCAACTGAAATATCTTAATCTAAGATACAAAAGCTGATTGAGTAAACCATGTAGCTACCTATGAGCAGTTTAGCTTGCCTAACAAGAATGCATTGCACGTCTGCAAGACTTCATTCCTTCCTCTTACGCTCCAGTGTGCTGATCGTTGGGAAACCCTCTGCTAAACTTCCACTTGAAGTCAAGGTCTTTCTTGCACTGGGGAGCCCAGCCCTAGATACTACTCAATTCTCTACCCGCATTCCTTCTTCTGTTTACTAGCACCTTCTTCTCAACTCAGAAGGTAAATTTCAGGATGCAAAAGTAATAAAAGCACAGATGAAAAATAAGTACATATTAGGAAACTTAAATTACTATAATAACTACTATATATCCGTGTTTTATATAGTAAAATACTATTTTAAAGCTTCCAGAAAAAAAAAAAAAAAAAAAAAAAACTTTATATACCACAGACTACAACCATTTTACCCTTGAATTGAATATTACTCACTTCTTGCACTTGAGGCATCACCATTGGTTAGGAGCTCAGGATCTACCTGCATCCCATCTAGACAGACAGACAAATCTCCCACCACTTCTGCTGGTTCTCTGTCTCCAACAAGGTGCAATGTTACAACTACCTGCTCAACTGAAAATGAACAGTAAAAAAATGGAAAATTATGTTACAACATGATAAAAAGTAGATTTTATTCAGGAGGAAAGTCACAGACCACAACATTCAAGACAGAACAACAGTTCTATGTCCATAAATTTCTGCTTTGTATAAAATTAATCATTCCTAAATATCAGTAAAAAGATATTGTTTCTATGAAAGGAGGAAAAGCAGAGCATAAGCTCATTTCCACTTAAGGAAAGGAACATAGTTACAGAAGTTGAAATTCAAGTTTTTGTTCATACTTCTGAATCAAACAAAAGAGCTGTCCTCAAAAGTTTGGAAATGTAATTTTAATTCATTCACTGTAGACATCAGTTCTATCTTCAGATTAAAAGATTCTACATTTATCATCTAATCACAAGATCCACGGTTAAAATGAAAAGACTTTCTATCATATTCGGAGACCAAAAAATACTTGTAAGGTAGATTGACTCCATGTCACTGTGAAACACAATTGTAAGTACTCTTGAAGCAGTTTGAACCAAATTCACTGAATTACAGGGGGATTTCACACAGAACAATGGAGTTACCCCAGGTAATTTTCAGACAGATTCAGCAAGAGTAACACTGCCAGGAGGACATCTTGTAGCAGTGCTACTAACATGCTAAAGCTATCGCACACACACTTAAGAGGCTAGAAGTAAACACAGCATCAAAGGACAAGGATGACAACTCAAGGTTCTGTGTTGTAGTAACAAATTCTGAGGTAGGGAGAAATTTTGTATTTCCCTTTCAGGTTCCATAGGATACACATACAGTCTAAAGGCTAAATAGTTCTGAGATGAATACTACAATATTATCCATCCTTATAACACTACCTAAAGAGAAAAAAAATAAACTTCATATACTTTCTTGTCTAGAATCATAAATATATGAGCATTCTCACAATTCCAAATTTCAACTACGCTTTCATTATTGCACATACTAGTTAAATGAAAACATCATGTTTTCAACAATACCACGGCAAATTGTAATATTAAGAAAAATACACACATACATACTGCAGAAGTAAGATAAATGTATTGTCCTTAAATGCAATCTATAGTAGCGAAATTCTGTAGCAAAGGGAACTCCTATGACCTACTATTCTTCAAGATTTGCAAGCAGCACTCAGGTTTACAGATGTCCAAAAAATTCTGTTTCAAGTGTTTTGCATCTTATACTTACGCTTCATACTGTTGGATTTCAAAGTCTCACGAATATCCAGAGCAGCACTTCCCAGAAGAACATCAGATTTTAGTGTCTGATGGCTCCAGACTCGAAAGTTTAATTTGCTCACAGGAGTGACAATTCTAAGAGGAGGGGAAAAAAAAATAAACACACACACACGAGAAAAAAGTTTCAAGATTATGCATATTGCGAGTACTTTGTTTTAAATGAAAGGAAAAAAAAATCACAATTAACATCTATGTGTAACCAAAAAAATACTTATTCTTGCAGTTTCACATTTCACAAGCGTTCAGAGTTTTTGTACCCTGATGTTTGAATTATTCAGATACAGCTGAAGACAACAAACTTGGTAGCTGAAGAGGTTATTTGATAATTCATGATTTTCCATAAAAAAGAACATATCAAAAGCTGATTGTTCCTCTAATAAGCTGCCACATACTTAGCCATGCTACAAAAAAGAATCAGGAACACATACAAAATTATTTAACATTTTAATAGAATACTTGTTGCAGAATACATTGTCTGAGACTAGAAGATGTCTCTAAGACTCTAAGACTAAGACTCTAAGACTCTATGTCTCTAAGACTCTAAGACTAAATGACTCAAAGAACTTCCCATGTCACACCCAGGAGCAAAATGTACTACTTATATGTTATCCCAGTTTGATTATGTTCTTAGAGAAGAGGTTTCAGGCTTGTTTCCGTTTCTCTCCATTAAAAATCAAATAATTCAAATAAAAGTTTAACTGTTCAGTTTTACTTTCATTTTCTCAATGCTTCTCTTAAATGTACATGCTCCAGAAATTATACAGATATCTTCATATCATGCAAATCAGAACCCATGTCTTAAAAGAAAAAAAGAAAAGGCAAAACAATACAACACAAAAGCAAACAAATGAAAACCCTCAAGTCTGATGTCAATTACATAGCATCACTTAGCTCAAATAATCCAACTGGAAAGGAAACTATCAAACCTACACTGTAAGATGCTGCTTCCACTTCGGACTATATGTATTGTTGCATTTTTCTGTCCTCCTTGACTGTCCATCTACAGAGACTTCCACATAAGGGCTAGGTCCAAACCATTTATTTTTTTCTTTTAGTTTTGCTGAAATAACTGTTAAAAAGAAAACAACAATGGACTCGATGAGACTTCAGCTACAAATGATGTTTTTCAGTTGGGTGCTTCAGGATCCAAGTCTCAGGTCACTGATCCTCGAAAATAATGTTCAAGAGAATAAATATAAGAAACACACGAAAGACTTACTCTTGTATTCCAGACCATTTTATACAATGTAATCACTCACAAAAAAAATTAAAACACTCAAGTATATTTTTTCTAGAGGATAAGACCCTATAAATGGGAATTGTCAGTGTAAGATCCACAAATGTGTAAGGGTTGAACATACAAAATATCTTCTATTATCTCCAGCAGTCCCCAATTTTTTTTTTAAATTCTCACCTGTCAAGAAGGCCAAAACATGATTTATTTCTCTCACTGAAGAGCCATGGGCAGCTATTTGGCCTCTTCTGCCAAAATTAACTAATTAAAAGTCAAGGATGTTTTTAGTGTTAAGGTTTCTACAGAAAAGCAAACTTCCAAAAAAAACTAGCCACAGGTAAGCTCCAATTTTCAATAACTACCTACTTTTCTAAACAAAGCCAAACCTGGATTGGACATGGAACGCTTTAGAGCTTTAGTTGTGCTAGTGAGTACATAATTGATATTAATGTCTGGACAGTGATGATCTGATGCTATTGCCTCCATTTAGCCAAAGAAAACTATGGGTGCACCTGTCCACCCTCAATATCCCTTTGATTCACAGGCAAGGAATGTTCTTGGATACCTCAACAACACTAAGCTCAAAACAGGACCTAAAACCAATATAGAACCATTTCTAGTTGGCTAGTGAACTCCATTCTGTTTTGACTAATGACAGCCTCATGTCCTCTATTTTCATCATCCATCTCCGCTGCACTACAGGATTAAGTAAAAAAAAAAAAAAAAAAAAAAAAGCAGACTAATTCAAGCCCATATGGCTAATCTACCTAGATTCCCTTTATAGGCTACACTCCTTTAGAGATTTAGAGAAGTAGCTTAGCATAAAGTGCTCTAAGTTGCTCCAAAGGGAACTTCTTTCTCTTTGCAGAGATCCTATGGAAATTTTATTTCATTAGCTACCGTTAGTCTTCCTAAATGGCTCCTCCTCTTCCCCTTGCATCACCAGGATTTCAACATTACAGCATCTCATGCCTCAGCAACCTTAAGGCACCAAGACCTGGTTTGATACAGCACAACTCTGCAATGCTCTAACTCTTTTCAAGGCTCTTACTTGCACAAACAATCTGAAAGCTCAGTTAAAACTACAGTGAAAACAGCAAAGCTAAAAGAGGAGGAAGGGGTGTTTATAGAACTTTCTACATAAACAGGAAAGACGGCTTGCACAGGAAATCGTTTTCTTGCAGATTGTGACTGAAGTTCTAAAGAAATTAAGAATCAAACATCTCCAGCCTAAAGCTGGAGCTTCACTTTGCTTCACTTTCTCTGTAGGAGTCACAGACCTTTTAATGGGACAAACCTTAGACACCTTTTTCACTCTCAGCTCTGTAGGACATTCATCAATCTTCCTCTCCAACACCTAGGCAGGCAGACAGGATTTCTCTTAAAGTCTCACTGCCACTTAAAACAAAAGAACAAATTGACCCTGTTGTGATAGCTAGAGACAGTATATATTAGTTTCACTCTTCTTCCTACTTTAAAGCTCCCACCTGTTTTTGGTGATTCTTTTCCTCCCTATGATATAATGTTTGTGAAACTTCTACATACACTCACGTATATTCCACGCTAGGGGTGCCATATTTACATGTGGTGATTCTAAACAGAGAACATCCACACACCTCCTATTCCCATGCTTCAGAATTCAACCTTGATCTGTCAAGAATTTTTGCTGGGTAGAAAACAAGTGAGAAAACTTTACACTAAAGTCTGAGCAGCTGCTCTTTTGGTAGCTACTGCAAGAAGTATACCATGGAAATGCACTCCCATGCAATCTGCAGGTGCTCACAGTAATATTCTAACACTTTGATTAAAACTCCTTTACAATGCTGGTCATAGAAATGTGCTAACAAATGACAGTCAAGAAGTCAAACTCTATAAACATCAGTTCAGATTCACTTGACTTGATTATTAAATCATAGAATCATAGAAGGCCTAAGGTTAGAAGGGACCTCTATATGTGATCTAGTCCAACCCCCCTGCACACACAGGGTCACCTAGAGCACGTGGCACAGGGCTGCATCCAAGCGGGTCTTGAAGATCTCCAGAGAA
>JAUBNY010000198.1:755441-771991 GCA_032275445.1 Crypturellus soui
TCTTAAAAGATCTTAAAAGATGCAAGAACTTTGAAGTTTTGACATCTAATTGAAGTATACAACACACATGACCTACTGTATTTTTTGGCTCAACCTACGAGCCACTTTATCATCAGTCTCCTTACAGACTATCATCTCTCACTCAACAAGTAAACATACCGTGTAGAGAACTCTAATGAAAATATAAAAGGTTGGTATGAGTAAATAAAGAATGGACATATGCCAGGAAAGTACCAGGAAAAAACAAAACCAGATGAGCAAAGGTTAAAAGAGTAGCTTTTATTGGTAACAAAGGACACTTTTTGTAGCAATAAAATTGAGGAATGTGTTTGTGTCAAGATGAGAATGCCTTAGCTCCAATCAAACTGCAGCACAGAAGTGTAGCTAGTAGAAGAGCCCGTGCTTTTCTAAAGAGAGGAACGGTAACAGGGTTAGGGCACAAAGCATATACACCTTCCTTTTCCTCTTCACCCAAAGGAAACCAAACTGCAGCTATAAATATGAATATATTCCAAATAAGGGAAAACCAAACAGCAAGTAGGATTAGGGAGACCAAATCCCAACCCAAAAGCTACCCTATAGCAGCTACTGACTCCTTACAGGGTTTAAAAGATCTATCCAAAGAGTAGTTCACTATCCCAAAGGGGAGACCAAGAAACAGTTCAGTGGCTACCGAATAGCAAGAGTTTCTAGGTATTAGCTTCTGCTGCACTAGTTTCTTGCAACCTCATGCACAAAAGTGAATCATGAACCTGCACCTTATTGATACGCTAGACTAAGACCAAAGATGGCTCTGCTCTTTGTATTATGAACAGATTTAAAATTGTAGTGATAAAGGACCAGGGAACCCCTAAGAGCCTCAAGCATTTTTCATAAAAACACTGGGGCAACTCTGCAAGACCAGTCTTCAAAGCTGATTCCTTGTTTTTCCTGAGCATCTACATTGGTAACTAGCCTCAAAGAGGAATTTAACATAGAAAAGGTTATAATTCACAGTTATATTGGAAAGGATAAGAAATGTTGAACCTGGCTATCCAAATAAAATGACTGCTCACAAAAGGCAAAAGTTGTCTTACAATTTTGAAACGAGATATCCAGATGACATTCACCACCAGTAATCACCAGTGTTCCTCAAGTCAACCTCACAGGTTAGAAAAACCTGCCCATCAACATAAATCTGCAAATTCCAACAGCACTGCTTGCAACCCAAATTAAACTATGTCATCATCTCCCAAAGACTTGCACCAAAATAAAACAGAATTTCTTCATTAGCATTTCTGTGCACACAAAATCTCCTTCTATATCTCAACAGAAATACTACCCTTGACCTTTTCTGCATATATTGATATTGAATAAAATAATTTAAAAAAGAAAAAGATATGCAAAGAAAGTTTTGTAACATGCAGAAATAAAAGATATAATTTTTAATTTTCCTTTTCTGTAATATATCACTATTTCTCCAACCATAAGCTGTTCTCAAAGACACTAAGATTGTTGTAGGCAGAAGAGTCAGTGGCAAAACAGGCTTTGCTACCAACTCAGATAATCTGCCACTGAACTTCTTATGATCATTTACTCTTAACTCAAAAAATGTTAAGCTTTGGCTAATTTTTAATATATGCTCAGATTGGGGAAAAAAGACAAAAGTGTACACAAACATATGCCTTTTGCTGAATTCCAAGGAGTCTGGCAAAGCCACAGTGGAGCTGCACAAGATAATTAAAACCATTTGTGAAAACAAAGAGACAGTCTATTTTTATTTCAGCTGTTTCCTTGTCATGGCGCAATCCATTTCAAGGAGGACAATAATTCATATATGCAAACCACTAAGCTAAAACTGTTTCACTACTGTAATCTTGAGAGAGCAATACTTAAAATGGCTGTTTCTTAAATACCAGAGTTGGAAGACCAGATATATTAAACTTGGCAAGCTTTTTAACACAAAATAGAGTTTTAAAGTATTTTTAGGTATGCAAGGGATATTTTGTAACTAGTCAAGTATATTTTATACTATGCTGGAGTTGCTGACATTAGCCTATCGAGCCTCCTGCATTTTATTAACCGCAACGTTAAATAATTCATTTCACTTTTACTGTCTCTTTAAAAAAGCCTACTGTTATAATATTGCATTGACTTAAAGCTAAACATCAAAATATTTATGCAATGAGTTTTCGTTAAAAGTTTTCCCTCTTAGTGCACATCCAGAGCAATTATCAAATTTGGTCTGGGAAGTAGGCAGGTACCCTTGAGGCAAGGTAAGCAGTCTGTCATTCAAGAAATCAAATATTCAGATTTTATTCCTCTTATGCCTGAAAACACCCAAAGTGTTATCAGGGCCAGAAATACACTTGCAAAACAGAAGTCTAAGGGTTTGTATTCTTTTATCCATTTCTTAATGGGTGAAATACTAATTTTCTAGGCTCCCTCTAATGTGTCAAAATCAATGTTGGTTGACCTTTTTAATAGAGGTACAAACCTAAATATCTGACTGCAGAACATAATTAATCAAAAAAAAAAATCCAAATAATCAACCTGAGCCCCAAATCCGCCTCCATAGTAGCTGGTCTACTGATAGTGAAGACAATTACACCACATTTATTTATGGATGACTTACAACAGAGAGCTTATATTTATCACCTGAAAACAGAAAACCTGAAATCACCACCACTTGAAAACGTGAAAATCAGCGGATAATATCATGATTAGTGTTGCTGCCTGGAAGAGGTGAAGCCTCCAGAATTGGTGGTAACCAATTATACATTGGACCAAGTTCCCAGAGTGAACAATATTCTCGACTTCTCACACAAAAGTACCTTTCTGACACCATAAAATCCCTAAGCTTCTCTAACCTTACACAATTCCTTCCGGAGTCTTGTTATACACCTCCGACAAAAAGGTGTCAGGTCCCAGCAATCAGAACTATCACATCCTGTAGAAATTATAGTTCTCTCTCCTAATACTTTCACTTCTTTGCACTTTGAACTGTTTCCTGTACTATGTTTTGGAGAATAACGCTCTCCGAGGAAAAAAAAAATTTTATATATATATACATATATATACACACCTATATATATATACACACATCTATATATATATAGATGGTGTTACTTCAGTGCCATCCTTCCTGAGACAGGAAGGAAATACAGTTAAAGAGTAAAATAGTGCACAACAGGCTTGTATTGACTAAACTCTAATGGGCAAAGACTTTTTCTATTTTATTTTTTTAAAGAAAGCACTGTTCTCCAGGCTTCAAAAAATAAAATGTCTTAAAAGCATACATCACATTTTCCAGTGGCAATTCTTGAAAAAAAATTTGCCAGGTGAAAAGCAGCTGGTGTGCCCATATAGTTTATAAGCAGTCACTATTAACTGTGTGCTAACAGTAAACAGATTGGATATCTACAAGCATTAGTCCTTCCTTTGAATAGCACTTGTTTTATAAAGATAATATATCTACAGCACACAGCCTACCCAAATAAGACTCCACTGCATCTATAGAAATATTCACATTTGTTTTACAGCTTGGAGGTTACATTTCTCATTCTGCATGGGTTAGATCCCATTTAGACCTACAGTACTTTTAACCTTCAGTCAGTTCTGAGGTTAAACAGTTTATACAAAGTAAAATTCTAATCGCTGGCACCTTAGAGTCAAATATTAATGCTGATGTTGACAGTGGCAGGTTATTTTGGATCTTACCTTAAAATCATCAAAAGCAGTCTTCTGAAGCAATCTCTACCCAAGCCCTCCTCCTGCCTTTTGCTGCAACATGGCAAAGAAAGAGTTTATCTGGGGGCTCTCTGCTTATCACTTCTTTAGACACATGACACTAGCGTGAAGAGATGGTCACCAAAATCCACTGGCCATAAGCTGCTTATTGACTGTATTCAATTAATTTTTAATTAGGGTAAGGCAATAATCTTAATGTGATCACCCTGAGTAAAAAAAATAAAAAATAAATAAAAAAAAAAAACTAAGTTATTTTTCCTCCCCACTCTTTAAGCAAACTTCTTCCTTGAAATCTATTAACAGATGAGCACCTGGAAGAGAGATTTTAAGTGACCTTCCCTTTTCCTACCTTGTGGTAGTTTAACAGTTTTACTGAAAAGCAAGAAGTTATTAGTAATAGGCAGGGAAAACACTGATGAACACTTCCAAATCTAAACCAGAAAGATATTCCAAGTTAAAAGGTTTCTTCACACAATATACATGAAAAAAATTAAAAGGAAAAAAATACCATAAAACAAACAAAAATGTTGCCTCTCGTGATCCCAATTGCCTATAATTTGGGGGTGGGGCAGAGTATATGTAGGTAGCCAGTAATGCTGCAGCAATGGCAGAAAGTCTTGTGAAAAATCTTCACGCTGGCCGAAAACACAAGTCTGCTTTGTTTTACTCTTAAACAATCCTGACTGTAGTCTAAACAACTCACCAGAAACATTTGTCTTATCTCAGAACCCTTTTTTCCTTCATGTATTTTAGTTCTTCCCTCATGTATTTTAGTTCTTCCCTATTCTGTGCATACTTAAAATTTCGTTATCTAAAAGTGATCCTGAAGTAATGCAAATAAAAGTGTGCTCCTAATACCATGCAGGGAAACATGGGTACCTTAAAATGACAGCACAATTCTATGAATCATTTTCTGATTTCCTCTCAAGTGCTTTTTATAGAATCACAGAATAATTTTGTTTGGAGAGGACTCTGGAGGTCACCCAGACCAACACCCCATTGGAAACAGGGCCAGCTTCAAGTCAGACCACTAATTCAGCACATTAAACCAGTGCCAAGGTACAAGTTGCAGTAAAAGGATCTCAAGATCCAAGTTTGCAGGTGTAATAACAATGAAGAGATTTGCTCTGTGGTTTTATACAAAAGTACATCCTATTTTCTTAATGCATAAATGCACACAAACGCCTTATACTCCTAACTTTGAGGCTCTTCATGTCTCTCCCATACTGCTACCAAAGAAAAACAGGAGTCCACAAGAGTTAAAATATAAAGTGTTTTAAAGATGCCTTTCTTAGTTTTTTTCCTCTTAATATTTGTGATAATAGACAAAAGTGAAATAGGTGAACTCCAAACACAGCCTACTTTGTCTTAGGCAGTCACCCTCCAGCAAAGTTCAATTACAAAGTCAGCTTCCATTTCACAGGACATTTCTCAGAGCCGAGAGTTTACTTTAAGAGTTCACGCGAAGAATAAATCAAACTGCTTTACTAATATCAGAAGCAAAATCTACACATTCTAAAAAGCATTTTGTTTGGCAAGATTTATTTTGTTTCACAATTAAACTTTCAGAAGTACAATTCTCTTTAAACGGAAATCCGTAAATTTACTTTAACTGGTTTCAAATTTAAAAACGAGGAACATCTTCCAAGTTAACTTTCTGAAGCATTCTCCAACTCACTGCTTTCCAAAAATAACTCTGGAGTTAGCAAATTACTACTGTTCCTTTATCACATTATGATGCATGCTTCTTTGCATCTTTTGTTAAAAATAATTTTAAAAAGTATTTTTCATGCTTATTAAGAGGGTTCTTTTGGGCTATTTTCTTTTTAAAAAACATTATTGTTTCTTTATTTTCCACATTGTTCATATCATACACCTTACAAGGAGGATCAAAATAAATACTTTCCAAATGTTGTATTTAAAAATGGATCTGCCTAATATCTTTTAACTTACGGCTTCTTCTTCTGGCCTGTTAGCTTCTTTGAAGGAAACAACTTGACTAAACAGGTACTTAGCTTTGTTACATGCCCATTTTTCACCTACTCTTTTTCCTTCCTTCTAGAAATTTCTTCCTTTCCGCTTCGCTGCTGCACTTTCATTAAGGTGCCTCTTACCAGTCTTTAGTTAGTGCTGAGCCTTTAAGAACATTCTGTGAGAGTTAAACCTGACTTACTGCAGCTATGTCCTCATCACCAAGGAGTGCAGCGTAGTAGAAGTGGAGCTAGAAAGCAAGACAAAACTGCAGATCCACCATCTACATCGCATGTGTTTCTGGAGTTTTACTTTGGACATCATTGCTCTCTCCCTTTCAGCTTGCAGATGTTTCACAGAACACTTTCCTTCCTTCACAATGACACAGAGGTGACCCCACAGTTTACCCTTTTCCTTGATCATGGTGTAGGTCTGTTTTTCCCTTTTTCTGCACACAACATAGGCTAGAACAACACTGTTTCTACAAAACTACTGGCCCAAAAGCAGTTGTACTGATACAAAAGCAGTTAAAAATAAGTAAACAAAGATCTTTTAGCTAAAGTGATTAAAGTTATTTTGAACACAGATATACTTAAGTGACTAATACTAGAGGTGAAGGAAAGCTCTGTCACAACTCACAAAATATTTGTGTCTTCAAATAGGATGCAAGAAAGGTTCCTAAGGACCAGAAGAGAGCAAATGTCACTCCCCTTTTCAAGATGGGTGAAAGGAGGACCTAGGGAACTACAGGTTAGATAGTGTCACCTCAATCCCAGGCAAGATTGCGGAATAAACCCTCCTAGAAACCATTTCCAAACATACTGAAGACAAGCAGGTGTCTGGAGTAGTCAGCATTGATTTATGAAGGGAAAGTCATGCCTGACCAACCCGAGAGGCTCTACAGTAAAACAAGTGGCTTGGTGAATGAGACACGTGAAAAGCCATGCTGAAGCCAAGGTGAACAATGTCTCCTGTAACATCTTCAAAGACAAACCGATGAAACTCAGACTAGATCAGTAGACTGTGAAGCAACCTGAAAACTGACTTGTACAGATGGTGATCAGAGGCACAGCAGAAGACCAGTCACCAGCAGTGCACCCTGGGGACCAATTCTGGGGCCAATATAGTTTAATGTCTTCATTACCGACCCAGATGAAAGACAGAGCACCTCCTCGGCCCGTTTGCTCACCGTACCAAATTGGCAGGAGTGGCTGATACCCCAGAGGGACCTGGGTTGAACGATACCATCCTGAGGGACCTGGACAGCTTACAAGGATGAGCAGGGGAACCTTAAGAAGTTCAAAGTGAGATGCAAAGCGACCTTTTCACTGCATATAAATACTTGACTGGGGGTAGGGAAGGATCCATACTTCTCCTAAGATCTGTATCCAAATCCACTGCACAAGCCGAGGCTAAGTACTTGTCTTTTAAAAACAACCTCCAGTTATCTGATTGCCAGTCTTTATGAAAAAGAACAAACGACGGAGCTTGAGACCATCTTCTACAAACTACCTATGACCAGCTCATAGGAAGATGTGGGTTAGCTTCAATTAATGACAACCAAGTAACACGAGATCAAAATATATAAATAAATACAACAAAAAAGCAAGGCCCAATTCAGTCATTTCCACAGAAAGAATGTCATTGTACACCTTATATACACACTGATTTCCTGAATATTTTAATTTTTTTTACTCAGATAAGTTATCTCATAAAACATTCATATGTCATTGCTTTGGAACCTATGGTATTCCTTCATAATTTTTATAACATCAGAGATGGGGAAGTCATTGAATATCAAGGTTGCTTTTCTGTTTACTCAAAAAGATGTCGCTATTGTGTTATTGGCAAGTGTCCATATGCTTCTAACTTTAAGAAATTCCTTCCTTTTCATTCTTACAGGGATAGCTTTGCAGAGCAAGTCTGGATAGTTATTTGTTATTCTGTATCTCTCCCATGCACCTACAAAGCCTCTAAAATCCAAGCTTTGTAATATTTTCAACCAACTTACCTTATTTTGCATTAAAAAAAAATGTTAACTCATGCATTATCTTAATTTGGGCCAGAACCTTACTAAAGTCTGTTCATCCTCCAATGATTTCTACAAGCTCCTCCTGGACACTCACATAAATACTCCAAAGCTAAGTGGAAAACTTCAACAATACAGTTTCACTTACAGTGGAAGAAAAACAACAACAACAAAAAAACCTATGTTGACAAAAATCCCACTGATATGTATAGGTACCTTTACTATGGAGTCATAACATAGCTGCATATTAAGCTGACAAATTCACATGAACACGCACTTCCACAAAGTTAACCAAAGTTAACACCGCAGAACTGTTAGTCCTTAATTTGCTTCCCATGGGGAGGGAGAGAAAATAGTCACTGATATCATAGCTACATTGGAGCACCAATGTAGAGTTTACATATATTTCAAAAGTCTTTGAAGTGTCTACAAGAATCTAATATAAGCAGTCTCTAAACTGTAAACTGTCATAGGAAAATAAAATACAAGGCTACCACCTTCTCTTTCACAACCCAGCTTGCAGCTTTTGAACACGTAGCTTTAGAAGCAGTTCCATACTGGGTTACTACTGATAGAGGAGAGCACCTACAGAGGACTCTGTAGTCTATGCCAGCTTGTTTTGCTTCTTGTTTATCAATGGTTCAAACACATCTTTAGTTAACCAAATCTATACACAGCTTTCAGTCATGGGAAGATGAAGGAAGAAAGCTTGACCATTAAATTGCTGCTAACTGTATTCATCACTAAGTATAAGAGTTGCTTTACACCTAATTCCTCTGTACAATTGTATTTGCAGCAGTAATAACTGCTAAGACTCCTCCTCCAAGAAGCATAGAAATGAAGTACCAGATATGCATCAATTCTTCTCTCAAGAACATGCACAGAAAAATATCAGCAAATGATCTCCTCTGACAAGAATTACCTTGCTGAACAGTTTCACTGCAGGCATTCAAGCAATAAAGCAAATCACAACAGACTGGATAGTTCGCAGTTCAGCCTAGCAAGCACTACCCAAGAAATAATGATTCATCCCTGCCACCAATGACATAATCATAAATTTATGATATGTGATTATTTGAAATTTCTTGAAGAGAAAGACCTTTGTCACCTGCTGCTCATAACCAATCCAGCAAATGAAGTGGAAGGAGATGTAGTTGCTCTTGATTAACTTGGAAACTCAGGTAGAACAAGATCAGACTCTGAACTATTGAATCCAACGCACATTCCTTACAATTAACTATTTATCATGGTATGGATACACACGCATTGTCCAAAAAGAAAAATAGTATGAAAACAACAGAGTTAACATGGAGGCAGAGAAGGAGACAATTCCTAAGTCTCTGGATCTGTTCTGGCAGCCTGACTTTGCTGAAAGAGGACCCCCACTTTTTCCCTTCTATGCTCTTTCTCCCAGCCACACAGCCCCTTCCCATTGTTTTCCCAGTGTTATTGCTAAATTGACATTCAGTGATCTGTTTCAATTCAGTAAATCCTTGGAGAGGAGTTAAAAAACAAAAACATAGGATTCCTAGTAACAGCAAAACACATTTTTAGAGAAAGCCCTGGCAAAGTGTTCTATATTGCCTAGCATTCTGTTTCTGAGTATAGTTCAGTGTGAACACCTTTACTGCCACACACACACACCCCTTTTCAGTGCCCACTTTTTCGTGAGGCAAACTAAAAAGGTGTATATGCCCATAGTGTTATAATGCAATGTACTGATCTTTGTCAGCATCAAAGCTTTCTTCTGGATACAAAACCTAAAGCTTCTATAATTCCGAAAATGGCTTAGTAATTGTACTAGTAAATATTTTTATTCAGTGTGTAAAGCATGATAACTCTTACTGAGCTGAATATAAGGCATGAAAGCAGAACTGCAAAATACAAAGTGTTGAATTCACTCTTTTAGAAATAAGTTAAATTACAAAAAGCAAAGAAATTAAGACTGTGAGGTTCTCTCTCACCATGGATCCTACCCCTAGCATTACTGTTTCTGAATCCCCTGATCCTCCAGCATGGTATTAGCTATGCTTAATGATGAATTTAATTTTATATTTTCCCGACCCAGACACACCTTTAATACAGTTCACCACAAAGTACACAGTGTTGGGAGGAACATGCGTTGCAGAAGACATTTTCACCTGCAATATCACCACAAGGAGGAGGGAGGCTTTTCCTTCAGAAGTTAATATCCCAAATGGACAGGTAAGCAAGGTTTTCCTTCAATGTTATCTTTTGCTTTAATAACACTCAATTTATCACTAACGGCATAAAAATCCTGCAGCTCCACCTGTGACAGGTTTCTACATAGAGAAAATCTGTTTGTCCAATTTAGATTTCAGAACAAGGGTTAAACACTGATTCAATGGGTGCACAAAGAGAGGAACAAAAGAGAAAATCATTGCCTTGTGATAGCTTATTCATTGACCTGAACTAGATTTGGTTCAGGCAAATGTTTAACAAATGCGGTATTGCTCTGAAAACTGGCCCTTCTAATAAACAGCATATGCCACATTTACAGAAGACAAATATTTGCACTTATTTTACGTAGACATACTCTATTATTTTAGAATATTTGACAGATTTCTTTAAGATTTTTATACTAAACTGGGATATTAACAGTTAAATTATTTAAGTGATATTCAAAAAAAAAATTTTGAATGTCTTACTGGTAAATTCAATTCAAAAAACACACAAAGTATGCCAATTATCTATAAGAATTGCCCATTAATCATAAGATTTTTTTTAAAAAAAAACAAGGCAGACAAGGTATTTTCCTATATCTTTGACATTTCATTCCTCTTTCCTTTTACTGTTATGTACTTAGTTTTCTTCAAATAGCTGATGACTACACAGGATAGATGAACTCCATACATTTAGAAAAGAGGCAGTCTTGCTAACCTTATACCAAAAAAGTGCGATCAGTGCTACACAATTGTGTGACTTTAGTTTGCTTTTTCCTCCAGTCTCCTAAACTCATGAATTTTCTTTTTCTCCTCTTTCTTTATAGACTGAAGTGCTCTTCTCCTGCAAGATTACTGCAGGAGGCTAAATGGGGAGGAAAGGTAAAAAGGTAAAAATCTAGTGAATACATGGGATTTCACTAATTTCACAAAAGTCTGGTCAAAAAACACGTCATCACATTATGAACATTTTTACATATTAATAATTAAATTTAACTACTTTCTGAAGATATGCAAAAGGAAATTTTATATATATATTCATATATATATACATATATATATGCACACACATACACACAAACTTGCATAGTTGTTGGGGAAACATATATATACACACACACAGACACACTTGCAGTGACAAGTCCAGTGAAAATAAATTAATCAAAATGATCCAAGTGTCAATTAATTCAGGACCCGACTAGTAAAAATATAATAATAAACATCAAAGTTAAGGAATCTTTAAAAAGAAAGAATTTACACGATTTAACTGTTTTGCAAATAAATCAAGAAGAAAGTAGAGCTTACAGCACTGGCAGAGCGAAAGGTATGCTATTGGTAAAGTAAAAACGTGGTGTTTGAAGAATAGGGCTTAATCCATTTAAACACTGGAGAAATCAAAACCTGGATGTTCAGCTGCCAAACAGGAGTAATAGTTATTAATATATAATTAAAAGGAAACTAGCACTGAGGGCAGAAGCAAGCATGAGGGATGGATACTGACCAAAAGCATGTTAAAAATTAATACACTGAACTCTTCCATGTCTCAATACACATCCTTCAACCTATTGAGCATTCAGTCTTAACTTATTTTACTGCACTAGAAGAAGCAAAGTGAAGAAAGGCAGTAACTGGTCCACTCATAGTCCTACAGAGAACACGAGCTACTTGTACAGGCAGAACTTCAATTACAGTCACTTGAAAGTGAAGGAATCATCATCAGTTCATTCAATTTCTAAATTAAAGTGGATATGTAACCAAACAGTCACAAATTTCATGTTCTTCATAGAGATTGCATCGCAGATGGTTAGCTATTCAATGAATTAATGAATAAAGTAGGACCAGATCAGTGACCCTTACAATGTCTTTTCCTATTCAAAAGCTCTTTAAGGTTAAACTGAACTTTTCCTTGGTACTAAACTTTAGAGAGATTACCAAGTATCTACCAGTTAGAAGCTAATACTTAAAAAGAAAAAGTACGTCTAAAGTGAAAACCTGACAAAAAAACAATATTGAACTGTTAACAGAGAACATTAAGATTTTATAGATGCTATTATTTAATATTCTTCTTGAAAGCTCCAGATTCGCTATCGTGATCCACAAACTGAAGCCAAAACTCTGCATAGCTCAGGTAAACGGCAGTCTCAGTTAACTACTTCTCTTAACAAAAAATAGTGTTTCACACAATTCTATTTTTAATAACCCACCTGGAGAAAACGAGCCTTTTCCTGATCAATCACAACTTGATCTGAATCTAAGGTTTGAACTTCAAAAATCGACTGCTGAAAGGCAAACACAGAGGCAGTCCTCTTCAGGAGTGAAACAACAGGCTGCTCCTATAAACACAGTTTAGGATAGCTTAGACGGGTTGGTGGAAGGCAGGCATCAGCGTCTACATGAGAGGACTGTAAGAAAACTTTTTCTTTTTTCCTTTTACTTTTTAAAAAAAAAAAAAAAACAGCACATGAACATACTGCTAGCTTTTTAAAAACGATCTGAATAACCAGTGTAACAAAATCTAGTATCTTGTTTCCTAAGAAAGAAACGTCCTTGATGTTTTATTACCAGCCTGTTCTGTGCACCACTATAGTAAAAGTAGAAATTCCAGGCATAGCTTTGGAGCTGGTCATATGAAATGGGGCTGCATTTTTTCAAGTGTTCTTTTCCAGTTTGTTACCTACTTTTATTTCAGTGCAACAGAATTTGCGATACTGATGAAGAAAATGGTAAGTCCTTCAGCTACAGCAACTCTGTACTACAAGAAGACAGACCAGAGCATCAGACACTTACAGAAAACACTGGAGTCCTTATTGCTTTATTGTCTGGATGAGAGCAAACAAAAACCACCTTTCTGTCTCCCAGATGGTAGCAGAATTAGATAAGCCAAATCGCAGCTAAGGAATGAAAACAAGCAAACGGACTGCCTAAAGCTTTTTTTAAAATATTCATTTTATGAGATAGCATGAAGTAAATACCTAGAAAAAAAGAGAATACTCCCAAGCAAGACTACAATCACAGCTTGTCTGTTTGTTCCTCTGAGGCAAGCGCATACCTCCCAGGGGTTCCATAGCCAAGCAAAGCACACTTTGGGTAAGCAACTGAGCTAAAAGCTCTCACTTATGCATGCATATTCCCTCTCCTTAGGTGTAAAAGCACAAAGTAGCTCCCCTATCAGACATAAATAGTGCACAGACTGACAAAAATCAGAAGATTAAGTGAGCATAGCTGGATAGCCAAACAGCAAGGCTTAAAATTAAGTAGCAACAGTGGCCATGCTCTCAGAAGCTTCACCGTTATCCTTTACCTTTTTCTTGTCCACTAACCCTATATACAATTTTCCCTGTTTATAAGCAGAGATAAGTTGTTTTCTGCTGCAATACGAAAGATATTTTACTATGATTGAATAAGATTATAACTTTGTTTAAACAACTTCAAATTAACCAAATATGCTTGTTTGCATGCTATCATCAACAGACAGGAACTGATAACACTATTGAGAAGCGACTTAAATAGTGGTTATACCACAAAATAGAAGCACAAAGAATTTATTTTGTAAAACACTTTAGAAGCATACATGTTTTTAAAGCAGTCCTAAGGACAAGCTTTCTTAAAAACAGTGATAGATGTAACCTCTACAACTGCAGCATTACGCTACTTAACACATGTCCTCCTGTTACCTTGTTTATTCTGCAGATAGCTTCCCCAAACCACTTTGAAGCTTTAAAACAAATAAACAAGACAGCTTCATATTTGAGGTTTGTTTCACCATGAAAGATATTTTACACAGGGAGAGATAACAGAGCAGGGGGGGAAAAAAAGGTAAATTCATATAAATAATCTTCTTTCAATCTCTCTTAAGCACCAAAATAACTGTTTAATCTGTAAGAAGCTTTCAAAGTTAGCACTCAAGTCTCAGTTATTTTCCACTACAACACCATCTTTCACATGTGCTGTATCAGTTCTTCATTTAAAGACAAAAAAAATTCACTTTGAATCAGAATGCTGCACATTATTCTGATGATCACTTGGAAGTGAATGCACTCTGGGTGGTGATTAAAACTGTCAGTCAAGCCAAAACCAAGAATGCACACTAGACCAAGCTCAGATTTAAACAGCTATAGCAAAGAGCAATGTGACTGTCATAAAATCAGACCTGCTCTAGACTTTCACTATAAGGGGAGAGAACAGAGCTTAAACTTATGCCTTCAAACAAGACTTTTTTTTTTAAAGCGCTAAGTTTCTGAGAGATGATGACTGAATCCATTTGATGTTTCATTCCTAAGCCTTTTCCAGGTAGATCCAGCCATCTACTGTCACACTGACTGTTCTCGTGTCCATCAGTCCTGAATTCTCTCCTTTTCTGTGTGAAAAGGACAAGTGACAAGGTAGCAGAGATAGAAAAAAAAGCAAAGAGAAACTCACTGAAATAATACCACGTTGGGAAAAGAGAGGCTAGACGAGATAGCAGCTGATTTCTCAAAGACTCTGGTTTCAGGTTTCTTCAGTTAACTGAGCTGCAAAAATTAATTTTGCTGGGGACATTTTCTGAAGCTTGAAGGGTAAAGGATGTCCCACAGATGACAACAGATACCCCAAAGGCTACACTCGATTTTCTCCCTGCATCACATGCAGAGCCAAAGTTCTGCTGCCAATTTCAGATGACAAATTATAGCCCAAACAAAAAAAAAACTCGCATTTCAGAGCCAGCTAGACGGAGGCAGCGCCGCAAACACTCCATCCCGCTTTCGCTCGACTACTATTGCCGCGCAAGGTCAAAGGCGCCCAGGTGGAAGCGGGAGGGTTAACAGCCAGAACTCAGCACTGTTTCCAAAATCAAGCTCCGGCGCCGTGTGTACAGCGGGGAGCCCTCGGCCGCCCCGGCAGCCCGTCTGGGGACATCCAGCGAAGGCGCGGGGAGGGGGTCGCGCTCAGGGCTCCGAGTGGGGCGCAGTCGGGGGCGGCTTCGAGCCCCGAGCCCCCCACGGCGGGGGACGGGGCTGGCGGCCCCCGGGCGGGCACCCCCTGCCGGGGCTGCGGGAAGGGGCGATGCTGCCGCCCCGGACGGACCCGCGCGGGGGAGGCCCCGTCCTACCCTCCTCCCACCACAGTGAGGCCCCCACCTCAAATGCCCCCCCGCGAGCGGCCGGGCCTGCGCCCCCCACCGCGCACCAGGCCGAGTCGGGCCGGCCGGCGCCGCGCGGAGCCTTCCCGCGCCCTCCTGCCCCCGCAGCGGCCCCGCCGCCCGCTCCTCACCGGCTCCGGCGGCGCCGCGGCTTCCCCGTCCCCCGGCCAAGATGGCAGCCGCTCTCAGCCCCGGCGCAGGCAGCGACTTTCCAAAGTCGGGCGCGCCCTGCGCATGCGCGGAGTCCGCGGCGAAGCCACGACTACAAGTCCCGGCGTGCCCCGCGCCAGGCGCCGCGCATGTTCGCGCAGTCCTTCCGTCCTCTTCAGGGGCCCGGGTGGGGCCGTGGCGGGGCTTGGTTCGTTTCGCCGCGGGTGTGCGGGGTTACATCCAGCCTCCTGGCAGTGCCTATGCATTCCTTAAAAACGCGCTGCAAAGCCCTGCGGGGTGGCGTGGCACGGTGGGCTGGGGCTGGAGCTGGAGCTGGAGCTGGAGCTGGAGCTGGAGCTGGAGCTGGAGCTGGGGCTGGGGCTGGAGCTGGAGCTGGGGCTGGAGGTGCCCAGCAACCGCAGCCTGGCCGGGCTGAGCGCCCCAGCGTGCCCGCCGCTGATAACCGTCCCGGTGTGCGCGCAAGGGACTGGCTTGTTCAAAGGGACTTTTCTTTTTTTTTCTTTTTTTTCTTTTTTTTTTTTTTGCGTAACCAGAACGTGCGATTGAGTCACTGAGTACACAGAGACTCGCCTGCATTTCCTCTTCCAAGGATGGGATACATGCGTTGGGTTTCCAGGGCGTTATAGGAGGGAAAAGAGTCAGTTTCTCAGAAAGCACAAGCAGATTCTTGGTGCCGTTTTTAGCAGGATTGGTCACTTTACAAGCACAAGGTTTATTATTTGTCTGTTTTTCCGCATCCGCTAGGGTTCTGAAGGCCGATTGTCCCCCGCTTGCACAAACCCCCGCAGCACTGAGTGGTTGTCCCACCACCAGCACTGAGTTAACAGTTTCTCATGTTTCTGTCACTGAAACAACTTGTTTGCTTTTCCCTCAGAACGAGAAATATCTTTCAATGCTGATCACAGTTCCCAGCTAGGCGAGAGCGAGGTGTGTAATTCCAAACACAGCGAGCGCTTTGTTTCGACACAGAACACAGTTGCTGCTGAGTCGCAGCCCACGAGATGTGGAAGAGAGTCCGAAGTTCTGTCAGGAACGTGTGCCTCCCTGGGAAGCAGGTTTGAGGACAAGGCTGCAACCCAATACAAGAAGCAAAACAACTGAATGGCTGAAATGAGTTTTGGAGAGTTTTTTAATAACATTTTTTTCCACACAGCCTTAAGTTTTCACATTCCTTTACAGATACTCGACCACAAATACTACGTATATAAGTGGTTTGTTCAAATTAATAGTAAAAAAGAGTTTCTGCAAGCTCTGCACGTGTTGTTTCTCTCTCGTGGGTCACCTACACGAGCAGCCGCTCATGTTGCTGCGGGCACGTCCTCGCCGTTGAGCTCAGCCGCAGCTCTGC
>JAUBNY010000198.1:772091-790173 GCA_032275445.1 Crypturellus soui
GCTCTTGCCCAAGCGGGTACACAGCGGTTTTTGCAGAGTGCTTGTAGTTGGCTGCCCAAAGCTGTAGGAACAGGACAGCTAGGTGCACTGGGAACAGTTCCCCAGACCTCTGAATTCTTTTTGACTTTAGTGGAAGTTCAGTGTTTGCAGGATAAAGCTAAATGCTGTCCCAAACACGTGTGAGTCCTATAGATCTCAACACATGTACACATATGGGCTTGGGCAGCTTGGCCACCTGCAGTCTCTACTTCTGTCTTGCTGATTTCCGAGGCGCACGTTCCTAAAACAGAGGTAGATTAATAACACCCAGTGGCTCTTTACAAGGACACTGCTCAGTTTTTCTCAGCGTAAGATTTTTTTTTTCTTCTTTTGTAACTGTCGTTTCCTGTCGTTTCCTGTCGTTACAACTGTCGTTGTAACCTTTTTTAGCCTGCTGATACCTCAAATCAAGTTACATTGGTGCTGGCTGCTCTGTAAAATTCATGAGAAAGAAAACACATTCCGGATGCACAAACTACCGATTAGTTCGTGCTTGCCAGGGCAAGATGAACTTAATGCAGTCTTTACATTCCGACTTTTTCCAGAGACCGTTTTCCCTGTTAAAAGTCATGCTCTGTCAGTGAGCTGGAACATCAAATAATGAATTAACATTAGAACAATGTGGCGAGCATAGGTGAATTTAATGGAACTATGGAGGAGTTGCATAAACAAGATCTCACCTATTCTTTCACATGTTCCTTACTGTTTCTGCTGCTTTATTTAATTTGGGAAAGGAAAGATTTTTTTTCCCTATACTTAAACTTTTGATTGTTACAAGATACTCAGGATGGAATTTTCTTGCTATTCTGTCATAACTCTGTTTTGACTGATAAAATTCCATCAGACTGGGAAAGTTTGCAACAACGTCTGTGTATCCCTTCCAGCTTTTCACATCTCCTAGGTTTGCTGTGGGCAGACAGTGCTTCTGAGAGTTATTTTCTGAGCGATAATACTCTGATAATATTTTTCCCATTCTTTGTCAGTCTTATCTATGCAGATGTTAAGGTCTCTGGGAGAGAGATTATTTCTTGTGGCATAGCAAAATATATACAGCGTTTTGTTTTTTTTTTCTCAGTTGAGCTTCTGCATGCGCCTATAAATAATAATATTCAAATCACTAATGTGTTTGTAACTGTTTTGTTACCATCATAGTGGGTTAGTGCTATCAGTGCTTGAAGTTGACTGGAAAACCACTCAGGTTAACTGTCTGCACTGAGCCGTGTTGTATGAATCACTTCCATGGATCTTTCATGCCGGGATATTAAAAATGCTGCAGTATCACTGAATGCTGCTATTCTATTAAAATTGTGAAGAGGAGTCTGCGAATGGGGATTGCTGTCTCTGATCCTCAAAGCCCCAGGATCCTAGGACGAGACCCCATAACCAAAGCACTGGCCCCCACCTTACCCTCCCATCCTGCATGTGGAGTTTCCCTCTCCTAACACGGACCGTGCCTCCATTCACTCCCCTTTTCCACTCCCAGCTGACAAGTCCCCAGGGACCTCACTGATGCCAAACCGATTCCTTCCAAGACTACATAATTTACTCAAGATTGCACAGCAAGTCACTGGCAGAGTTGGAAAGAGGATCCGGATTTCCCAACTCTCTGGCAAGTGTTTAATGCTCAATTTTATATTTTTGCTTTAGTTAGTGAAGCACATGTAAATCCAGACACAGACTCAGAAAATACAGAGTAATTTATCTGGGAAGGGGTCTCTGGAAACACTAGATCCATCTCGTGCTCAAAATAGCAGGATAGTGTGGCTGAGAGGCTTGTCCTATGGAGACTTAACCGTCTCCAAGGATGGACAAGCTATGGCTCTCTGTGGCCCTGGACACATCGCTGCAGGTGGGATTTTCCCACTGCCCCATGAAGAGGAAGGATCCCTCCCCTCCCGCTGCTGCTTGCCAGCGTAGCCCAGGATGTGGTCAGCCTCCTCGGACTCCTGCTCGACTCGTTGTGCACCAAGATCCCAGGGCCTCTGACGCAGGGCTGCCGTGGGCAGCGTGTCCTTTTGCAGGGGGTTATTCCCCACCAGGGCCAGGACTCTGCTTCTGTTATTGGGTTTTATGAGGGTTTTTTTCCACTGTAGGGTAGGACCTCTATCTACTAATGCTAAACAAGGTGATAACATAAAGCCAGGCCTGGTACTGACCATACGGTAGAGCCCATAGTGCCCATCTGTGCGTGGCAGCACGTTTGGTAGTGTGGATGTTTACCCACCCGCGGAGAGATGTCGCCACAAGCAAATACCACGCAGTGAGTGTTGCTCAGATATCCCCAACATCCATTAGCTGATGAGCTCCTTGAAATCTTCAGCAATGGCCTAACACTTCTGCCTGACTTAAGGCTTTGTAAAGCTGGTGATTAATAAATGCTCAAATACTTCATTTTTCACAGCATTTTTTATTATCAGATTTTTGAAGCACTTTATAAACAACTGTAAAGTAAATCTTCCTATAAATAAGTCTTCTACAGTCTTTGTCAGGTAATTATTCCAGCAAGTGATTAATATTTTAAAATCAGACTTTTCATTTTGATGCTACCATCCTTAAAGAGAGTATTTTTGTTCTTCTGTCTTGTTATCAGAGTCTGAATTCATGATTTCCCTCATGAAGATAAAAATACCACATCAGAGAGTGTCTATTTCTAATTGCCTTTAAAATCCGAATTGATAATGTTGACTTGGGATGTAGAAAAGTATTCATAGGAAAAGATAAGCTGCTTCCTGTTATCTGCAAAAAAAAAAAAATGAACAAAGCCCTCAAGGTTGGCGAGAAACTATTATTATTTCCAGGTAACCTAATGAAGAGGTAAAACAATGACATGTGGCTACTTAATTGAGTATTTTATTGCTCAATTGCTCTCCAGTGCATCATCAGGGGATTCGGAGGGCATGATTAAGTGTCTTGGGAACGGAAATGACACAGCCAAGATATGGATGTGTTTTAAAGGAAGGACGAGATACTGGGGAAATTGTTTCTTTCCTCCCTATACAGAGGGCAGAACATTATTTGACCAGGGATTGAAGAATACAATAACATAGATTTGCTGGGGAATTTGCAGAAAGAAAAGACACCACATGCTGATACTGGGAAGTGTAGTTGCATACCGTGTATTCTGTTCTGCAGCTGGCAGCTCTGCCCTGCTCTTATCTCCTCGGTGGCCTTACAGCCTTCATTTCAGCAGGGTCAGTAGTGACAGAGCATCACAGACATGCAGGGCACCCACAGGGATCCCTCTTGCCGCTTTGCTCTCCAAATGCTACACCTAGGACTTTCCAAGGACTGAACACACACATTTCCTCAGTTTCTCCCAGGTTCTTTGAGAAGAGTTTTTGAAATGGAGATGATAACAGAGAGGAAACCTCTGTCTTATTTAGACCCAGATTTATTCCTGTCCCACCCTAATAGCCTCCTTCATTTGTACAGTGGTAAATTATCTACATCAAAAAGGCTGACTCATCTGCTGAGTGGTTTACCTCCTTGCAAATTATTCTGGGATAAATCAGCTTGCATTTCAGACCAGAACAGTTGCTGATAAAAAGCTATGCAATGTCAAAACTAATGCAGAGAGAGAAGCTTCTATTTAAATACTCAAGGCTTGATCCAAAGCCCAAAGAAACCAAAGGAAATCTTTTCCGTTATAAATTCGGTAAGTGACTATATATCAATGTCAGAAGTCTGTACCTCCTTTACCTCCTGTAGTCCATATTACCAGGATATCCCAGTGCTCCCATACTCCAACCTCTCCTATCCGCTAAAAAGATCAAAACAACTCAAGCTCTAACTTCTGTTGAGCAAGAGGTCAAATAGTTTCACCAAGTCCTCCTGTCCCCTGGAGCAGTACCTTCCAGACAACTCCAAACCAAAACTCAGGTCTTGGACTACATGCAAACTGCAGATCCAGGCTTTGAATATCCCTTGTTGATTGGTATTTTTGCATGTTCTTTCCATTTATTTTATCCAGTCTTCTATGCTTTCAGTGCACTAAGTACCTGTACAGCTGAATTGCAAACTTCAGGTGAGTAACAGCACGGAGCAAAAAGGTTGCTATACCAGTCTCATCACATGCCATTAACATACCAGATACAGTTCTCATGATTTCCCAGACCGGATTAAGAGAGAATTTCCTTGGTTAAACTTGTTCGACAAGGCTAAGGGCTTGGTCCTCAGTTCATGTTATTCTCATCCTTGTTATGACATGAGAGGGAGGTAGAGATGACGTTTCACTGATTTACCACCAACCCGGAGGTGCAAAGTTGCCAGGGATTGAAGCGGTTCCTTATGTAACACCAGCTGGCCATAGGGTTTGCCTAAGAAACAAAAAACTGTTTGTTTTTCTCCTGTTGATCGCATAGGGAAAATAAGAGGAAAGAGGAAAGGATATTCCAAATTTCCCTTCACACTAGTTAATTTATTCTCTTCTAGCTCTTTTTTTCATTTCTTGTCTGTGCTGACTGTGCAGACTACACGCTCTCAAGTAAAGAATTTCTAGTGTTTTTGCAACAAAAACATAGCCTACTTTACATGCTTGCACCATCCATATTCCTCCCGGAAGGCACCTGCTTAGTCAGAGCCAAACTCTCACCAAATTTGTTGGCAGTTCTCATTCACAAGAAGCTGAATCGAAGGCTCTCTCTGCCCTCTGTTGGGAGCTGATGATGGAAAGCAGATGGCACCAAAGCCACAAAAGCAGAGCCTGAAAAGTGCAGAAGTCTTTATGTACAAGTACATGAGGAATGAATGTAGGGAGGATGGGACCAAACTCTTCTCCGTGGGGGCCAGTGACAGGACAAGGAGTAATGGGTGCACAGGAAGTTTAATCTCCATATGAGGAAGAACTTCTTCACTGTGAGGGTGTCTGAGCCCTGGCACAGGTTGCCCGGAGAGGCTGTGTGGAGGCTCCTTCTCTGGAGATCTTCAAACCCGCCTGGATGCCACCCTGTGCCCCTGCTCTGGGTGTCCCTGCTGGAGCAGGGGTTGGACTGGATGATCCCTGGAGGTCCCTGCCAACCTCAACCCTTCTGGGATTCTGTGATTTACCAGAGAAAGACTGCGGTGGTGAGTCTGGAATGTGTTGAGTTTAATAGTGTTGAGACAAGGGATTTCATCCCAATAATGTTAGTGAGAGTTGCAGGAATATAAATGCTCCTGTGGATTGAGATAGTGTAACTCTGAGCTGAAAGTGAAAATGAATTATGAAGGATTTTTGTGCAAACACATACAGCAACATGTCTCCAACATTTTATGCTTGAGGCACGTGGAGAGCTTACTCACAACTGAGCTGTAATGTATTTGTGAGCACTGTGAGCACGGGTAAACAAGGTCTTATGTTAGAAGCCAATTTAAGTATGAACAACAGAGGCTCTAGACCCCACGGGACCCGCACCAAACAGCGTGTTAGGCAGTGTGCATTTCAGAAGGTGCTGCAACCCCCAGCTGCTGCCTGGGCCTTCCCAAACCTCCTGTTGGCTCTGCCTAAGAAAGCATTAAGCCTACAAAGTGCTTTACTGAGGAGATCGCTGTCACTGTCACTGTCATGGCCTTCATTAGGTACCTTGTGACATTTGCCATCATTTCATCTAACTGGGTCCTCAGACGCTCTCTCTGCCTTACTGGGCAGAATGGTTCGTGTTGGGTGAAATACCTACTCTATATGAATCATCCAGGATTTAGGATTCTTCTTTGCCGCTTCTCATCAAGGCTCTATGCAGGAAAAAGAACATCATTCATGTCCTTAAGGGTGCTTCTGAATTGCAATATTTTAGTGCTTCACAGACAGAAACTAATTTATTTTTGCAATAGTGTGTGTGAGGTTGTGGAATCATTGCCTCTGAATAGGTAAGGGAAGACTGAGGTACAGAATATAGCATCAAACATTCTCACTGTTTGCAGGCACCACCCTGAGACAGGCAGGATTTGATTTGGCAGAGTATTTAGCATTGCACAGCATTTCTTATGCTTTGTGATGTACTCTGGACTTCTGTCCACTCTGCTTGGCAGAACATTGACTAGGGAATAGGAAGAGCATAACCTGCTCTCCACGGGCTCCAGGATGCCGGTAGCTCCGGTGATTGTGACTGCTAACCCAAACCAAAGGACAGCCTGACCTTGGGCATCCCTCACATCACCTCTGCCTGTGTGGCCTGCCTTAGCTGTGTGATTTCTAATTCCCGCTCAATATTGGCCATTCCAGGGCACTATCCCATGAGAATCCTGTTGAGCAATCAATGCATTCTTTTTTATATGAGATACTCTCAGATTGCACAACATGCTTATTATAATGTATATAATGTATAATTTGCCCTAGTCAAACAATTAACTGTCTTAATGTAGAGTATCTGCATGAAGTATCAGCTATATTACATAGAAACTGAGTGATGTTTTTTCTAGTCTTGAAATCTGCAGTATTTCCTAACCAAGGCTTTTGAGCCCAATATTTTTTAAAACAATTCTTCAAACTGTCATATACTTATTATAAAGAAAAGAACTTCCTTACCCCCGAGTTTCACAGCTTTTTAGTGATTAAGAGATATTTAAATTTACAGCCCATATCTTCCCTATTTGAATTACTACAGTAAACACAATGGTAACAGGATGTGTAACATGAAAAACATCCTGCTCTTGTTTCATGTTCTCTGCTAAAAAACCCCCAGCCCTTTCTGGACTCTTCTGTTCATTTCCCTGTTCCCTTTGCTTCTCTCCATTCTACTTCCTGCCCTTTCATACCTGTCTTGTGCCATCTGGTGTCCCAAGTCCAGCAGTGACAGCAGCAATGAGGAAATCCAGGGTGTTCATGAAAAGATGAGGCACCAACTTCCTAAATAAAGATATAACATAATGCAATGATATCATGTCTTTATCTTTTCTCTCTTTTATCTTTATCTCTTAAATCAAAGGTTGAGAGCAAACGAGGCAGCTACCTTGACTTCTTTTCAAGTGCTCTTTGTGCATAGGTATAAGCAACTGGAAATATCTGAGAAGTGCTGGAGCACCTTCGCTCGAGGTGGGTTTGATCTGTCCTGCTTTAACAAACACGTATCAAGTGTTAACACGTGTTAACAAACACGTATCACTCTTTGCCTGTAATCAGGTGGCCGCTTCTTCGCAGCCTTCAGAGGCAAGCATGGCATGAGCTGCAATTAGTAAGAGTTACATGAAAATGTCTTTGTCTTGGCCTTGATGATTAATTTAGGAAGGACAAGTTATGTGTAGGAGTTGCTGTGGGATATTGCATAAAGACATTTGCTATAACTGACAGACTGACAATCAAGTTTGCTGGGGAGCCTGTGAGCTGCCTCTAACACAAGGTGCATGCGGGATGTTTTGCTGTCTTTAAGCCATACTATATAAAATAGAGGTGTTGGGAAGTCCCTCGTTTCCATGTCTGCAGAGACAGGCGCACAGAGGCAGCTAGAAGCTGCACCCTGCTCACAGATCCGGCCTCGGTGCAGGAACCAGGGTGTGCGCAGGCAATTAGCAGAAACGCGACTGCCCTCCCAGGCCATCTCGGAGCTGTGAGCGAGGGCCGACAGTCACATACACCAACCAGCCACCCCTCCACCGCTGAAAGCAGCAGCTGTGGCTGGATTAGGTGACCCTGTCCCGGAGGAACCGACCTGTTACTGCCCCGGGGACCTGCTGACTTGTGTAACTGCTGGAAATGGCCGCAGATGTGATGCCTGTGAGCGCTCTGCACATCAAACATCAATATTAGTACGTGCACATATACTGCCTATGTTACTGGGCCTTCTGTGTCTCCATCTGAACTGCTCTTTTTAGGATCAGTCCTCAGGTAACAAATACCTTCAGATGGGGGGCCGGAAATTCTGTGCTGATCCGCTCGGAGAATTATTTCAAACTTCTCAAAACAATCAAGAATTTCTGAGTGTCAGGAATCATCACCTGCTTGTAAATATTACACTGATGAAAGCAGCGCGGAACCTATTACATAACACAGGGGTTGCAAAATTCTCCCCAGCTTACGAGTGCAACATGCCAGCGAGGTGCTTCGTGTGCCAGGAAGGTGCTTCGTGTGCCAGGGAGGTGCTACGCGTGTCAGCTCCGTGGCCCTGCTCCGCTAGCAGGGAGCAAGTCCCAGGATGTGCTGCCGGCGGGAGGCTCTGGGACTGAGGGCTCCAAGGCTGCCTTGGCCCTGCCCAGGGGTCTGCGCGGTACCGGGAGCTCCAAGACCCCCTGGCACTGCCCTAGGGGTCCGCTATGGGGCAGGAGGGACGAGACCTTCCCTACGACCTAGTGCTGGGGGCCACGGAGGGTGGCCCCGGCGCTGCGCTCGGCCCGGCGCTGGCACCGCGGGCTCCCGGCACAGCCCGGACCCGCACACCCAGCTCGGGCCCCCCTGCGGAGGCCCTGGGCCCGCCTGCGCTTCGGGGCGCCCCGGGGCTGCTGGCGGCGCCGCGCCCGCGCAGGGGCCGCTCTCAACCGGGCCCGGGCTGAGGGGGCGGCTCCGCGGGTGGCACTCGGTGGGCCCAGCCCGGCCCCCGGGCCCCGCAAGGCCCCAGCGCACGTGGCGACGCGGCCCGGGGCCGTCCCTCGGCGGCGGCGCCGCCTCTCTTTAAAGCGCGCCCGGGACCGCGGCTGCTTCTTCCTCCTCCTCCTTCTCTTCCCGCGCTGCCCGCCGACATGTCGGACAAGCTGCCTTACAAAGTGGGTGAGTGCGGCCCGGGGGGCAGCGCGCCGAGCCCGGCCGGGCCTGCGGCGGCCTGCAGCACCGCGCCGCGCCGGGCGGGAAGGAAGGAGGGAAAATGGCAGCGGCGGGAGCTGCGGCCGGGCCGGCGGGGGCTGTCGCGCTGCAGGAGGGATGCCGGCCCGATCCTGTCCCGAGCCCTCCGCGGCCCCCGAGAGCCTGGCCTTGTCCTAACCAGAGAGCTGCTTGTTTGTTTGTTCGTTTTTGGCCTTTTCTTTCTCTTTGCCCCCTCACCTGTCCTCTGCCCCAAGAGGTCTGTGCTCGGTGAAGACCATATGCCGAGAAAGCCACGTTGTGCTGCAGTCGTGGCTTCAGTGGCCCTTAGGCTTCCTTCTGGGACTAAATGCAGTTACTTCACTTGTGTTCAACCAGGCCGCCTGCTTCAGAGGTCCTGGTTCTCCTTAGTGCTTTAAATGGGCCATGTTCACTAGGTTGCTGAGTAAAAATAGTCTGAGTTCTTAAATACTGAAGCTTTTTTTACAGGGAGGGGGGAGCAGGAGCTGGGCTGGGTTCAGCACCTGAAGGGTCTCATACCTTGGGGGCAGTAATGTGCTCTGCATGTTTCATGTTTTCAGTGAGGAAACTACTGCTACGCAGGCAGCCCCGGCACATGCAGATCATGGCACTACAATAATAAAATTCAGTAAGAAGCATCAGACATTGGACTATATCAGTAAGGAGGGGTGCTTGGGGCTAGGGACTAGAATCAGTGAGCCTCAGGGCTTCTGAACATTGGGTCACAGTGTGGTCTATGCTGGTTTGAAAACCTGTGTGCCAAAACAAGGAGCAACAGGGATGGGATTTGTCTTTCCCTCAACTGTCTCCCTGCTGTTCCATGTTCTGCTCAGCTGTTGCAGCCAGCGCTGTCTGCAAGTGTGTGAATAGGTGCCAAGGGCTCAGCTATTTAACTGCCAACACCTGTCCTTTGCCCGCAGCTGACATCAGCCTTGCAGACTGGGGTCGCAAGGCCATTGAGATCGCAGAAAATGAGATGCCGGGGCTGATGAAGATGCGGGAGATGTATGCGGCATCAAAGCCACTGAAAGGTGCACGCATCGCAGGATGCCTTCATATGACTGTGCAGACGGCGGTTCTCATTGAGACCCTTTTAGAGCTGGGAGCTGAGGTAAAGTGTCTCTGAGCTTCTCCTACAGTGTACTTAGGTGATGCTCTGCCTAAGGCAACACTTCTGTTTTTGTAACAACCCTGTGTGTTTCTGGCAACTTTCTCACCTCTCAGAAGAGAGTACTCTGCAGTGTCCAGCTGGATGCCTTGCCTCTTCATTCCTTCAGCAAAAGGCTTTCACCTCAGATATGTGTGCCCTGGAGCTGCAGGCAAACTGCATCTTCTTGAGTGTCCATTTTATTCAGGGTTAGGATGGTAGCTTCAGCAGCCCCTCTGGCCTGGAAGCAGCTGTCTGTACAGCACCCTGAAGAGCTGTGCCAAAAGCTGCGCCCACACAGTTGTGCTGTGCTCAGGCATGCACTGCTGTTGCTGGTATGCTACTAATGCTGAATTTTTAGTTACTGCCTCCAGCACAGATTAACCTGGATTAAGGACTACATCATGTCCTGGTAAAGTCAGCAAAAACTAATGAAGCTCTCCTCTGAGAGCTCCTGTTGGCCCTTGAGCTGTGCAGGAATTACAACAGGGAGACTGTTTCAGTGATCAGGGACTCCACTGATTTTGAATTTGCTGTGTGAATTTGGACTGGTTTCCTGGGTCTGCATTAACGGCTGTGGTGTTTATAAGCCACCTACTGCATCATGTCTTGTGCTTGGCTTGGAGAATGAAGTCCAAGTATCACAGAGGGCATGAGCAGAAGGCTAGGCACTTTAGCACAATCCACATAGCTTTCCTGCTGAGCAGGGAACTTGCTGGAGCTTGATGATGGATTATGCTAAGCACATAGTATTTCATCTGAAATCATTTCTCCCTGAAGTTTTTCTGCCTCAAAGTGTGGGCTTGATCTACAGCCTGTTTGGAGCTGAAGAGCAGCATAGTCATAGTTCATTGTGTGCTATAGTGAATTTACCATCCCTTTTTTTGACTGGGCCAGCAGAGATGGTATAAACTGCCTCATGTCTATGTGAGTACAAATATTCCCCTCTAAAGCATACCAGATATGCCAGTTATTCTTGGGTCTGTATCATTTTTCCAAACTGTCGTTAAAGATCTGGGGATGCAAAACTGATAAGTGACTTTTATCTTGCGTCTTGCTTCAAGTGCAAGTAACATACAGGCTCTTAGTATACTTTGAATTCCCTGATACTTCCTTATGGCATCTGCACTCACATGGTGGGAGCTCGCAAAAATGCAGATGAGGAGGGAAAGGGCTTGACTTCATGATTTCTGTTTTCCTATACTCCTTGCAGAGGTTTTTAGAAACAGACATTGAGTGTGTAGGCCCAAATGGGGAACCACAAGGCTTGCTGCTGTAGCCTTGCTCTGAAGAATATTACTTCATAAAATTGTATGAATGTGTGAAAACAGGATATTGCTGTCTCTCTTTCAGATTTGTTATAAATAAGCATAAAAATACCTGCCAGTCAGCCCTGTAGGGGATAGAGTAAGAACTCAAGCATGTGTCTGTCAAATGCAGAGCTTTCCATGGAGCTGGTGCGTTACAACAGGTTCACAGATACCTTTCAATGCAACTCAGCAACATGCTGTTGCTTTTCTAGGTGCCTGAGCCTAGTTATGAAATCTAAGTGGAAATTGCTTAGCTCAGCTGGAAAAACTTCTATGCCTGGAGCACAGAGTGAGAGTTGGGTGAGCATAATCTTAAAGAACGTGTGTTGATCGAATGTAGTGTTTCAGCTGCATTTTTGACCCCTCTGAGTTCCAGCAGATGTGTTGCTGTGTATCCACCTTCCTCACTGGACGCTCACTACGTGGCTCTCCTGAAAATCTGAACTTTAGTGACTCAGACTTTCTAAACTCACGATACTGTGCACTTGCTGCAGATCTATAACTGAATGTGTGCTGTGGCTGTCAAGAGAAAGGAGATGGCTGAGTGTATGGCACAGCTGGAGCTCTGTTGTGCTCTGTCCCTATGTAGCATTATTCTTCCTGTGCTACTTAGATATTTAGATCCTCTAGCTTCTGCAGAGCTACCGAGAAGGTGAGAAGTCTGCACTAATATGTCTTTCCGCTCTTGCTCCCTTTTTAACTCCTGTTTCTGGATAAGAACGCCTGCTATCTCAGGACTTTGCTCAGCAAATAAAACCTTGGTTGTTTTCCAGGTACAATGGTCAAGCTGTAACATTTTCTCAACTCAGGACCATGCGGCAGCTGCTATTGCGAAAGCTGGCATCCCTGGTAAGTCTGTGTGCTCATTTGGCTTTGATAAATTAGCGTGTACTGCCTGTTCTAGCTAAATCAAACTGCACAAACCAAGTTCTTAAGAGTAAGCTTTAGGATACAAAAAGTGCATCAAAGCAGTGGCTGTTACACAAGAGGATGTTTAATTCAAGCTGTATTGCATCAGTCTAGTGCTCCTGAGAATGACTGATCTTGTGTTAGGCTACAAAGCCTCCAGGTTGTGTGCTGGCAGCATTGTCTGGTCAGTGAGGTGATTAAACTGGCTAGGCAATAAAGAAATTGGTGCGTAGGTGTGTTCAGACACGGGTGTCTGGTGCTTTCCAGTAAGCCTAATGCTAACTGGTGTTGGGGAGGAGATGCTGACTGCAATGTGCTCTGTAATGGTGATAGTCAATGGTCAAGGTGCTTTAAGCCAGGACTAGGCCAGTTGTCTTGCAGTTTAACATCTCTGAAATTATTTATCAAAATGATACGGTGTCTCCTTCTTGCTCATCAGCATGAAAATGCTAAGCTGTCTGCTGCTCTATTCAGCTTCGGGACAGTGTTCATGAGTCTGCATGATAGAAACTGCATGGCCTGAGTGCTGGCAGAAGCTAAATCTCATTTTTGACAGCCTGGTTTTGTTTTGGGCAGTGTCTTCCATTTCTGTTATAGTTACCTTTTGCTGCAAATCTTTTCCCCACTTGTTCATTTTAAGGTAATGAGGAAAGTTGTCCCTCCTTTGGCTCCTGTGTTATTAGCTGTGGGCATCACCTCCTGTCTGTCTCTGGCATATGTTGTCAGGGGACCATGAAGGACTGTCCAGATCTTATATCACCTTCCTCACTGTTCTCAGTAACACCCAGCTGAAGAGCAGCTTAGGGGTGGAGTATTTGTCTAAATTTTTGACCTCTACCTTGCTTTTTAGTCCTTACTCTTTTTGTTAACTGAATTTACCAGATCTTTAAGGAATGCTGTTTTTTTTTTGTACAATGTGGGATATTGATTTCTAAGGAAAATAGTTGCAGGTTTTGCTTTGTAGCTTAAATTTGAAAATTTCAGTATAAACAATGAAAATAGGGCAATTTAGAAGGTGTCCCAACTTGGGATATGTAAACTGTAAGGTTAATGTGTTTGAATAGCAGAGTACTACCATAATTCAAGTACCAGGTGAAATCAGGAATACAAATGTCTAGAAAGGCAAAAATACTGCTAGTGCTAGATAAAACATGTTAGTAGTTGCAACGTGTTACTGGTGGTAGAGCTACTGATTAGTCACATCTGCTAAAAAGAGCAGAGAGGGCCCAGCAGCTTGGATTTTGGCACTGATCTGGAGAGTAGAATTTGATTTCAAGTTTGCTGAAGAGCTTGTACCTGGTGCTTAATTCATGCTGACGTGTATGGTACCTCTTCTGTTTTGCTAGCCATTGCTGTAGTTGTGTTTTCATCTGCATGTATCAGTATATCTAATATTTCTTTCCAATTCCTAGCAGCACAAGGTGAAATAAGGGAGAATATGGGGCACTGTTAGTGTTGATTTGTTCTGGTTTCTCCCTCCTGGTGTAGAAGAAAGTGAAGGGAGCAAATATAAATTTTGATCAAGTTTGTGACTTGCAATGTAAGGTGAAGTGAATTCACTTTTGCTTGTGCTAATCTCTCTCAATGCAGCAGACTTTTCCTGGCCTCTAGGTGCAGATAAGCATCTGCTTTGCTACATGCTGAGTAAGAAACTGGCCAATTGTTTGTGTTTCTGCCTAGTGTTCGCCTGGAAAGGGGAGACGGACGAGGAGTACCTGTGGTGCATTGAGCAGACCCTGTACTTCAGGGATGGACAGCCCCTCAACATGATTTTGGATGATGGTGGAGATCTTACCAACCTAGTCCATACGAAATACCCACAGCTTTTGAAAGGTAATTTGCAGCCTGTAACATGAGGCAGAGCTGCTCTTGGGAGGCATTTAGGTTTCCATGGGAATCTCTTGCTTTTTTTAAAGGGCTGGGGAGAGGGGAGACAAGAATGTGTAAACAGGCTATATGTATCCGTGAAAATTACAGTCGGAGACCAGAATATGTTTCTTATGAGACTTGTTGTTTCTCTCTATTCTTTGTATTTACTGTGACCTGTCCTTCTCAGTGCCCATTACCTGAAGATGGCAAGCGGTGCTGTTGATGGCGTTTCTGGAAATGGGCTGTGTTTTAAAATTACTTAATGGTTTCTGCTCGCAAATAATAATTTTTAAAGATTAATGCTTTATCCTCTTAGTGCACCTGTGGATGAAATTATGACAACCTATAGATCTTCTGCAGGGGACATTTTTCTGCAGTATATAATCTACAAGACATTCACTATTATCTGATTTGTTGGCCAAGATGCTGATGGAGTCAGGTTTGGGCATCTTGCTTTATTGATTTATTACCGTAAGTATAGCTTAGTAAAGCTGAGACTTGAGTGTTATGGCTAATATGTTTATGTAAAACTATTTATCTGCAGTGAATTTGACCTGAGCTGCTGTAGTGCACCAGTCTCTGCCAATAAGCGTGGCAGCTTCTCCTTAGCTCTGTCACTGTGCATCATCTGTGCTGCTGCTGCAAGCCACAGAGGCCTGGTGATGCCAAAGGGCATGTTTGATCTAGGATATGGAAAAATAAAATTAACAGGAATGTGCATACAGAGAAACTAAACTGATCCTGTGAGGTGTGCGCTACTGCTTGTTCATGGTCCTTGAAAGTGAGGTTGCTGAACTGGATCAACTCTGACCTGAGTTTAGTGCTGTTTTAAGAGGAAGTTGGCGTTGCGGGGGAAAGGATTGGAAGGCAGCACACCTCAGAGCTGTGTGAGTGTAGAGGCTGGGATGACTCCCTGTCACTGAGCTCATTGAGGGCAGGTGAGCAAGGAAGAGGAAACTGCTTGTGTGACTGGTTTCAGTTTGTCATCCTGAGCCTGATGTCAGTTGTTCTTCTGCATTAAAAACCTTGATATTATTTAAACTCTAATCTCAGATTTCCTTTATCTGCTCAGTCGTGCTCAGATCCATACTTTTCCATCAAAGTTCGACTTTGCTTCCTAGATTGCCTCTGGCTGTTGTTAGATGATCTCTTGTTTTCCTGCCATTTGATACCAAGGAACATCAAGATCAGTCATGACATTTGGTCTCCCTGCCATTATCACAAATTCAAAAATGCATTTTTCATGTCAGTATCCTCTGTTCTGCAGGATTGCTCCTCTGCAGCACACATGTAACACATCTGCACTTGTATCCCTGCTCCTTGAACTGTTTGCACTATCTTCCACATGTCTAAATTCCTGCTATTTGTCCCTTTTTTTTTTCTGCCCTCTAGTCCCTTCACCTGTTTTATGTGTGTTTCTACATGGTGGAGTGAAGCAATGGTCATTGTATTTTCTCCTGTCTTTGCATCCCTCTCTGGTCTGCAATCAAGAGCAACATGCCTTTTGCCCAGAGTTGCTTCCAAAGTTCACAGGAACAACCTTTCAGCTGCATTTTTAAAGAGCCTAGGCCAAATGTCTTTGCGTGTCAACATTTCGGTTGCCCAAATGCGTGTGGCATCCAGACTGATAGCTGAAAATCTTTCTTGCAGCAAATGAGCAAACTCACCAAGACTGATCTCTGTGGAAGTCAGGAAGTTGTGACAGAACTTGATCTGTTTTGCTGTTGGGTCCAGCAATCCTCAGAGACAGGAAAACTTCCTGATTTGGGTCCATTGTGTAGTCCTGATCTCCTTAACTGAGCTTGACACTTAGCCCTGTGCTGCAAAGATTGCTTAAATGTAGCAAATACCACTGTAGTATCCAGCATTTTAGGTACCCTGAAGATAGTAGAGCCTAATAAATACCAAGAGCTTGTGGTATTTGTAGGTCACTGAAAATGCTTAATGTCACAGTTCAGTGATCTCTTTAGGGGAGAGGTAGGGCTGTCAGTAGTGTCCGCAGAGCAGCCACAATATTTGGAAAGAGCGTGGGAGATACTTTGGTATGTCCTGTTCTTGGAGGTGTGGGGAAAGCTGAGGCTCTAGCAAAGATTCTGCCCTCAGCTGTTAGCACATGCAATTGAAGCTGTGCGCAGAAGGGAGCAGCTCAAAGTGCCTTTTGCGGGTTAAGGATTGGACAAGTTTTCTGGCCTAATTTCAGAGTGCCTGTCTGTCTGCCGTGTTTCAGCCACCTTTACAATAAACAGAGGTTAGATGCACATGAGGACTAAACTAACATCTGACAATTAGCCTCTATACTTCATTCAAATTTTCTTTGATTAGGAATTGTTGAGAACTTCCATGTCTCTTAACACCGCAAGTTTTTCCTCTCTCTTAATCCAGCCTGCCATTAGAGGGCAGAATGACTTTGTACTACTGGCTTATTCCTGTGAACTAAAGTGTCCCTCCAACCAGGATAAATAAAGATAGAAGAGAGAAAACTTAAGAACTGAACAGTGGAGGAAGCCACCTGAGCTCGTATCTGTGCAAAAGACTGCTCTTCAGAGAGGATTGAGGACACTGGATCACTTATCATTAATGTGGATGTGTTCATTTATCAGGTAGAAGGAGAGAAAAGCAGGTTTGAATATTTATCAATTTTTTTTTCAGTTCAACCTTTTCTTTGCTGTAGGCTCTTCTATGTAGTTAAGTTCATTCTGCAAAAGGTCATTCAAACTAGTGATACCTGCGGTGCTTCATACTGCAGTTTCAAAATAGATGAGACCAGATGGAAATGTTGCCTGAGGCAGCAGGGGTACCTTGGTCATGAAGGTTATGACATCAGCTTTTGAAGAAAGATGGGAGTGCATGTCTCTTAGTGTCTAGGTAGACCAGAAGAGAGAGGGTGCAACTTTGAGTTGGAGGTCTCTGCCACAACCTTGTAGAGATGATTTCCTTTGCAGGAAGGAAACAACTGTACCTAGTAAAAAAAAAAAAACTGGAAAACTGCCACTTCTAGTAAATTGCTGCTTTTTGGAGACTTTTTAAGGCTGCCATATTTTGCTGTGCCGCAAATAGTGTTCTGTTAGTTTGTCCTGCCTCTCTGAACAAGCCTTGAAAGTACCAAAGCCTGAACTTGTTCTGTCTACATGCAGCCAAGTTGAGTGTGGCTCTCTTAAGACTTGAAAGTTTGATGAAACAGACCTTTGGGGGCAAATCAGCCTAATCAAGAATCATATTTCCTTGTAGATGTGCTGGTGCCTATTTGTAGGGATACTTCTAACTGGTCAGGAAGGAAAAGGGAGAGCTAATATCTCTTGCTTTCTGTCCATTTCTCTCAGGACCAGTGAGTCTGGGCCGCTATTTGGCGTGCTTTGGGTTGACCTACTAGTGAGAGAAGTCAGTTCTCTCTCCCCAAGCTATGAAGGGGTCAGCCAGCTGCGGAGCAGAAATTTGTGACACTGCTTCCACCAGGAGCTCTCTAGGACCTTGTGTTTCGGTGGGAGAAGTAGCATTTCTGATATTGGACATGAAGAAATCTAACACCTGGAGTCTTCTAGACTCTATCCAGGCATCTGTCACTTGTACAGATTCCATTTTGAAAGATGATTTGAGTCAAACTTGAAGATTTTAAAATGAAGTGGTCAGTCTGCATGGTTTGCTTAGTTCACCTAGGGGTGGAACAGTTCACAGCAATTTTTTAAAGCACCAACCATGGTTTTGAACCAGAAAGAGCATCCACATGTTGCCAGCCAAACTAAAGGAGGTCAGATGATTTAAGATCAATTGCTACGCCTGAAGCCTTTGGCAGATAGGAGTTTTCTTCCTGTTCCCTCGGCGTGCAGGAGGTTCTCCAAAGGTCTTGGTTCTCCAAAGGTCTTGGAGCCTTTTCTCCTAGCAGCGCTAGGTGGTGATATCTCCCCATGGAGCATGGGTGCCCCTGTGTGCTAAGACCCGCTGTGGGTGCCAGGGTAAGGGGGGATCATGAGTGCCCACTCGCTTGCTCTGGAGTGCCCATCCTGCACACACATGTCCCCAGTGGTGGCAGGATGCAGTGAGCTTCTCTTCTAGAAATTTTAAGCCTTCTGGAGCTTTGAAAGTGAC
>JAUBNY010000198.1:797882-824883 GCA_032275445.1 Crypturellus soui
GAGAGGGAAGGTTTGGTAGAGCTTGTTTGGAATTCTGCCAAATTCAGTTCTCTTCCAGACTCAGTGCTTTCATTTTAGAAACCTGTGGACCATAAGTCTGTTTGTAGGCAGACAGAGGGGTGTTTTGTGCTTGCTTCACTTGCATTCCTACTGTGTGCCTCCTTCCATCTAAAGCTGTAGCTACATGGGAAGGTGAAGATCTCAAAATTTCAGCTCTACAGCTGAAATTAAGCAGACCTTAAAGGAACAGAACTAAACTCAATCAACACTGTTAGGTAACACCAGCATTGAGAGGGAACATTGCTTAAGGCAAACCAGGCTGTCTGACTTGGCACAGAACAGCTACTTTCCTTTTGAAGAGGGAATGTGCTTGCTGATGGTAGGTTTCTGGGACAGGTATGTGGTGTTTTCTTTTAACACATCTAAGCACCTTTCTTAGATTTCAGTCTACTTTTCCAGTTTGCATAATTCCCCTGTGGTTTACTGGCCACCCATATTGAACTTGTAGTAAGCAGTTGAGAGTCTTTGCAATATCCTGCTTGCTTTTGGTACACTGAAATTGAGCGTATAGCTCCAGAATTAATTGAGTCCAAATTCTAACTGCATTCAAGTCTGTTCTTGCCTGTGACCTTAGTGTAGAGCTGACTAATGAGCTCCTCCTTAGGGGATGTTCCAGCTAGTTGCTTGCTCTTGGTTTGCTCAGGTTTCAAAACTAAAACCGGAATTGTTCAAAAAGCAAATATCAAAGACCAAAGGGGTGGTTTTTATGGTAGCACACAAACTTACCTGCGTGTGGATGTTCAGTGTGGTTCCTTGTCCTGCCTGAAAAAAATTAAGTATTGCTGTTGGAGGAGGTAATAGTCCCTGCCCCTTAGACATGACATTTTAAAGGAACCAGTCCTCCAGGAAGATGCAATTTAATCCAAGACATGAAAATCATAACAAGTATCTGGCTAAAGACAGCATGTTATTTCTTAAAAGGATAGAATTCAAGACAAGGTAGTCCATATGGCTTGATGTAAGGCCTACTTCCTATCCTGCTTTTCTGGTTCTGAACTTTCCCAAAGGAAACTCCTATTTAAACAGTAAAAGCTGTGAAGCCCACTGCCCAGAGTGAGCGTACGTGTGAAAGCTCAAAGATCAACAGCTAAAATTGTCTGCAGAAGATCTCTGACAGCACTGGATGTGCCACTTCTACCTCTGCTTGCCTGTAACAGGAAGATGCCTCTGTGTGCCAAGCAATGCATCCATTGCTTTCAAAGTACAACTGAGTACCAAGTAAACTTATTCCTGCAAACTGGACAGTTTTTAATATGGGTCTGCTCTGGAGAAAATCCCACTCAGCTGCATTCTGATATTAGAAAATGACTTCTAACACAAGCACAACTGTAGAGGGGAAGGGAAGGTCAGGGTGGGATCTGTGAGCTCTGGCTCTTTTAAGTGTGGTTTATTCTCAGATGTGAAGAGGTGACACAAAGGTAGTGTAAACCAGACAGTCTGGAGCAAATTAAATGCAAATTAGGAAAAGGAGGAGACATTTGCAGAAATCTTGAAATAAACTTAGCAATTGGATGACTTGAATTTTACTTCTCTAGCAATTTTCTGGGTTTATAAATCAGCCTTTTGCACCTATGGAGGAGGCTTGTGATTGTGATTCCATTTGCAGGCTAGCAGCTGCCCAGGTGCCGAGCTGTGTCAGGATATGGCTATAGAGTATCCAAGTCAAGATACCCCATATCTTGACACCCAACCCACACTGTTCAGACCTGAGAACAGTAGCCCTTAAGTGTGATACCATGTAGCCGTATTAATCTGTACAGGGATTACTATTAAAAATGTATGAGAAATTTGGGATTGTACATTCTTCTGTCCATTTAGAAAGAGGTATATTTATACAAGACGATTAAGTGATTTAAGTGCTTTTTGCTTTAATGCAATAAATTCCTAGTGTTGTGGTAGTTTGGTATTTCCTGGCTTTTTTCCATGAGTATCCTGTGCTAAATAAAATAATTTAAGGCTTGTTGTTATGAATGGCAGAATCTGTGTCAGGATAATGGGCTGCTGTTGTAACCATTGTGCCAGTTCTGAATAAAGCTGCATTTTTTGCCTGAAGATGCACAGGGGTGTAACATGAGTACAAACATGCAGGTGTTTCCCCACTGCTGCTACAGTACGGTTTCTCGGGATTCTTTGGCGCCTTGCTTATGTCTCCTTCCTCCTCGGTTTCATTACCTCTTTCCATAGTCCTCTAATGCTACATGTTGTGGTTTTGGATGGATTCAGCACAGTGATCCATACTGAAGAGCTACCATCTGTAAGAAGTGCAAAAGCAGTGCCATGGAAAACATTCTTACTAATACTGTCTGCTTGTCCTCTTAGAAAGGAGAAATTAAGGATTTTATTTAGGGCTTCTGCTTGAGGTGGTTATTCTAGATGTACAGGCCTTGCTGAGGGCAGAGGTGGGGAAAGCCATCTCCAGCATAAGAATCCTAGAAATCACTCTGGAATTGCTGGGAAAGGTGTGTAGGAAGGGCATGCAACTGCACAACTTCTCTGAAAGTTTAATATCCATTGAACTGCTTTCTAAGAGCCTGGGTAGAAGGGCTTTGCAGAAGGTAGTATTGTGCAATTAAGGCTGCAGATTCCATGTGACTTTTCATGTATCCTACAGGCTAGAGATTTAAGAACAAAGTGATATTTTTGCTTTTGTTCCATTTGAATACAATTCTGAGACTAAAAGTATAGATACAGTGTGGGGAGGAAGTCTCTGAAGTATTTCACAATACTTGTGCTATGAAAACACAAGATAAATGAATTTGTCTAAGATAGGACTAGCCTTGTCCAAGCTCAGCTTTGATCTTTTCAGTCTTTTCAGATTTAATCTACTCCCAACTGTTTGATATTAGAGATGAGCAACGAATACCAGTGAATACTGAATGTTCGTGTGACTTATGGGCAATATTGGCATTTAATTCTAAGCTTTAATATTCTAATCTCCTACAGGTGTGAAGAGCTAATGTTGTAGGTTTCCCGTCTGGGCCAGCAGTTGAGGCACATGTTAAGGGAAATTATCTGCTGCCTTGCTTGGGGCTTGATGTTCAAGATAGTCCTGGGCAGAGTCTTGTCTCTAGCATTGCTTGTAAGTTGATCTGAATGGAGGATTGATACGTTCAGCTCGAAGAGTAAAGAAAGCTCACCAGGATCTAGGGGCAGTGTTGTACTGTTTCTTTACAGCTATAGATGTAACCTTACTTGCTCACTGGACAGGGGAAGAGGGCCTTTTGTGTTGACATACCCTCAGCTGGACTTGTGCTCGTCCAAAGTGGGTGGAGAGGTTTGAAACTGTGAGACTGAAGACCCTAGAGCTGTGCCAAAGAGCTTGCAGACATCTCGCCCAGGTGCAGGCTGCTGCAGAGAACAGCTGAATGTGCTTTGACAGTAAAGCAGTGGCTGAAAAGAGGCAGAAAGTTACAGGGGAGTAACTTCAGTAAGCTGAGGACTCTGACTGTGACCTCTGTATTAGATGCAAATGCTGTTGTATGTAAATGTGTTTTCCTGTTTTTCCACACACATATATGAATTAAATGTCACTGTTGGCAGCGTGCTCCCCCGACAGGCATGCAGAAAAATTGGAAGAGCTGGATGAGTAGTTAGATGAGAAACATATACTAAGATCTATGTAGTATGAAATCAGAACAGTTGCAGACTTGATAGACACTGATTGGGAACAGAGTGGTATATCTCTCAATCATAATCTGAGTCCTGGGTCCTGTCTGCTGGGTTGCAGATGTTAGATTGTTCACCAAATTTTGCATGAGTAAATGTTGTCAGTGCTCTCACTCTTGGCTTGTTTTTGTTTGTTTTCCACCCAGGTGGATCGGTACACGCTGAGGAATGGCCGCCACATAATACTGCTAGCAGAAGGCAGACTAGTCAACTTGGGCTGTGCCATGGGTCACCCGAGCTTCGTTATGAGTAATTCCTTCACCAACCAAGTGTTGGCACAGATTGAGCTGTGGACCAATAGTGACAAATACTCTGTTGGAGTTCATTTCCTTCCAAAGAAGGTAAGTTAAATAAGCCAAGGTCAGATAGAATAAGATAACGCAGTTCTGTCTGTTTGAACTCAGTGTTCTCAGGGAACTTCTGTCTCTTGGTGAATTCTTGACCTCACTTATGCTGAGCCTCTTGAGCCTGAAGTGGGCTGATTCGTGCAGCATGTCATGCAGAACGGGAACTCACCCATCACGTGCAGTGGGAATGTTCATGTTTCAATTTTCGGCTTGACTGGGGACCCAGAAGTGCTGGGAAGCCCTGTGCTGCCTCAGGATGATTAGGAAGCTTCATTTGACTCCTTATCTCCTTCTTACTGTGGTTGAAAGAGTCTGGGGTTCATTTGCACCTGAGCAGAGCTTATCACAATCTGGTCCCAATATCTTCACGAAATATTCATGACACAGATTCCCTTGGGTTTCCTTTTAAACTTATCTGTGGATTCTTTGTTCTTGGAGAAATCTGGATCATGTCATAACTTTCAAATTCCTTTTATAAAACTAATCTGGTTTTAATTCTTCAAAACAAGCCTGAGAATTTGAGATAGACATTGAAAAAGATGCTGGAGTTAAACCCCACTGCCTTTGAAATGCAACCAGATGTGACATTAAATGTGAAAATGCTTTTCATTTGGGAAATATAGTATGTATGTTTGGGCCTGTTTATGAAGTGTTTGCTGAAGAACTTCTAAGCTTCCAAAACCATCCATTAATAATCAAATGAAGTATACCAGAGATCTAATGTGGGAATTGATTATGTGTCAGAGAGCTTGTAGATCATCCCCTTCAGAAGAAATGTTTTATTGTCAATCCTCTTGAGAAAGGGATAGTCCAATGTTGCTAATAAAACTCCTAAATAACAATTTGTAGTAAACACGTTTGAACTGGAAATGAGTAATAATGCCCAAATCAGGGACTCAAACTGAATTGCGTTTATTTGTTTAGCATATGGCAGCGATCTGTTTAGGAACACACATTGTGGCAAAATGCTGTTCTTTGCCCACGGTACTTCATAGAGGATTTCAAAAGAATGAAGCTGTCTTCATGTCAGGACTAAGGGAAGATGGGTAGAGGAGCTTTCTTTGATAATTTTCTGGCTAATGTTGCCTGTTCTTTGATAATTTTCTGGTTAATGTTTCCTGTTTAGGTACAAAGTACCTTGCATTACAGAATATATTCATGTTTGTCATAGGTATTCATCAAAATTATATTCTAGTAATCAAAGAAAATGCTATGAGTTTTCCCCAGAAATGTAACCAAACTATTGTATCTAGGTTCTTGGTAACAAACTCATATTCTTATCTAGTGCACACAAAATCAGAGAGCTGAGCATAAAGAGATATGTTTACCTGACTCACTAACAGCTTCTTTTGAAATTGTGGGTTTAACCTGTCTCATTGGAAGCACACCAGTTGGCCAGATATGTATTCAGTGTTTAATCTTCTGGAAGGATGTGCCAAGCTTAAGTACGTGTTTCCCTTTTAAATCCCACTTTCCTAGTTAGTTTTTTTTTTTTTTCACTCACTGCTGGTTCTTTTTTTTCTTTAAAATTCCCTCTCTGACTTTTACATAGTATTCAGTAGCTTTCATGGTTCACTGCCACATTCTTTGCTTGATCTTTGTTTTTCAGTCATTTCTCTTGTACATCTTGGGGCGTGCTGGTTCTGAATAGATTTTAGCAGTCCATTTTAGTTAGTATCAGCTGATAGAACCCCAGGGAACTCCCCTGTGTATAAAGGTAACTTTTCATCCTATTATTTGCTTCATTGAAGTAAAATTATTTTAGAGTGACTGCTAATTACTGCACTCCCTTTGTGTGGGAAATTTAGGGCTAGACACTGAATCATTTAGGAGATTTTGGTTCACACAAGCTGAAGATTTGGTTCTTCATTGTTTTATTGACTTATTTCTCTTTGGATGTCTTACAACTTCTCACATGTGTTTGATTATATGGAGGGGATATCATAACTTTTTCCTGTGCTGCTGGGAGTTTAGACTTTTATCTGTTTCCTTAGCAATAAATACCTGTATATTGCAGGAATTAGAAGTGATGTTAAAACTAGTCTTTGCATAACTCAGCAGCACTGATCCCCTAAAGCTCTATACTTCCCACCTTCAAGTCTCTTGTGACTCTCCCTTCCCTTCTGATGGAAGAACTGAAGTTTCCTGTTACTGTCTGATTTTGATTCGTGTACCCATCTCTTGTGATTCTTAACTGTCTCATAACTTTGTATTTTTCAATTGCTTAAGTTAGTAGGTGGGTATTGTCTGATACCTCTGGGATAAAGAAAAGCCCATTATACTCCAAAAAAGTGAGTTATAAAATATGCTGTTAACATATTTTCTACTGCACACCTTGGTTTGATTCTTCATGGAGGCATGATTATAGATTCTAGGATTCTTATTGAATTGTTTTTTCTTGAGTGAATTTTCTTAACATGTGTACCTCAAAGATGAGGTCTGGAATCCAGATGTATTCTTTTCTGTCAACAGTAGAATGCCTCTACAATCTTATGATGACAGACTAGTATGTTGAGGTGTTTTTGTAGCGGAAACATGGTCAGGGCTTTACTGTGTTTTACCCAACTGGGTATTCTTATCTCCAAATAGTTTGGTTTCTGTTCTTGTCAATGGATGTGAATGTGTAGATGAGATTGAAGTTAACTTGATTTTATTGCTAATCCTGAGCTGAGTTTGACTCCCTGAACAGCTTGAGGCTTTTCAGTCTGAATGCAGTAGATGCTCAGGGTCTCTGTACTTAGAGGTGATGCTGGCAGAGACCTTGTTTGCTGCTCTTCCTGTGCCGGCCTGTTAAATCCTTCCTGGGGCTGCTGCTGATTTTCAGATACTCTTTTCCCACAGTTGACTCTGAGTTTTTATGAATAAAAGGACTTCATTCTGCTAATATTCTTATCTCAATGCTTTGTTTTTCAGCTGGATGAAGCTGTGGCTGCTGCACATCTGGATAAACTGTGCGTGAAGCTGACAAAGCTGAGTGAGAAGCAGGCCAAATACCTAGGCTTGTCAAAAGACGGGCCTTTCAAGCCAGATCACTACAGATACTGAGCAGGTGGCACTACCCAAAGAACAACGTGCAGGGATGCAACCTTCCAAAGCTCTTTTGTGTATGCTGGAGTATTCTGAGAACAAGCCCTTCTCTCATCCCCTCAGTACTGTAGAACTGATCCCTTTACCAAGAAAGTATCAGTGTTTGCTTCCCTAGTGAGAACAGATCACACTGACTCTTGGAATTGGGTATTTAACTGAAGTCATGGTGGATGCATCCTCTGCGCACGCGCGCACACACACTAACTTCCATTGCAGTTTTGATGAAAACCAAGAACCTTATATTCTGGTTCCGGAGCAATTCTAGAAGGGATGTTTATTTTTTGAGCCCTTTAGTGTGTTGTGAATGGCCTAGGAAACCACTGAGGGGGTGATTACATGCTGGAATGATGCTTGATTCCCTGAAAACCAGTGACACAGTTCTACCCAGCTTGATTTTTCTAAGTTGTCACATCTGCAGTATCTTCTCTGTCAGTGTCTCAAAAGTGCTTTAATAAAAGATCTGACTGTGGCCTGACTTGTTTTGCGTAGTGAGATGCTTTGTTTGATTTGTCATGGATTATCTGGTTTTAAGTGTTCCTTAAGCTGTTGAAAATGTTTCAGGTAGTTTCTGCAGGCAAAATTAAGTACTGCAGCTAGCTGTCATCATACATTTACACTGGGGAAAAACTGCTGCTCAGATTTGAAGGACTTATTTGAAGGACTGAATGTTGCAGAAAAGATTTTTGCCTCTCTGAAATGCACATCTCCATCTCTGTCTTTGGATGTGAGCAAATGAGGGGTTCACACTAAACAATGGTTGAAGTGCTCTGATATTCATGCTTAAGCAACAGATGCAGTGTTAGGGAAGGATTCAAACAGATGGTGCAGAGTGTGAAGGGCTGGGGCACAGAAAATGGGGATGTGGCTGAGTTGGCAACTTTATTCATTGTTTTATATGGCAGAAAAATCTTTCGGCAATCACTAAGGAGCATGAAATTTAACTGAGATAAGATTGCACAAACGCAGCTACTCTAAATGTTTCCATTGTCAGTAATGTGTTATCATGTAAATTTCTGTATTTATGATGAGCTTTTTGCAGTATAGTGCCAACATTGTATTTGATCAGAACAAAACCTTTTAACATCCTTGCAGAGCCTCAGACCCAGAAGCGAAACCCTATTAATCACTTGTTTGTGGTATTCCATATGTGTTTCACCAGAGTCATGCACATATTATACATTGGAGTTAGCTGTTTAGGCCCTTTCAGAGAGGGGAAAAAGGAGTTTAACTGACCCGTCTTTTAGTGTAATTCTTCTCTTTCTAAGGGAGGGGGGGAAAAAAAGTACCCGTCTGAATGCAGATGATAGGTAATGTTCACCTTGTGTCTGAAAGCTGCATGTGGAAGAGAACAAAGATGATACCCAAAAATCATTGTGGCAGATTAGATGCAATGGAAACACCATGACTGGGTGCTGGCCAGCGCTATTTGCTTATTACGCGTGTGTTTCAAGTGGGGTTAAGTTTTAGAGAGTCACAGAATAAATTAGATTGAAAGGGTGGTCTCGAGTTTGTGTGGTCCAACCTCCTCTGCTCAAAGCAGAGTCTCGGTGCGGATTGTGCTGGATTTTGGTCATATTCCAGGTTAGGTTTCCCTACTGTCTTTCTGGTCCTGGATTCCAATGTTCAAGTGTCCCAATGGTGAATGATTCTCCTTGCCCCCAGTACCTCATTGAAACTTCCCTTATTGCAGCTTGTGTTCTTTGCTGCTTGTCACAGGACAGTATCCAGATGTTCGCCTTTTCCCAGACAGCAGGAATCACTTTGATTGGCAGCACCTTTCATAAGGGAAGGTCTTGTAGTGATATCAGCCAGCCCCATAGCGCCCAGGCCTGTGCACTGCCCACTTCCAAAGACTTGTGCATGTTCAGGAGGTTTAAGTACACCTGATCTGTGTCTTGTGCAGTGGATAGTGCTACATTTTCATAAGCTGTTGCCTCCAAGCTCGAGGACCTGGGAGGCTAGAGGGCAGGTCTGACCCGTGAAAACCAAGGTAAGACCCTGAGTGCCTTAGCCCTTTCTGTCTTTTAGCAGTAGCTTGCTTGCCCCTTTGAGCAGTGGGCTCATACCCTCTCTAGGCTTCCTTGGACTACTGAGGTGCTTACAGAGACCCTTTCACTCCCTTTCACATTTCTCATTAGTCAACCGTAACTGAAGTCCGAGGCTATAATTCTGTTTGACTTGATCCCTTTTCTGGATCATGGCTGCTCTTCTGAGTGATGACCAACTAGATGGAGATACCAAACAACTTGTCCAGCTTAATTTTGAGTATCTCCAGAGATGAGAGATCCCACAACCTCCTTGGGCCTTTATCCTAATAATTGACTCCCCTCAAGGTGAAATGCTTTTCTTCACCTCTAATCTGATTTTTCTGTGTTGCAGCTTGTTCCTGTGCCTGCATATTTCATCTCTGTGTGTCTGAGCAGCATCTAGCTCCATCTTCTCTGCGTGCTGTCATTAAGAAGTCATAGGCAGTGATAAATCACCCTTTACCTTTTCCAGGCTGAGCAGACTCGGGTGTCTCATTGTGCATCTTATGCTCCAGCCCTGCAACCATCTGGGTCAGTGGTTCCTTTTTACCAGGGAACCCAAACTGGATGCAGATGTTCTCAAGGTGCCAGATAGTGAAGACTCCCTTCTCCTGACTTGCGGCTGCACTTTTGTTGGTACAGCCCAGATGCAGCCGGGCATCTTCACGGCTCAAGCATTAAAGGACCTTAAATCTCAGCCTGTTCTCTAAGGCAAGTCTGGAACCTGCTAATTTCTCAAGAGGTGCCTGATCTATAGTAAGAGAAGTCACACAGTCTCATTGCTTACTTGCTTTTTCATTGGCCTTGTGTTGTCACTAATTTGCAATATTTTTAGCAGCTTTCCAGATTGCTTTGTTTTTATCTAGATGCTGTGAATTCACTCTTCAGTCTGTCCTGAATTTCTCTGAATACAGAGTATGTTAATACTGCTGTATGTAAAACCACTTCCTTGAAGTGGTTTAGCTAGAGATTAAAAAAAAAAAGGGAGGGGGGATACAATTTAAAAAAAAAAAAAAAAAGACAATAGCAAAAGAACTCAGCATCTGTGTGCTGAAGCTGCTGAGCTTGCCCTCCCCAGGGCTGAATCTTGGCGCATCAGTTCATGTAGCAGCCCGCATGCGGCACGCTGAGGCCGGTGAGAGTGAGGGGCTGCAGCTCGTCTTTATTTTTGACCCTGCACTGCAGATGTCACAGGAGATGTGGAATGTGAGCCCCAGACTGTATGGGTCCGGCTCCTGGGAGAAAAAAAGTGTGGTGGGTAGATGGATGGCTGTGCTGCAAACTGACACAGAGACCTTGGCATGAGCAGGGTGGGCACGTGAAGTAGGAACAAATACAAATTCTAGACTCAGCTTGTGGAACACCACAGGTCTGGGGTATGTGCAAGCTGGAAGACCCATTTAACCGTGTGTTTGTGCACACTCCCTTTGCTCAGGATGCTCCTTTGCCCCACGCTGCTTGCAGACTTGCTTTGCAAAGCAAAATAAAGGAGAGGTGAGATTTCCTAAGCATATATAACTGTAGGCTAGTTTGGGTGAGTGTGCGTGATAAGTAAGCGGCATGTGCAAAACACAAGAAATAGCATCTGAAGCTGAATCCAAATATTAAAGATAGTGTGTGTGTGTGTGTGTGTGTGTGTGTGTGTGTGTTTTAATGAAATAGTCATTGACTTATGTTAACAAATGGTCAAAAATAAAAAAGCAAATTAAATGCTGTCTGAGAAGCGGGAAATGCCTAAGTCCAATGTAGTTATCAGTTGGTCACCAAATTCACACATCCCTGGCTCTTAATTTAACAGATTTTTAAGTACATTGGGGAAAAAAGTAATTAAGTAGTGCTGAAATAAGCCTATTTACCACAGGGGCAGCAGTTCCTGTTTATAAACTGTGTCCAATTTCTTTTTTTTTTTTTTTTTTTTTTTTTTCTCAACAGGGTCTTTGGGGGTTTCCGCTGCCTCTGCTGCCCTGTGTTTGGGAGCGCATTGGTGATTCCTGGGCACAGCCGACCTGGACTGCCCCTGCCGGGTGCTGAGCCCAGGCAGTCTGTCCGTCCTGTGCCATCAAACTCAAGGATGAAAATACACTAATAACGAAGGATGCCACCTCTAGGCGCCAGACAGTTCTTTGATTTTGCTTGGAAGAGTAATAATCCCACACTTTACTTTCTCAAATGTCTTTTAGGTTCATTTTTAATGTGAGCGTTCAGCCTGTTACCACTGAAATGTTATTGCCTCTTTAATTATTGCAGCTCCTTTCCCTCTTGCTCCTTTCTATCACTGAGTGCAAAGTAGTGAGAGAACCCAGGCCATCATTTTTGTCCATTTATTTCAACCAAGTTGATTAGTCCCTATGATTTTCTTTCCTTTTTTTCCTAATCCTAATTTGCAATAGTCTTGCGACGTCCTGCGCTTTACTTTTTTTGAGTGGCTGGATGTTTTGTGAAATGGAGGTTGATGGAGGAGCTCAGAAAGCCTTAGGAAACGCAGATCGACACTGGCTAGGGACGAAGATTGCTGCAACGAAGGCTCCCCTGTTGACTGCGTGATTAATGACTGCCCTGTTTTCATCACAGTAGTTCTCCTCAAAGAGGATCTGATGTTTCTCAAAAGCAGGCTGTGGATTTTTAGCCTCTGGGGGGCTTTTTTGTTGTTAAGATTAATCAGATGTAGTAGATGTATACTGTAATGTCTCTGTAGTTCTAGCACCAGCAGTGTTTGCTGCTGGATAATTTTGCACAGCTGTAATGAGCTTCAAGTATAATTAAGTATTTTTGCCATTTCTTTTTTTTTAATGACTAACTCAGCATGAGTGCTCACAGTTTGTAGGGCAACTGAGAAAAAAAAATGAAAAAAGCCCACAAAGATGACTGTAAAAAAAAAAAAACAAAGTTTATGAAAAAATACTTTCAGAAGTTAGTAGGTTGGAACAAAAACCTGTCTGTTCAAGATATGCAGCAACTTTCTAACCCCCAACTGGATGGGGGTGATATCCAGGCTTTCTATCAAATACCTTGAAGTTCTGTGGCAGAGCAATCAAAATCTTCAAAGATTTTGAAGCAAAGCTGTCTGTAACAAATCTTTTACTTTGTTATATCCAGTAGAGCCCAGAGATAATTCTTAACCACCCTGTTTTTTTTCTGTTATGCTCTGGTTTTGTTTTCATCATCTAGGAATTTATATCCATAAGGTAGCATTAAATGGCCATACATTCCTGGGCATGTGATCTCTTTCCCTGATAGGAGAGCAATATTTTAGGAGTAAATTGGACACCATGGGAATTGCACTATTGTAGCTGTTGAAAGCACCTTTAAAAACTTAGTAGCTGGGCTGACACCCGGTATTTGGTTTGAGCCTGGGATTATCGGTGGTATCTGCTTTGCATTGTTAAATCAATTCCTACTCACAAATAGTAACTGCTGTTCTTGTTTTTCTCCCCTCCAAAATTGCTTCATTTCTGCATCATTTTAATAACTGAATGCAAACTCTTTTTGGGTGTGAAAGCAGTTGGCCAAGATGGTACCGAATCTGTGGGTGCGATGTCACTTTGTAAATGAGGAATGACATCTCTGACCAAGTCCTTTCCTGTAGAAGAGAGCAGGAGACATGCTGTGAATAAGCTGAAGAACAGAAAGGGTGAGTAAACCATGTGGTTTGCTCACTTGGTCCTGCAAATACTTACTTCCCAAAGGGAGAATCTATTATGATGAATTGAATGATGATTTTATAGCAAGGAGGTCTTTTAAATATTACAGTTTTCTAGCTTTAATCTGTCTGACTCTGCCAGAAAATTCTGAGGCTATTTGGAGTTCAGGACCCCTGGCTGACAAAATATTTTAAATGAATTTACTTTCATTTCCATTCATGACAACTCAAGAAATTGCTGTCTTTTCAGCTACTGGCTTCAGATCTCTTTGCCATTACCCTTTAAGAAGTCTGTGTGTGTATATGTGTCTATATATACCTATTAAATGGCAAACTCTCTTCTAATGGAGCACAAGGAAATGAGACTGTACATTCTAGTTATTACTGTTATAATTTGTATAATACTGTTCAACTGCTTAAGGCAGCTGTGAAAGGAAGGTCCCATGACAAATATATGCTATCACTAATGACATTTTGTCTGAGGAAGATGCCAAAACAGCACGGGTATCAGGAACAGCCAGCAGTGATGCTCTCTACCTGATGGCAACCTAGTTCCGTATGAAGATGAGTCAGTAATGAATGTATGACCCAAAGTTTAAGTCAACAGAAGGCTTCCTCTTATGCAAAGAGGCCTGAGTGAGATCCCTAGGGAAGGTATATTTTTGTCTTTTCCTGCTTTTATTAGTATAAACCAATGCCACATGTGAATTGTGCTGTGACACTATTACAGCCATTTAAGGTTTTTCGTATTTCAGGCCAGGATTTCATCATCTCGGAAGATATCCTAGATAGAAATATTTGTGCATATGTTATGCAGCAAGAGTAATATTTCTCATTTCAGTGGGAGTTCTTGCAGTAATGACTAAAGCCTCCCATTTTTTCAGGGAGAGGTGGGAGAGGCACTTAGCCATATGTTGAGATTATCTGAGAGTTTTGCCAGTAAAATCTCTGCATTTCCTCAAAAAGTAATCTGAAGGCTCTGCAAATTCAAGAAAGGTGTTTTGAGGGTGATTAATTGCTGTTTTAGACAATCTGTGCATTCCTCTAGCCTTCTGCTCCTCCAGGTGGGCACGGTCTCCTCGAGTCCTAGGTCACATCTTCCAGGCTTATGTGGGCATCTCTGATATCCTGAAAATCCTAGAGTGATACAATTGCATTTATGCTGCAGAAATTTGTGAATATTCATTGGAAAATTAAAAACCCTAGGGTGGATTTTCATATCCCCCTTTTTAGGTCATTCAAATATAAGTGTGGAAAAAATAGAAGGTACACTTAGATTTTGGGAAATTGAATGATTTCCTAAATGCCTAAAGTAGCTCTGCAAGCAGGACTGGCATTCGAGTGTATTGCCCCTCAGATCAGCGTTGTTTGCTGGGGAAGGGGGAGAAAACTCCAAATCCTTGGGAGGTATAGAACTTTTATCAATATTGCTATTGTTTAATATACTGGAAATAACAAATGAAGAAGCAAGTGCTGCAAGTTTCTGCTGGATGCAGAATCTTCAGTATCTTCTTGAATCTATAGAAATTGGGAGTATTCAATATTTTATAGGACATCTCAGAGCCTTTAACTGGTGGCTGTTCAAAGAAGTTGCTCTCTTGTGCTCACATATGGCATTAGCATGATGCAGGTACTGCTAAATATATAATAGTAATAATGGTTATGGAAAATAATACAGAGCAAGTGCCTTTCTCTGATTTGCTGAATGAGTGGACTTTTCTTGTGAATATTGCTGTTACTGGAATCTGAGGGGTTTACAAGAGCTCCAGTAGGCAGCTAGTCTGGTTTCTATAAAGAATTATAAGATTTTTTTGTCCCTTCTACTTGACAGGCTTCAAGAGCTGCTAAGAAGTTTAGGAGGGAAATATATGTTGTCTCCATCATTTGTGTCCCAAAGCTTTGTGCTTTATCCATGTGACAGGAGCTGCTAATGCCATTGAAAAATCCCTAACAGAAGTTGGAGATGGATGAAATGAAAATTAAGACAACACAGAGCAGCAGCTGGCTGAGATTTGGTGGTGGCTGCTTATGTGGGCCTGTCTATAACCCTCCTGGTTGCATTGCTGGGTTAAAATGTGATTTCTGGCCATAGCCTTTAGCTGTCTGGGTGCCTTCACAAACGTGTTGGATCTGGTGATGTGGCCACCAAAGTGATGTGGGAGCTTGTCTCATCCCTATGGTCAGAGACCCACACGGTGACGGTGGTTGGGACAGTTACTCTGTTTGCATCTGAAACAAAGCTGGCAACTTCTGCTTTAGCTGCGGGAGCCTTTCCAAGATGATTCTTGACTTTATACCTAGAAGCTGGATGGTGCCAATGCATCACACGTGAAGATAATCCTAAATCCGGGGTAGGAGCAACATTTTCCTGGAGTCCTGATCAAGCTACTTCATCTTTTAAGTTGCAGTCCCTGTCCCTACCTTCTCTTCCAGATTATAAATGTGCAATAATTTGGTTTCGTTAAGCTTTGTGGCTCATCTGTTTGAGGACATGGCTGCTATTTAGAGTGACTTTGAAATGCTAGATGGAGCTGATGGGAAGTTCAACAGGAGAAAGTGTGCCCCTGTGCCAGAGAAGGCTGCTCACATCCTAGTCCCTTTTTTTGTTTAAAGTTCTTCTTGAAAACATTCTTTAGCTGAGATAGTGCAGTGGGAACCTCAGCAAATTTAAGGCTGAAATCTGGACCATGCCTCTAACTTTTATTCTCTGTAAGAGGAATAATTTGCTAGGAGGAAATTACCTTGTTCAAGTTTCAAATTATTCATTTCATGGTGCAGCTGGCTCTATCTCTGCCTCTCAGAGAGACTTTTTATTAAACTTTATTCAAACTCTTCTGTGGAGCTTGGAAAACGTGCTTCTGCCTTTCATGAAACTATTCCTTCTGTGAGAAGATCCTAAAGACGGATATGACGAAGCCGTTTGTTTTCCTCATGGGTCTTCCAGATGGTTTCAGGCATTAGCCTAGGAGGGTGCAAGGTGTTGGAAGCTGCTGTCGTTGAGGAGTTAATTCTACTAATCTGTGTTTATTGGGATAAATGTGGATTTTTTACGGTCTGAGTTTGACAATAAGCAATCAGATCAGGACTTTAGATGGAAGATCATGTCTCAAATCCACACAAGATATTTGGAAAAGCTAATAGTGATTGATTTGTATTGAATTCTGCTTGGCTGTATCAGGATAAAATTTTCATTGATCTCATGAACAGAATGAGACTGTGTCTTGGAGCACTGTTGAGTCTGCACTGTGACAAAGATTTCATTGAAGGCACTTTGACATGTGGCAACTGAAAATTAAACACTCCATCTTTGCCATGTTACATCATTTTGTCACTGGTGTGCTGATGGCACTTCAGATGGGAAGCTCTCACAACCAACTAACATAAATAACTGTTCAAACAAAATACAGGAAGCAAATGGCGTGTGTACATGTTTTACTGATTTCTGTATCATATCATCACAACGTCATCTATAACTGGAAAAGTAAAGTCATTAAGGTTAAGAACAATTTCAAAGCACTTGATTTTATATATTCTTCAGTATGATAGATGAATGGCAAAGAAAGCATAATCTCTTTCTAATCAATTCCAGCTACAAAAAAAAGGCTCATCAAATCTGTCAAAATGCACTATGCATAAATGCTATATTAAGAAGAATGTGCTTAAAAACAAATCCCCTCATTCTCAAAGGAAAGAACATTTTCTTCTCTTCCACTGTGTAAATGGACTGTCCCGTGCTTCGCTAGTTCAGCCTCTGCATCTCAAGGCCATTTCTGGTCACCATTTCCATAAGGATATGATTTTGTTTCCCCTTTAGAAGTTGGTGTGATTATTAATTTTAATAGCAACCCATTTACTTTTTGATACTCTTGGGAAACATTATTTTAACCCACCTTGGCAGGAGCTTGCAGCTGTCCCTCCTAAAAGGAGCTGCTAAATTCTGTTCCGTGGGACCATCCTAATGTGGATCGTTCTTCCTCCTCCTGTTATAACACCTGAATGCTTTACAGATTCCTGAGCCAAAATGGCTCATTAAAAGAAATAGCTATGTGCCTTTACAAGGTTTGTCAGGTTTGACAGCTGATGCGTCTTATGAATGCTCGATGCAATGATATTCGGTACTGTTCAGGCTTTCTCAAATGAATTTCCCTGCCAGCTTTATATATCTTTGTGAAGATGGACAGGTTTTTTTCTCAACATTTGGCCTAAGTTTTGAGCTCTGATGTTTTTAAAAATATTAAAAACAAAAAAGGGGAAAAAAAGTCAAAAAAACCCCACATGTAATTTGAGCTCCTTTGCAGAGCGTTTTTATCACCTATGTTGTTCTTGTCTGACTGGAACATTTTGTAGCCTTAGCTGTGTTGGCCAGTAAATTGGTAAAGAAATGCTCTCCCAATTAGCCTTGCATAGAGCTATAGAAGATTCATGGTTGTGATTGGAAATTCATAATTAAAGAAGCCAAAGCTGTTGGCAAGTATGCTGTTGCAGTCATTTCACAGGCGGGCAGAGCGAATGCACAAAGATAAGGATTAAATAGCAGCAGTGCAGATGATGCTTCTACTGACTGGCAGCAACAGCAGGAGGAAGGGGAAACAGTAATTCAAGAAGGAACCACAGAAGAAAAGACTGTGAAGGAGTGTGGAGAGTCTTTAATTCTGGAGACAGTTTTCAGGTCTGCTCCTCCCTTCAGTTATGACCTACGACTTCTCTGTGTATTTTGGCAAAGGAGGGATTTCCAGCTATGTCATTGTGGACAGCTCAAGATTGGATCTTTAAGAAAAACAGAAAAAATGTCTTGTTTTTAGACATCTATATGCTGCTGCCCAAATCTTTATGTATGCTGTCCCTAAACATAGAACTATTTCTGACTCTTGATGCAGCCTTTGCATTTTTTGCTGTTACTGTTTGCATGAAGCTTGCTAGACAAATTCATGTTTAGGTAGGTGTTGGGAATTGCCCACAGTGAGAATGTACATATAGATTTGAACAAGAAGATTGATTGCTTGTAGTAGTTTTCTTCAATTTGTACACGTGGGTTACACAGTTTTTTCCCTGATCTTTCCCTTCTTCCTCTCTGTTCTGAGTGTGTGCGTAGTCTCTACATGAAATGACACGTACCATGTCTAAGGCAGCAGGAGGCAAAGTGCCAGGCTTACTTTGTCATGCCTGGGGGAAAAAAATCTGATTTTTCAACTCATAAGGCGCAGATACCTTCAGGTGAGAATACACATGTAGATTATGTACCCTGGAGCTCCTGGAAACCCTGGGGGTGAGGGTGCTGATGGTGAAGTGGGGGTAAGTACAGCATTGCCTGACTGCTTTGAGTCTGTTTATTTCCAAATAGAGGAACTTATAACTCTTAAATTTTGCTGAATGTGTGAGGAGGGAACGAATCTCAAAACCTGCATTTTCAACTTGATGTTTTGGTTCTGTCAGGAGCTTGAGCACTGATGTCCTTGTGGGCAACTCTAAGAATTGGTTCCTCACTGGATTAACCGGGACCATTTTAGTGTGGCCATTTGTATATTATTAGTGCAGGTCTTGCAAGTTCTGATTAGACAATATTGTAGTCCGACAGGTGTTACCCTTCAGGAAAAGAACCAAAAAAAGGCATTCTTCTTTAAATGCAGGTCAGCTCTGCCAAAAACATTTGTTCAATGTTCATCTCCTTGGCTGAGCGCTCCCTTAAACTATCCTGTTTATGATAAGGTCACCCCATGAACAAAAAGAACCAAACCATGATCCACTTAGTTTTAGGAGAGACAAATCCAATATACCAGCTTCAAAGCTCTAATTAGATTGCAATACATGAGACAGTTTGAAATATACACTTGAGAAGCTAATGAAAGACAGAAGCCTTAACGTGTTCCTGGTTTGCCTTAGCACTTTGGGTTTAGCAGCAGACACTGGCAGATGGTCTGAAAAATCCGGCATTTGCACAAGGCGCAGTAACTGCAGCAGGAGTTCAAGTGCGGCTTGCAGGACTTGAAGTTTGGCACGCAGTCAGCTGCAGGTGTGGGCCTTGGTTTTGGAGGTATCTTCGGTTCAGCATTTTTCTAGAAGAGAGACATGAAAATTCATCCTACCATAAAACCATTGTGAGTTAGAATTAAAAATAGATGTATAGAAAATAAACCAGGGGAACTTCTAGCTTGAGATCAATAGGCAGTTGCTTGTAGGGAGACCTATATTAGTAGCAACATAGAGCTGACCTGATGGGACTGGAACATGGGAAATGTTGGTTTGAGATCAGCCTCTCAAGGGAAGTGCTAGATGGCATGAACCACATTTCTGGAGTAATTGGACACATGAGTGGAGACAACTTTAGAAAACAGTGTATGGAATGAGGCTGCCCTAGCAATGAAAGGGACCCAATCTTCAGAGAAGACAACAGTGTTAAAGGCAAAATGAAGTGATTAATTACTCTTGGATTTAGAAACTTTTCAGATGAAAGAAGGAAGCATCCCTGCCAATCCATGGATTGATCTGCTTTGTTTTACGTGGTGTGAGACAGAGACAAAGAGGGGCCATGATGTGGCAATACCCTCCTCTCGAGGTTTGTTTTTTGACTGCTTTTGGAATTAGGTGACCCTTGGTGCATCAGCTTTGTGCACGGGCATCTTTAATCACCGCCACTGGCAAGTGGGCAGAAAAACAATCTGGCCAACCTGAGAAGGGCTGCTGCTCTGTGGTTGGGAGGAGGGGAAACTTGGGCTTGAGCACCATGTCCTGGGGCTTGAGCCAGAGCTCTGGAGCTCTGCAGATGCTTTATTTTCTTTTCAACTTTTCACTTGTTTTCACAAATTTCAACTGTAAGTTACAAATTGTTTTGAGATCCCTTAGGCGATTTAGCATGAAATACTTGGGTAACACTTGGCTGCAAGGATTGCCTGCCTTGAGCAGAAGGTGGAACTAGACGAGCTCCTGAGGTCCCTTCTACCCTGAGTCTTCCTGTGAGTTGAAGAAGAAAGGAAGATTGAGCCCACAAGACACACTAGAAAGGAAAAGAAGGAGCTCTAAATATTTTAGATTTTCTATCCTCCCTGATAGTCTGCAGAATATAAGTGTCTGGCCTATGGAATAGTTCATGTTTGACAGCTATGAGTAACACTATGTCAAACAGCAAACCCATCAGTCTTAACCTAGTGATTTGTTAAGACTGCTAGTTAATATTTTCAACCAACTATCGGCTTCTGGAGTTGCTTCCATTTCAGCTTTTTTGCATCTGCAGTTTAAAATGGGCAGATAGTGAGTTTATGCCTCTGCACTGCGGATCTGTATGGATCTGTATGATGCTGTTTCTGGGAATGTTATCTTTTGCAGATACCGAATAGTTTTGCAAATACTCTAAGAAGGTTTAAGTTAAACTGTTTTGTGTTGAAAGATCCACAGAGCAGCTATAGCCTGTAACTAAGCTAAGGTTTTCTTTCTGCTACTAACGCTTTGCTTTTTTCCTGGATTGAGCAGGGATGTTCGACTAGATCCTCTCCCTTCCAGCCTCAACCCTCTGTGATTCTGTCTTTACAGTACTGAATTTTTAAATGTGTGCAAATTAAATCAGGAGAGGGCTGGGAAAACCTGTGAAAGGAATCCCCCAAGGAGGGCATAGAAACCAGCCAATCTAACCAGACAGTGTTTGGGGAAGTCACCTACCTTGGATGATTTCTTGTTTTCTGCCTCTTTTCTGCTGACTTTCTGGGATCTTTTAGTTAGATCTTCAAAGAGAATAAAACAACATAATATTAAATCATTTTTACAGCAATGCCACCTCACTGCTGCCTATTTCCACTGCAGACTATGCTGTAATTAAGCTGGTTGTCCCTAGGGGCCAGTCTCACCTAAAAGTAGCATGTCTGAACTTGGGTTGTCACTGTTGCTTGTGCAGATCACAGATATTTGGATTTTAGAATATATTTTTTTACACATTATGTGATCAGGTGTGAATGATGAAATAAGATGCAGAGAAATAAAATTCAGGGTCCCTGTGTACAAGGATGTTTATGCACTCCAGTCACATGGCAAAATAGAAAAATATTCAAAAATTTTTTTTATATTCTGCCAAAGTGGCGTTACCTGCATAATTTGGGGATAAATTAACACATATGCTGTGGTTGTCACAAGCATAAAAATCACTTCTTGCCTAACTTCCATCTGCATTGACACCTTTCAGTCCTCATTTTCTTCCTTTCCTACCTCCCATCTTGTTTTACTAAATGTTACTTGCAGAGGGGTTTTGTTAATGTGCCTGTAGTTTTGAAGGTTGAATTTACAAATATGCTAATGTATGTGAACAGATTCTTGGATTTGGTGAACTTTTGTGGGTAAACTTCATACTCAACTTCATATTATGCTATACTTGATGTGATTTTTTTTTTTTTCATTTCTCTATTTTTTTGTTTAAGACTAAAGCATTACCAGAGTGAACATCCTTTATTATCGCTTGAGGCACACCAGTTTTATTATTGTATTAACTCTATTATTACTGATTGCTCAATGTTTGCTTTACAACTAAGACCTATGTTGTCATCTAACACAACAAAACTGTTTTAGTGAAGTGTGTGGCACTGCTCAGCTTCAGACTCAGTATCCCAGAAATTGCTACACTTTTTGAGCACTTGATAATTGCTAAAATAGGCAAAATTTTAGAATAAAGAATAAACTGTTTTGGGCTGTTACAAGGCATTTCATTTATTAGAGCTAGTTATGGATGTTCTAGGAGACATTGGAAGGATGAACAGAATTTCAGGAGTGTAATGTTTAAATAGTAATAATAATAATAATAATAATAATGATGTAAACACGGTTTAAAAGAGGATTGCTCTAACTAGGATTAGTGGCTTAGATCTGGTTCCACCTGTTATTTTATTTAGGTGCAATTATGTTTTCCTTGGAAACCTTCTAGTGGTAACCAAGATGCTCATAAGGAATTTTCATTCAACTGCAAGGACAGTGTGAGTATTTTTTATAGCCCAGCTGCACCTGCTGAGGCTGCTGAACTGCTTTGGTTACAAAATTATGCTGCCAATGTGCAGGTAGAGAGGACAGGATTTCGTTAAACCGAGGTATAAACATTGCTTGGACCTAAAAGTATTTGAATTATTCCACAGAATATGGGAAAGAAGAAAATGAAGCCCAGCAAGCAAAGGAGGGGGAAATGCAAAACTGTTTATTTTGGCATATGAATGCTGTAATTATCTCTTCTGTAGTTGCTCTGGTTTGGGCAAAAACATCAGGTTTCTCCCAGCGGGCTGCTAATCTCATAATCCTTGTGTTCCCTCTATCTTGCTTTCAACACCTGATCAGTTAAAAAGCTCTTTACAAATCTCATATCAAAATATCAGGAAAAGGTAATGTAGGCTGGCAAACGTGTTGACAACACACACTGCAACACTTGTTGATACAACTGTGATGTGAAGTGTTATCAAAAGCACGTGTTAATTAGGTGATTGCATGGTTTCTTCTAGGTGACACCACCAAATCCTCTGCTTATCTTTCAAGACAGAATTCAATTGCAGCTGTAGGGTTTATTGAGTTAGGGCCAATCGCATCACCCTGTGAGACCCTGAGGGCTGTGGTTGATTGACAGATGTTTAATCAGCCAGTTGCAAATGGGGTTTGTTACTTTAGTTAGGCTGCAGGGACATTTAGTAACGAAGGCAGAAACATTAGTGCCTCAGCTCTATCCTGGCTAGCCAGCCAGAAGGAGCAGGACTTGCGGTAGGAAAATGTAAGAAAATGTGTTTGAGAAATGTTTAAACCAGGGTTTTGATAACTGACAATATTTTTTTCTCTTAGTTTATACAAAAATAGGCTGTATATAAAAATTGTAACTGTAAAATAAAGAAATCAGTAGCTTGAATCTACTAGGAGGGGAGAGGAAGCTGCAGTGGCTTAAGCCTTCCCTGTCTTTATTCCATATTAATTTCCGTGGTGATGGGAGAGAGCAGCTCATCAGCCCTTTGCCATGATAGCAATATTATATTAAAAATCAGCAGCTGAGCCCTGAGTGTTGGGGATTGCTGGGGCTGCAGGCAGCGGGACCAGGACCTGGGTCCAAGGGTCAGAGGACCTGGCTCTCCAGCTGGAATAAGTTCCTTCAAATCATATGAGAGGTTCCATGAATTGGGGAAAAAAAATGGAAATGCTTTGTATCAGTTTTCTTGCTTTGACTTGGTTCCAGCTTCCTGTAGGCACAGGACAACAGGAGGCCAGACTGTCCTCTTGTGTATGAAGAAATGGGCAGAAGGAAAACCATGGAATAGTTGTGCAGAGCCTCTGGACCCAAGGAAGCAAGTGCAACCCTGTTCAGAAGCATCACAAGGGGATTTCTGTCTATTTTGGTCCTTTTTGGAAGAGTGAGTTAGGACAGTGTCCTATTCTAAGCTTTCCTGTATTTGCTTTTATGTTATAGGATGACAGCACAAGTTTAAAAAACTTGGAGTTAGGAGAACCACCTTCAGCTAAGTTAGGGAGTCAGTGGTCCAGATTTCACCGGAAAGGCCTATGTGTGGAAAGGACCTAAGAGATTCCTGTTTGTTCTTGGAGGAATATTGGGCAGAGCAAAAGTGCTGAGAAAGTAAAGGAAATGAAGTAAGCGACCAACATAGTTTGAGCACAAGTTTTGAAATATTAATGGAGAAACATTTCTATTGAATGCAAAAAGACTTACAGCATGACAGGAGCTTCAGTGAAGAACTATAACACTAAAGGAACCCTGAGCTATGGTTTGGCATAATGTTATTCTTGGATGTCAGGGCTGAATTGCCACTGCACCTCTGCATAGTAGTTAAACATTTATATGAAATTGAAATTTTTAGTAAGCTACTTGATCACCCTGTATTAATTTATAACAGTGTCTTCTGCAAATCTTGTTAATTTGGTGCCAAATGGTAAATTTTACTAACCTACAATGGAGATGGATGAGAGATCTGGGAGATTCATTTTGTTGTTCTTTGTCAGGCTGCATTCTGCCTTCTCCTCAATGACAAGGTGAGAACTGGCAGCTGTGAGCAAACTGTAGCACAGTAATAAGCTCAGGAAGAGGTTCTTACTTTCCATCCTGGGGAGAGAGAGATTCATTTGTCATGAAAACCAGAATCAGTCAAAACGTGTCTGTAGGAGAGATACTACTTCCACATGCAGGAGATGGACCTCAGGACTGATTCGCTGTCATGTGCAGTTTCATGGCTGTGCCTTGACAATTCTTATGTTTCTACCACTTTGTTTCTTACACCAGAATATCTAGGACTGCTGCTATCTGGTGATGGGCTGGTCAGAATTATTTGAGTGGAAAAACACTACCTCAAATATAACCATTTTAGACGGTCATCATTATTACTGTTATTTGCAAGAGGTTTATTTTCAACCAAACTGTAAATATGAGCTCTCCTCCCTGAGTTTTACAGTATCGTTTATTGCACACCAAGGGGAGAGGAATTTCTGCTGTCCCTTTTGACGAGCTTGAGCACATCATCTTTGTTTTACCATAAGAATCAGAGAAAATCTAGTTTTCAGGTTTGCTTTGTGTAACCAAAGAGTGGAAAAAAAATCCTTTTCATTTACAAATTGCAAATTTACAAATAAGGCATGAAGAAATGCCTTATTATATTCTGGATGTGATGCTCTGATATCATGGTGAGTCATAGCCATAATTCATACAAGTCACGAAAGGCCCAGAGTTATAAAGCACTTTATGTGCTTTAGGGTTTAGTATGTACTTAAGTTTTAAGATCTAGCAAAGTCAGTGGGATTTGAGCGTATTTATAGAGAAACCTGAGCTCTACTGAGCCTCGCAGTACACGCTGGAAGGAAGCCACCGGCCCTGGACAGTCTCCCCATGGTTTGGAGAGAAGCAGTGCAGTGAACCCAGAGCACAGAATCACGCAGGGCTGCTTTCTTGCAAATTCCTAGCTCTGCTGAAGATCAAAGTTGATTTTAATTGTATTAGTTTATGCTCATTAGTCTCATGCTGTGCCAAAGTTATGGGAACCCTTCCTCGGAGGCACTGCCAGCCCTTAGATCTATCAGTAGCTTTTTGTGAATGAAAAACTACCATTAGTAGTTAAAAAAAAAAAAAAAAAAAAAAAAAAAAAGGAAGTGAAATAACTTTTCCTGGTTGTAATAAGTTAGTGTCCAGCGAGTTAAAAGATGAAGCGATTCTGTATTAGAAGAACCTCAATGCAATCCCTGTAGAGAAATGGAGGCTATATTGCACTTTCTTGTATGGTCCCCACTAGTTCATTCTCCCTTGTGAGATGTCCAGAATTGCTCCTCCAATTCCAAATGATTGGACTGAGCTCTGTGAGTGTATGTCAACTCTCTGGTGTTTATCCAAGGTTTGAGTAAACCGAGACCTAAGGTCCATCATAGGTACAGCTATGCATAGACACAACCTTGCATGATTTCATGAAAATTTTGTAATTGGAGTTGTCTACTTTTTCAAAATATATGAGTCTAATAAAAGATACTGCTTAAAAATCCTCGTCTGCTTAATACATTTGCTTGTTTTCATAGCATCTCTTGGTGTGCAGAGCATGCCTAGGACAGGTAGTGTAGCCAGCTGGGGCCTAATCCTGTGCTTCAAGCTGCGGTGGAGGAAGCAAGCTCCAAGTCTGCACTCTGAGAGTTTGCATGTGGTGGTGCTCACCCTGTAATACCTGCACTTTTTAAGCAGCTTTTTAGTCTAGAGGTGAGATATTCACTAACATATCTATGATTTTCATATCAGTGTGTTGCCTTCCTTAAAGTATACGTATAGCTGGCACATAGTTATCTGTTAGAGACTTTGTAGATGTGCCCCCCAAATACTATTTATATAAATTTCTTCCATGCCAAAATGTTATTTCCATTGTACTTCCTTGCCTTTATTTCAGCAGAACACAATTGCATCTGTACAGGTATGAATAAATTAGTAAAATTTTACTGCCTGCATCTGTTCACTTCAAACAGTGACATCTGATCACAATCTCGTGTTCAAACACAAACCGAGCCGCACATGTTGATTCAGATTCTCAAGTGTGTGTTTGATTGCCATAAGCAGTTGGTGGTAGAAATTTTACAATCTTTAAGTGACTGTTTGAACCTGAAAAATGCATATTTGACTTGCAAACGGTACTAATTAGCTCTATAGGTGACACTCCTCAGAGCTGTGGAGGTGGTTGGGTCTGTGGAACTCCTGGAAAGGTGGAATGTGGTTGGTAGAAAGTGCAGCTACATGCAAAGATGAGAAGGATGGTTATAATCCGGGGATTCATCTTCTTTTCCATAATCTCTCAATTCTTGCTCATTTTTTTTTAATATTACTTTGTTTATGTTTTTCAGTATTAAAAGGGAGATTTACTTTCTGGTTTTGCACATTATTTTTGTAATTTTCCATCTAGGCCTCATCAGGGGCTGTATAAATCAGACTATTTTATCTTAGATTCAGCTGAGAAAAATGTCTGTTTTTCTGTGAACAGGTAGTTTTAAAACAGTTTGTTTCCTAAGATGCCCTTAGCAAAGTTGAATTATTTTGCTGAACACAAGGTAGTATCTCTAGAAGGTTATCCTTTATTATTCTTACTGAGGTCAAAATAAATTAGAAAGAATTAAATACTTTTGCTACAATTTGGGGTGATGTTTTCTTAACATGGACTCAATCTTACAAAACACTGAAACCCAATCACAGATTTAGCTTTAGTCACAATTCAACAAATGTCATGAGTATTGCTGAACATGTAGTAGTGCTTCCACCAGAAACAGATGGGAACAGCAGCAGGCACTAGCACTGGGTCCAGTGGAACCAGCAAGAGCTGAGAGAGAAATTTTTACTGTTTTGGAATTGCTAAGTTAAAGCAGCAGCATGAGCCGTGGTGGGGTTTATTTTGTGAGGAATCACGTTTCCTGAAATAGGTTTATTTGCAGCTGCCTGCACAGAATGCGAAGCAGAGATGATTACTTTTTCAAGGCTTTAGAGAGCATTGTCAAAATTGCATGAAATATAAAGCTCTTACTCTCAAACCACAGAATAATTTAAATAAAATCAACAAAATGAAAGTTTTCCTCATTGAATAAAATAGGAGGCCTTCCTTTGCCCTCTGGGAATTGCAGTCTAAGCTGAAATTTATGCATTAGAGCTACTTCATTCAATGCTGAGGGGAGCATCTTAGGTCCCATCTAGAAAGCAACCTGACAAAATA
>JAUBNY010000198.1:845105-866086 GCA_032275445.1 Crypturellus soui
CTAATTAATGTTTTTGAGTAAAATATTGTAAATAGTTGCAGTGCATTTTGGTAAAATACTGCTGCATCAGTTCAGAGGAATGCCTTATACTCAGGCTTAGGAGGTCTGGTATTTAATAGTTTACCCTCAAATCCGGGAAATCAAAGGAATACTATTTAACTGGAAACAGTCAAGAGGAATAAAAACCATGCCCAGGTACAGTGCTAGGTTTACTGCTGTGCTTATGAACCGAGCAGAAGTTACGTCGTCTGGCGGTGCCAGGGGCTGCTGCAATGGCTGGTATAGCACAGCTTCTATAATTTCTGTGCACTACTATCCAATTGACAAAGTGGGTGGCTTTTACCCTCTCAGTAACTGCAAGTCCTTCAGACAGCTCTAACCTGTTGCCCTGTTGCCCTGATTTCCTAGAGCTCCTCCCCTGTCTTGGTGACGGATACCAGACACCTTTTTGCTTCACAACTCGCTCTCCTTCTTCCTCAGCAAACAGAAATATGCGGTGTGTGTTGACCACACGAGTAATAATGGCAAGGGGTTTGTATTGGAACAGTACTAGGCAAAATGTTAAGAATTTGAAAAAGAGGTATTGTGCTATGTTTAATTATGGTCGTTATCCATTTTGTTTCCTATCTATTTGGAAGACAGTTTAACTAAATGTTAAATATTCAAGTGTATATTATAAAGTTATATTGCCTGCTTCTGCGTTCAGCGGAATAGGTCATAAACATTAACTGTATGTGTCCTTAGTTAATATTTTTCCTTGTGTGAAGAATGGAGAGTATGTGTAATATTCCTATAAGAGCAACACCAATAGAACGGGTGCATCAGGGACATTTCTGATATTGCAGAGAAGAAAGGCAATAGTTTTGAAACAAAACTTACAACTGACACACACATACTGCTTATTGCTCATATTATTTTCTGGATATGCTGGTTGTTGCAGCCATTTCAGGTCTGATTGATTGTGCTGTGTGTGAAAGTTTCCTGGAAATTCTCTCGACTTCAGGATGTCTGCATGTACACAAGGTCTCATATATGGATTTCCAGGATGGAATCGTTAATTTGTAAATGTTTAGGGACAGCAATTTTCCTCACATTTTGTCTGCCATATTTATAATCACTGCAGAGTTAATACATGGTGAATCTTTATACCTCTCTGATTTCAAGTATATACTCTACATACATTGTATATAAAAATGGAAATTTGAGAAGTGCTTAAATGTATAACGTTGAACTCCTATATAACATTTTTGCATTTTAAAATACAAGCTGTAATGATCATCACACCCATGTTCATTAAAGGAAAACTAGCAGTTGGATTAAATATCAAATTTTTGCATTGTGCATTCATATTTGTATTTATGTAATAGTCGTAACACTCATTACGTCTTAGAAATCGGATGCAATTTTGAGTTATATTTTTAAGCATTAAAACACACTGTACCGCTGGCATTTTGGGACCTCCTAAAATGATTTTATTTGCTCTGTTACAACTACTTTAGAACTAAACGCTGCATAGGCATTTAAGTACTCCGAAATATTCAATTATTTCCCTTCATTACTGTCTATTGCATTTATTGTTTCTTACTGGATAATTCTCAGTATTGCTACTGAATAAATCCAGTAGATTTTCAAACTCTTTCTGAAGAAAAAGAAATATTTGCTATCAAAGACATCTCATCTTCGATTTTCTTTTCTATTAAAGCTTGAAGTTATTTTAAATGATGATTGCCAATCTAATTGCCCTACTTGTTGTCCTCCTTCAACAGATGGAATGAAAATTATTGTGAGCTTGCTAGAATTGATCTTAAACCTAAATCTATTTTAGTTTTTGACACTGCTCTACAAAAATCAAACGCCCGCATACAAAGACGTCAAACATTGCATTTAAAGACCTATTCATTAGATTCTTCAAATATTCAGAACTCTGACCTTCTTATTTTCTATACAAGAAAGGCAAGGGACATCTGGTCCTTGTTAGTGCCATCAATGTGATTACAGGTTTCAGAATTTTACGCGCTTCATAAAAACATCTTGTATAAATCAGAATATATACACTATATGACATTTATAAATAAGAGTTGCTGATGTGGAAAGAAGGCAACAAAATATTTTGAAAACAAATAAAAAAAATACATTTGATGAAACCAGCTCCAAAACAGAAAACAAGCTTTTAATCCCTCATTATGAAGAAAATTTCTTTTTATTCTATAATATGAAGACTTTCAGAGGCCAATACGAGGCAAGACTCTAAAGGCATTAAAAGTACAGTATAGAGCAGCAGATCTTTAGAAATCTTAACTGCCCGGTTTCTGAAGGCAAGGTAATTTGAAAAGCAGACATTAAAAACTGTCTTACCTATAAGGAGTCTGAAATGAATATTTAAATTTAACTAAAATTTGTTCTCTCCATTTTAACATAATCTTTTTTATTTCACAAAACTAGTGAATAGCAGTTGTCCTTCATGCTACAACAGACTAGTTCTCTTATTTTTAAAGGACATGCTTTATATATGTACACATATACATACATATACATACACACACATATATACACACAACAGAGTAGTTAAACTATAAATTTCTTCAGTCCATGTAGACATTCTTTTTGGCTTGCTAAACAGCTCTGTATCATACCTAGAGTTCTGTCTGGAACCACATCTTTGTTAAACATTTAGCTGTAATCTATTTATAGGTTATTCATAAATTCAAACTTTATTTTTATAATTTATTTCTAAAAGTAAAACATCAGCTCAGGTAACAAAATATTTACTCACCCCAGGCATGTAGCTGAGGAGAATGTTGCTCTTCAGCCAGGTTTGAAAGTCATAGCTGAAGTGCTGTACATTGACTGGCAGTTCTGGCTTTTTTCATTGCAAGAAATTTCACTGCAAGTCAAGTGAAACTAATCCTACTAAATCCTTTGATTTATCTGGATCCTCGTAGGTAGTTAATGTTTTATAGCCTTTGTATAGATATATATATTTTTAAAAATAAACCGACAAAAAGGAGATAACTGCTGTAGCATTAAGGCATCTTGGCACATTAGTATCTGCCTAAGGGCAGCAAGGACAGCAGGGTATACTCGCTACATTTTGTTTTGCTACATTAATAATGAACCTCCCAACATATTTGCCACATACCTTTCCTATAGGTCTTCGGTTTTCTGTATGTTTAATGTTCTGTTTCTGCTTTCTTTGCATATAAATCAGAAGTTAACTTTCAATCAGTGAATTAAAGATGTGAGAGGTCTTGCTTATATTGAATATCCAAGACACGTTGGCAGGGGCGGTACTTCCAAAAGGGCTATTTTTTTACTTTCCTCCCTCATATATGAATGGTAAATGGGACTACTGCTGCCAATTACCATGACCCTTTATACTGACACATTGTGTTTATACATCTGCTTCAGGTAGTCATGAGGTAGGAGGCCCGCTATGTAATTCTAGAAGAGAAATCTACTAATACAGAATAATTCTAATTTAGTTGTGCTGTGTACAGTTACGTTTCTGCAGCCTTGTACCTTCAGTGTCAGCAGCTATTAAAAGTTGAAAGGAAAGGCCTGAAGACTACTAGTCCTTCAACAGGAGGTTACTTCTACAGACTCACTGGGGAGGGAAGCCGATTGATTTGGTAACTTCATTTTGGAGGCAGGAGTGGGCAGAACATTTTGCCCAAGGTGGCATAACTCGACAGAATGATGTACTGTAGCTCTAGCTGCTTGACAACCCCTTAGGCATTGTGTAGTAGACAAATAAGTTGAAGGCCAAATAGATTTAAAAAAAAAAAGTCTTCTCTTTGCATTCAGTAATAGTGAACACCACCCTTTGAACTTTTGAGCATCCTGACAGTAGGATTTGGCTTCTCAGTTCTGAGATGCTCTCAAATTGGGGGACTGCAGCCAGGCAGTGCCTCTCACTGACTTCTTTGTTTGGAGGTTTGGATTTAGCCCTAGAGTGGTCACCCAGGATAAAGCTAGCTTGTCCCGCGCTGTGCAGCTGCGGGCCTGGGGCTTTTGATGTCTTCTCCAGTTTGGAAGCCTCATCTTTCTCCAACAAAATGATACTTCCTTCCTTTCTACACCCAGGGTCCTCACTGATCCCATATGTGCTGCAGCAGCTCTACTCCAGCAATTGCTCAGGAAACAAGGAAATGTCAAGGACTAGGAGAAGAGTAGGGGGAATGCAGCCTAGCTTTGGCTTCTTTTCCCACTCATGAAGCGTAGAAGGACCACACTGGTGGCATTGCCGTAGCCTGGATGCAGAGATGGGAGGGAACAGCAAGTTTAAATATTGAAGAAGAGGGTCTAACTGGGCCATGCAGGGCAAGGGAGCGAGGCACAGAGCTGCTATTACGAACACTATAGTCGTGTCAGCACCTAGTGTCATGTCAGCATGGATTTAGAGGGATGTTTCAATGTGATTTTGGTATACCACCACCCCTATGCTCAAGGTGTTGTGCACCACTGACCAGGGGGTCAAGGAGAGAAGTCTCTTGTGCTGGGGAGGATGAGGAGGACACCAAGCTTTTGTAGAGTCTGACTTGCAAAGTGTTTAGCTTATACAACCCATGCTCATGCATGGTGTTAAACCTCCACGGTGTAGGACTGCGCCATAGTTGTGCTTTTTTCCTTCTGTTTTCATCTGTCCTCTCTCATCACCCTACAGTGAATGAATCAAGGACTGTGAAAGAGGCTGTTGGTCCTGGCTGGTAAATCTATCTATTGATGAGCAAAGAGGGGACGATTCTAGGAAAAGGGGAGAAGGGCTATGGCATCCAGGCCAGATCCCTCATACCTGCTGGCTGCTTGACAGATGCACCTTCTGCCTCTGCAAAATGGGGCCCACGGCAGATTCTTCTCTTCTATTTCCCCTTCTGCTTCTCTCATGTGTGCGGGCATTTATTTGAATGGAAAATTTCATTACAAAATTACTAAGCATGAAGAAACATTGGGCTGTCTTAAAACCCTTCTCCTCTGTTTTACAGCATGCAAAACTTTTCTTTTTTTATTTCTTTTTTTTTTTCCTGCTCAAGGCATGATAGCAGCACTGGGCTGAAAGCACATGGAGAGCTGTGGTTTTTCACAGTTTAAAATGTGCTACACTTAGGCTATCTAAGCCTGTCATTGCAAAGTGATGATGCTCGGGACTATGCATGTGAGCAACCTATGCCCTCGAGGTTTCCAAAGAAGAAATAAGAAAACAGAAAAGCAAGTTCTCAAAGCAGATAAATGCTTGAAAATGAGGATCTTAAAAATGAACCAACAAAAAAAAACATGCTGAAGAGTTGTAAAAAAGAGTGATACAATCCAGAACATAGTCTTGGTCATTATTTCAATGAGAAGAACTCTTTTGTGTTCTCTCTGTTAAGTTTTGGGATTGTATGGACTCTTACACAAATAATCTTAAATTACTGGACATGAGGCTTTTTGGAGGTGCCATTGTTCTTTAGTACCTAGCTATAAAATTGTTTGGGGATAGTCTTTGCTGTCAGATGTCAAGGTAGAGAACTAAAATCAATTACTACTGGATTCCACTTTAACTGAATTTTAATTTAGAAATGAAACCATATAAAACATTTATATTTCATTTTTAAGGGAAGCCATATAATCGTTTTTTTTTCTGTATTTTCGTAGATCTTTTTTGCTTTTGGTTTATCTGCTTCGCATCAAGCTGGACTTGCCCTAACATATGGCTTTCATATAGCCCTGCCAGAAGCAGCTGGAGGCTCCTCAAAGTTACCCAAAACCTCTGATTGTTTCAGCTTCCCATGATAATGATTCCACAGGGACTCTCCTGTAGAGAATTTGGTTGCATATTGACCAACAATTCTTCTTAACTTGTGTATTAGAATAAAATTAAGGAGAGAAGGCAGAGACATATTTATGGTGATTGATGTTATTTTCAGGAAAAAAAAATCTTTTTTTTCTTTTTTCTTCTTTTTTTTTTTCTTCTAGAACTGTACTGGCTATATATAACATTGTATTTCTTATCTTCTTCACAAGCTCTATATTTTTCTGTTGCATACTTTCTCACAACCTGATCTTCACTGATCAATGCTATTAGGTGCAAGCGCAGTTGTTTCATTTTAAACCAGCTGTTGACCTACAGTTTTTTGTAGCTAGTGTAGAAGCTTCTAGTAATACCTGTTGGAAGAGACTTCCTGTAAATGGGTGCAGAGGAGTGACTTTGAAACAAGAAAAGATGGTTTCTTTCTTTAAGGATGGCCTAGTTTACCAAAAAGCCCCTTCAAAATGCACAGGAATACTGTTGCCTCTATGCCCACTTAAAAACTAAAAAGCAAAATAATAACAGTGGTAATGCTGCTTATCTTTTTCTGGTGTTTCTGGTAGGATTTACTATTTCTGCCTAGCTTTCTTTTAAAGTAAAATAGGATCACTAAAATAAATTATGTATCACAAATTTTGCCAAGAATTATGCATTCCCCAAAAGCAGTATATTACATGGAAACTTCATGGTCTTGTCATCAAATATTTACAGCAATTCATTTTGGGACCTGATACACCTCCTGTTCAGAATGTATAGATTTCTTTCCAAGGCTGTAAAAGGAAAATCTTTTTTCTTTTTCTCATTTCTTCTTTCACAAGTCTATGAAAACAAGGTAGCTGTGTAGTTCAGTTGCTTGAAACTGGACATGGGTAATGTCCAGTTCAAAATATTTCTTGCAAGGGAGAAGGACACCTGGGCAGAAACAAATATGGTCCTTAAAACCAAGAGAGCTGCCTAGTACATGTGTGTTTGCCAAATACACAAATACTTTCCGGAGCACTCAGTCCCCATCTGCACAGTGCACCTTGGCTGCTATATACAAAGAAGAGCTAATTCTCTCTATGAGATGCCAGGGTAACTTCTAATGTCCTTCTGCAGCTCCGTTGTCCATTTCCCAGCGCTAGTGAGTACTTGCTAGGTATGACGGCTGATGTGCGGTTATTTGTCCAGATGAAACATAGCCCAGAAGTGTCCCTGGTCCTGGTGGAGGCATTTCAGCCCCTTTTATGGGTTCTCCCACCGGGAGAGTCAATGCAGTTGTTTAAAGCTAGGTGCAAATATTCCTGTAGCTCCATAAAGGGCTGACAGAAAACTAAATAACTGCTTTATAGGAAAATCTGATATAAAGGGACCTAAAATTCTCCTTGTTTTCACCAGCCTGAGGAAGACATAAATGTTAGATGTGCGGGAGGACATGAAAGCAGATGACCTGCAGTTCAGAGCTTCTCCTGCAAGTGCCCTCAGGCCCCAGGCAGATACATCCTGCCTAACCCGGCAGGAGACTGTGGTGGCCTGTTTCGGTTGCAGAGATGCTGAGGGCACGAAGTGTTTGCCTCTCCAGAAGACACAGCCTGTGAAGTGCAAATATGACACAGAAGGGCTTACAGAGTCACGAGCTCCCTGCCTCACCTCGTCACACATGTGCCAAGGGGCAAAGAGCCTTACTGCCTACACTTCCTCCTGCCCCACCCCCCCGTTTTTTTTTTAATTTACTATATTCTCCCTGACTTTACCTAGGGATATTTTGAAGATTTTGATCATGCAGCTATTCTGCTTGTAGCAGTTTCCTCTCATTGACAGATTATCCCACTCCTGCAGTTCATGGACTATGCTTTCAGTGCTGCAGTGTAAACTATTTTTGTTTCTTCTAAAATCACTTGTTAGGTCAGTTTTAAACCACCAGTCTTAATTCACAGTGTTGAGGTCCCGAGAGCACCTGCAGGCCTCTGCAGGACCCTCCCTGCCATCTCCAGGAGCTACCGGATGGACGATGGGTGCCCCTGGAGCAGTCCAGGCCCGGGAGTCCCTCATGGCCCTCTGCCACGTGCTGCTCCCAGGCCTGTCCTGACTCTCTGACTATATTCTGTGTCCCCAGCCCTGTTCCCACTGTGCCCTGTCAGCGTCCTGGCCCATCAAGCAGCCCCGCGCTCTGGGTCCTGATGACACGGAGGGCACATGCGCCCTTGTAAGCCTAGACAGGGCCAGGACATGAAAGAGAAGGGCAGCGATGCCGTTCCGGGAGCTGCACTGAGCTGTCACCGAGCTGTGGCGATGCCCTGCTCGTGGCCTGGTCCTGCTGGCCTCAGCGGGTTCCCGGACGCAGCAACAGGCACCATGAAGTGCCTGCCTGTTTAGAGTCCTCTAAACTCTTCCAGCCTTCTAAAATTTACCAGCTTTTCTAAGAAGCAGATGTCTGCCGTAAACTTTGTTGTCTGTTTTTAGCTAAGCGTTTTCTCCTTGGCCTCCCTGCCTTGAAAAGTACCAGGATGTATTCCTGCTCTTCAGGATTGGCTTCTCTGTCACCTCTGAAGTCAAAATGGTTTTTAATGAAAAATTTTACGTATGAGCAGTGCACGTATGCATTTTATTTCTCTGCATGTGGAAGAACATTAACTACTGCCAAGCTGTTAGGATGGTGGCACGACCACAAGCCAGTCCACCCTGAGTGCCCACCCAGATCTGGGAGAAGGGGGGTCTCGCCCCAGCCTTGCACGTTCCCGCTTGAGTCCGAGCTGTCAAGTCCATGGTTTCCCTTTCTGTAAAGGAGCAAATACTAGGAAGTTGGGAAGGTAGATTTCATTGAACTGTGCTTTCTCTGAGTTCTGCTGCATGGATGAATCAAAGCTGAACCTCTCCTTTTGTTTAAGACCAAATGCATGATGCAGATCTAGAGAGTCCTGGGCAGAAATTGTGGAGTGACGCACAGAAGTCATGACCTTCAGGTAAGAAGAGTTGGATTCGCACAGGTCCCCTTGTCCCTGCTATGGGCTGGTCTGACTGGAGCTGCTGCTCCAGCTGGGCTGCCTGCAGCCTTGGCCGTGCCGCTCTGCCTGCACCACGCCACAAACCCGTTCCCTGGCACTGAACATCGTGCTGGTTTTACCTCCCGAGCGGTATGTGCATAGAGTAGTGGATTTGTCTGGGCTGCAGGTAGTCCAGGTGGAAATTCTGCTACCATCTCAAATTGATGGACAGTTTAAGGAAATCTGTGAGAATGCCCTAATTCCTCCAGTGGTCTCTCCTTCTTTTCCACCTGAACTCGAATTGCAGTGGAAAAAGAGGGCATGTGACGCAGTAGATGATATAAAAAAAAACCCAAGTGTCTCAGCAGAAGTCTCACCGGAACTAGTGTTTTCACACACATATACAAAGAGTTTAATAACCAAAAACATTGAGAACAGTGCTTTCAGATCAATCTATTTGAAATGCTGTCTATTATATGCCTCTAAAATGCTGTTTTATGGTGCACTTTGCCATATCTACTTTGGATTTGATAGACTGAATTTATTTTGGTGGTCTCTTCCTACTCAGAGGATGCTCCTATTTCATCTACTCTTCTGATTCTGACAGGCTGTTTGAGTCAGTGTTTAGTATTATGCTGTATTCAACCTGTTTTCAATTATTTTTAATTTAATATGAAATTCTTGATGGTAGTTTTGTGCTTTTGTGATCTTTTTACCAGCTCCTGTCAGGGAAGAGATGAGTTGCAAAAACTGTTTTCTTGTAACAATAATTAGCACTTACTACTAGTAATACCTGTATGTATCATATCAGCCTTAGTCGACTGGCAAGGCCTGTTTAAACCAGTGAAAGAGATGAAAAGTTTCATATCATGGGCTTTCCTCGTGTATTTATTACATCTGCGTGTTATTTTTTGACATTCTGGTCAGATGAATTATCTTTCTATTGCTCTAAAATGTATATCACTTTTAGGAGTACAATTTATATAACAGAATTATTGTTCTCTTTTTTTTTAACCAAATTTCCAGTTTCTAATGAAAACCATAGGTAATTAAAAAAGAAAGGGCACGATTACAGTTCTAAAAAGAGTCCAGAACGTGTTTTCCTTTAGTGGCCTCTATGTTTCTGAGAGGGAGTGTGAAAGTTCAAAAGACAAAGTTTTCCTTCAAAAGGGCAATCAATATCTTCAGTTATGTACTGATCTATTCAAAGTAAATTGAGAAAATGCATTTTTAAAATGGGAGAAGTTGTGCTGACAATTTCAGTGCATTTTCTTTCGGATTTCTATGACAGTTCAGAATTATGGGCTCTCATGAGACTCAGTGCAGCTTTCTTAATATCTGGTTAAATAAGGAGTCATAAATAAGGAACGCTTCTCCTAGGTCAGTCAATCTTCGGCACAGATAGGACATTTGCTCAATAGCTGAGTTTCTTTGTTCTTCTTTTTATTATCTGCACATTTCACATGGAACTGACTCTTCCATGTCCCACACGAACCAGACAGGAACTGAATGTTTCATCTCCTGCCTCGATATCATGGTTTGGTGCTATGTGTTATGCTGCCCCTTGCCAGAGTTAGTCTTTAAGCTCATGGACAAGAAGTTTATCATCCTTAGGACATGAGAGGCCAGTCAATCTCAGAGTTTTTTGCTGAAGTTCCATTGCTTTGAACATTGCTCTGTGATGGAGTTGCAGGTGCTGTCTTTGTCACGGAGATTTAAAAAAAATAATTTAAAATATTTAGGATTTCAAATTTAAAATATCTAGGATTTCATCAAAGACTGTAGTTCTCATAGGCGGAATTCATGTAACTGAATGTAGATGTCAACGTGTAAGGTAATCATCTCACAGCCTTTTTACAGCCAAAAAGGTGCATTTAAAGAGCATTTTCTCCTAAAAGGAACATCTGAAATAGTTTGGATGACTCATACCCTGGAAATGTCTGTTTTTCTCCACTGAATAAAAACATGTATTTGCAGTTGTCTAGATTGATCTACAAATAAAGAATAATATTGCACAGACTACTCTTTTGCAATGGGTAACTTACTTAATCAATTCTACTAATGCAAAAGTTTTGTTTCAATGGAAAACATTTCTAAAAGCCTAAGTAAATGTATGTTCATTAATGGAGCAGCAAAGAATTGAAACTAACAGGAATTTTCTGTTAGACAGATGTTGAGTAGAAAGGGGAAGTACTGTAAGATCTATTCTTTTTTTTAAAGGAAGATCTGGCAAATGACTCGGTGTGCCTATGGAATATCTGTGCTTAATGCCTTTCTAAGAAAATTATGAGGCTTATAAAGAATCTAGAATCTGGCTGTCAGATAACGCAGATACTCAGTGAAGTGTATAAAAGCTTAGAAGAATATGAGTCTCAAGATAAAGAAGCAATAGACTGGCTGGGGTACAATTAGTAACAAACAAAAAATTGAACTACAATCTTAAATTCTTGATTCTATTACGGTCTTCACTATCTCTGTGTCCTTAGGATCTGAGACAAGGTTTGACTTATCTTTTTAAATTATTACTCTTAAACTGGAAACAATATGCACATTTATTGACTGAGTTTTGTAGAGCAGAATTTATCAAGGTTTGTAAAAGCATGAAGGTTTGCATGAGAAGTGCTACAGAAGGAAAATACAATTACCATTTTAGATTGACTAGCTGTGACAGCATCTGGTCTTGCAATTACTTTAAAAATTTGGAAACTGCAACAAATATAATGTGCAAAAATATATTTGCTTTGGTCAGCTTGCTGAAAATGCAGTAAATTATTTTACATTTGCATTGTGTGGAACTAGGCTTTTGAGCTAAAGTAATAGACAGACTTTCTTTGGATGCCACTGAAAACACACTGATACATGCAGAGTTCTATTCTGTTTCATTAGGGCCCTAAGGTCGAAAAATCTTCTGACTTCTGCTTTTTCTCTAGCTACTGTTGACACAGAGTCCGCTGTCTCTTTCACAGAGTCTCACTGGGTACAGTGTCAAAAAATTAAATTGTAATGTTTGCATTAAGTGCCATAGTATTTTTCCTACTGGTAAATGCATGGCCAAGAATGTGACATATGCTCCGTCAGGGCTTCTGTGACAGTCTTGGAAGCCAAGACACACAGACAGCACAGGCTTGCCAAGCAAATAGCTACACGATGGTCATGTATTGGGATTGAAGATGTGGTTTCTACTGCATCTTTAGCAGTTCAGCATAAACAGTTCTGGGAGATGTCTGCAGTTTTCTAGTACATGTGCCAGCCTGGCCCTTCAGGATCAGTGTGAGTGTTTTAGAGTTCTTCATCCTCAAGTTCTGTGGATACTACTCATCTTGCGAACATCAGTAGTCCTATTTGCTTCTACTTTTGTGTGAGACCTAAAGCAATAATTTGCTTATTGCATTTAATTGTTGGTGGTGGAGTGGCTGCAAAACTCCTACCAGCGCTGCCTGATGGTAGGGTCTGCATTTGCCTTTTTTGTGTAAGGAGAAGTAAGGAGAAGCTAGTCATAGAGACAGGCAGTTCTGTTGCTCAGGTTCAGACTAGGGCTGTATGCAGATTGTGACACTGATAATACAAAGCCATCTGGTTTGCAGATTATGCAAAATTTGTGCATCTTTTTGGGTCTCAAAAGGACCACTGAGATAGGAAGAGAGAAAATACTGACTGCCGTGTGCTGTCTGTAACATCCTGCCAAGGGTGAGAACTGTGACACCAACTCCATGAATTCATTTTGGAGGGTAACACCACAAGCAGACTATGGTGCAGTGTGTGAAAGAGATGAGGGCTTATAATTTAAAACTGTGTCTTGTTCCTTCTTTCTTTGCTCAAATTGGTTTCCAGTTACATTTTTTTAAATTTTTGCTCGAGTAATCTTTGTGTTTTCTTTAATAAGTTGACATAGTGTTAACATAAATTCAGTTGTCTCTGGCAAATCCAGGGTGCCTCAGCTTGCATGCAAATAAATAATCTGAGGAAAGTGATGATAAAGACTAATACTTGAAACCAGAGGAAACTACATAAATCTCTGGATATACGATTTGTTTCCCACCTTGGGGAGTGGTCCTTACTGTAGATGTTAACTGATATCCTTTTAAAGAAATGATCTGCATTTCTTGGTTATTCTGTATAAGTTCAGTCATGCTTTACTGCCTCTTTTCAGTGGTTTCATAATAGCAGACTTTCAAGTATTTAATCTTTGATATTAGAAGTCCACGCAGACTATAATTTCAGTCCTTCAGTCTGGAAGCAGCACAAACTTTAGGATTTGTGGGGTGCTCTCTGCTGCATCCAGGTATTTGTTTTCTTTTTCAAAAATCACTTGGCCAATAGTTAAACAGCCAGAAAGCATTGCTATATTGAGGATGCCTAGATGCACAGATCTGTAGGCTTGAACCAATTTAATACATCCCAAGTGTAGACAGGAACTGTTTTTCCTCAACCATGTCAAGGATCGGATGAGTTTCTCACATTTCCCCTGCTCAGGTTGAGCTGACTGAGAGGACACAGATGCTGATCACTCCCTGAGCTTGCACGGCCCCGAGTTAAGGGGAAAAGAGCAACATATTTAAACGATTAAGCTGAGTACATTTGATACTGAAATAATTGAAAGGCAACAACATGGAACACTGCTGTAACATACCGACAAAATATATGAGGTTGTATGTGTGTGTTTATATATATTATATATGTGTATGTATACCTGTAATTTATTTCTGGACAGACTGCTAAACTTAAACTCTGTGCTGAGAGTATAACATATGACCTGAGAGGAGCTGGATTGTTTGATTACTTTAGGGTCCTGGTGCCTCTTTAACATGGGGCTGGTTCTGAGCATTTTAACCGTGGCTTATGAACACTGCAGTTATTAGGAAGGTCTTTTGCTATGGTCAGCTCTATGTCTCTGGACTAATTACAGCCGAATCATTTTTACTGGCTGAATCAAGAATCTTATTATATATTAACTGTGTCCTTTGGAAATTGGCTGCTTTTTTGGTTATAGGATACTTTATTATGCCTCTTTGAAGTCTTTAAGAAGATTCAGCTGTATATATTTTTTGTCTATCAGAATTTTTCCATGAAATAATGCTGTGAATATTAGCGGTGAATGTAGCAAATGGAGAAATAGGGTAGTTTTGAGTGGAATGTGGATCCAAAAAAAAGAATTAGAAATTTTGAAAAGCTTAGCAACTTGTAAATTTGGAGATGCGAACTGTGTACTTAGAATATAAATGTTGTGCATTTGGGAAGGAGTATAACAATTATTTATTTATCTGTTTATTTATTTATTTATTTATTTATTACTGCTGCTATATCTACAGGAAGCTCTGAAATAAAATGACCTCTGAAACACGTGAAACAGTATTTCTCCTGCTTTCCTTGCTTGGTCTTCCATGTCTGGCAAAATCTCACATTAGTCATTTTTTCCTTCCCCTTCTTCTCTTTAGTTTCTCTCAAAGGCTGGAGTCTGAGGAACATCAAGCCTGCATTAGCTTCTATTGCTGCTGCAAAAAGTGGCTTCAGCTTTCTTCCAATTCCCCGTGCTTGTATGCCATCCCTGCGCCACCTCCTTGTGACAGCCAAGGAAGAGGGAGCAGGGGAGAGATATGGGCAGCTTGGTAGGAAAGCTTTTTCCCGCAGAAGAGTTGACATGCACGAGCTTCCAGGGATAGCGAAGTTTCATCTTCATATTCTTATACTCCACTCCTCATTTTTTCTCTGCAGAAAGGAGAGAAGATAGAAGGATAGAAGGATAGATATGCAGAAAGGATAGACAAGAGAAAGAAAAGAAAGGGAAGGAGAGAAGAGGGAAAAAAAGGAATGATAGAAGGGATTCCCTTCTATGAGAGGTGAGTAAATCATGATTTAAACGGGCAGATATATTATATTGATATGAGAAGACAGGCGTCATTTGCACATGAAGATTCTTTTGGAGCAGAGGGATAATGTGAGGCTCCTTCCCATGAAGGTAAGTTAGGGGACCTCTGGAGACGATAGCAGAAGGATGAGGGAATAGCCAATGTTTTGGTCCTACTCTTGAGGAAGTGAGTGAGGACCTACTAATGATGCCTCTTGGAAGCTAACTGTGAATTTTCTGTCAAAAAGGGTCATCGTTTTCATGAACGTGAATATTCAGATAAAAGCTTTCATTGGGATATGTTACCTCTGCACTACTAAAACAAGATGCTTATGTATCCTAAAACAGCCTTTATTTTAGCAGGCAAGGCTGCCACACGTTATAAAAGGTATTCAGATGGGGAACCTTGATTTTCATATCCCACTCACCACAGGTATAACTGAAATACCTTGCTATGAAGTGGGTTAGAGCTATTAGCTCTAACAAACTGATTTCTATCTCTGTGTGGGTGCTCAGGTCTTTTGGCTGGGAATAAGGGATGTCACGATTCATAATCATGGCTCAATGAGTGTTCATTTATTTGAGCAGCCTGAGTCTGCATTAGGGTCACAGTCAAGTGGCCCCCACTTTCTGCTGCTGGGAATGTCCCTGTTGTGTAAAACCTCTGGTTTGCATCAGGCAGAACAAAGGTCTGTGTATGGCTATTGCCCACATCTGAGGTGATGGTAAGTGGGTCCTCCTGAGATCACAGAAGGTTTGATGGGATGAAATTTGCTGGTTTCTGTCAAGCTCTCTAACCATCTGGCATCAAAGCACTGACAACTTCAGTTATTTTTATGGAACAACAGAAGCTTTCCATTTTGAAAACTCTAATTTCTTTTTGTGTAAAGTCTGTCTCCAATATAAAGGTTAAAATAAAGCACCGTAGAGTGCATTTACCTGACTCTTTCAACCTCAGAAAAACATAGGATAATCTCCTATTTGAGTGTTTGGTTTCTCTCAAGATGTTCAAATATTCTGCATGTGCTCTATATTGTGTTTTCTCTTTCAATAAACCTTTTTTGACCCTTTTGAAACAGATTAGGGAAGATCGTAGTTAATATAGTTAAGTGATTTATTACAGCTGCTTTCATTTAAGTATTAGCTTATATAAAATTAATCTGTATCAGAAGTACTCTTTGACATCATTACTAAACAAATTACAGCAGTAATCATAGCCTTTGTAAAGTCAGGAAGCAGTTTAGCTTTCAGGGTTATTTGATACAGCTCAAATAAGGACATTGTTAGAGTGTCACATTTTTATAGTGATTGGCACTAAAGTTATCATCTGCTTTCAAATTTTTATGAAAGTTTTTTTAATGTAAAAGATTCTAGAATTTCAGAGATTATATTCTGTTCTTTTGATTGAATAGAAAATCTTTAAAAAACTGCTCTTTTTATCTCTCTAAAAATCAGCATTGATTGATAAATAATACTTAGTTGTTTGTAAAATAATGGTTTATTGAGACATAAATGAAGAGGTTATACACCAATGCAAGAAGGGTTTATGAACTGCAGTATGGAATGCATATATTTGTGGGTCTTTATGCCAAAAGCACATTATAGAGGCTTTGGCCAGTGAAGATTGAAATACTATATAAATTAATGTTCAGTAAGAAAAAAAGAACTCATGTTCTAACAGGAGATTACTCTGTGTTCCCTTGCTCCTGATTTGGAACAGAAACACAGAAATGTTTTATAAATATATATTTATTTTATTTTATTTTTAATGCTCTAGACTTATGGTTGCTGGCCCAGGATGTTCTGACTGATTTCACATTCCTCTGAGAATACATCCAAGGTGGTCAGACAACTCGAGTTTATCAGTCCCTAGCAGGACTCCAGCATACACAGGCAAAAGCTAATTTAAAAAAATGTACAGGATGGTTAGCTAGAGATCCATCACTCCAGATTCCCTGAAAAAATATGTAGCTCCACAGGGAAAATGTAAAGGAGGAAAGCACTGACATTCTTCCCAGAGAGAACTTTGGTTTTATCAAAGACATATTTTCTCCCTGAACAGTGTAATTACTAGCGATGGCCTGCCTTCCCCAGTTCTTTCACAAGCACATGGAAGAAGTTCATTTTTATGAATTTCACATTTCTGTAGTAGTAGATTATATATAAAGTATTCAGAATTGCTTTGAGAGGAAATGGCCTGTAGGTTGGATTGTGCATTTCCAATTTAAACCTCAGTAGTGATGAGATTCCCTCAAGGCTCTCCTGGCTGCACCAAGCTGGGTCCTTCAGCCTCTCCCCATAGGGAAGGTGCTCCTTGGGCATCTTGGTGGCCCTCTGCTGATCTCCAGTTTGTCGATGTCTACCTTATTTTTGGTGGGGAGGGGGCACAAGAAGGATGTCATATTCTAGACGCAGTATAATGAGAGTTGATAGGGTAGCTAGGAGTGTTGGAATAATCACTTCTGTCAATTCCTGTCTGTGCTGACAGGACAATTCCTGACAATTCCTGACTGCTTGCGACAGCCCAGGCACACTGCTCTGCCCAGCTCGTGTATGCCAGGCTGCTTTCCAGTAGAGCTGCTCCCCAATAGAGGGATAAACAGGACACGTCCCAGGATACATGCCAGCAACACTCTGCTTGCTCCTGGCCTCCAAGTAGAGTATCACCTATTAACCACCACCCTTGGAGCCCAATTATTTAGCCGGCTTTTTCACTTATCTAGTATCTTTTTCACTTATCTACCATCCAGATTGACATGTCCTAACTTGGATCCAAGAATATTGTGGCAGACAGTGCTCCTGTCATCCATAAAAGTCAACAACTTCTATTTAACAGAGCCATGAATCTATATTAATACATTTCATTATCAATGCATTTATTCTACAGGAGTCCTCTGTTTCAGATTTTCTGCACTAAAGGTGGGGCTTGTAGTAATGTGATCTTATGGCCGATTCGGGGCTGATCAAAATATGTTTTCAGCATGTTCTGGTCATAGTCATTCTAAATATGAAATATAATTTGTAGTCATATTGACCCAGACCTTGTGTCTTTGAAGTCACTGAGGTTTATAACAGTGGCATCAAGGAGACCAACCTTTGCCAAAGACCCCCCAGAGGAAACAGGAGCAATAAACCCTGCACAGAGCGCTGTGGAGCCTGCGCTGTGGAGCGCTGTGTGTGGAGCCTCAGTGCTGACGGCAGCAGTGCGGAGGTTTCCTTGGTGTTACAACACTGCCCTCAGGTGTGCGGCTGGACCCAAGCCTGGGTCCTGCCTTTCCCTAGCTACCTCCTCATGCGGTCGCAGGTGTCCTTCGACACCTCTTTTGCTCTTGCTGCTGTGCTGCTCTTTCAAAAGTGGCAGCATTTCTTAGACCCCCCTTGGCTTTAATAGAAACTGGTAGACACCTAGTTTGTCTACTCTCTTCTGCCTCGTGCGTGTGGCAAGTTGAAACATTCAGGTCCAATACAATGAAGAGGCTGGTTAGAAAGAATAACTGACACTCATAATATTGAGTGAAGTTTTTCAGGTGGAGAGAGCATAAAAGCTAGTTCTTTGTGCTGATTCCTTGAGCAAACTTTGCTTAGACATCTAGAGAATGTGCGGTTGGAGGCAGACGGAAGGTCATCCTGATACGAGGCTAAGAATGAGCTCAATGTTCACAGGAGATAAATCCCAGAGGGATGCTTGGAAAGAGATGAAAGCCTCTAGAGAGAAATAGGGGACAGGAGCATCTGGACTCTGACATAAGACTCAAGTTTCTGTGTATGAGAGTGTGTGAGTGTGTTAGAGAGAGGGAGAGATTTTTAAGGACAGAAAAAGATATGTAAGAGTTGGGTTCTCATAAAATTTTTAGAGATTCCTAACAGAGAAGGAGATTCAAGATGGTCTATAGCACAGCTGGTATTTGTTTTTATGAGAGCCTGTGGTTAGCAAGGCTTATTTTCCTAAATGATCTGTAAATGATCTGTAAAAAAGATGATTTTCCTAGTTAATCAGTTATTCGAGTTATTGCTAAGATACTGTCTATATCCCTGGACCCCTGTTTCAGTTGATAAATATTTAAAATATTAGTTATTTTGAGAGGAAATATACTTGTGATGTATCATTTCTCTGCACAAAAAAACTCCAACTTTTTAGGGTTCCGAAAGAAATGTGGTGACAAAAAAAAAAATTGGTCCTTGTAGATACTTTGAGTTTCATTAAAAGGAGCCATTTATATTAGCTTTGTCCAGCAGATATACAGCTCTGCATATTCAGAGACTGGAGCCTGAGGTACGCAAGTGCTCACAGAAGAAATTTATTTGCATAAGCAAAACTTTAACTACATGAAATAATGATTTGTTTTCTGGCCTACATCTTCAAGATTATGATTTTTCACAAATGACCAAATTTGACAGATTGGAATATTTTCCTGAATATGGACTGGTCATCTGGATATTTTTAAAAAGTAAATATTTTCATACAGTAAATATTTATAAATGTATATATGTACAACTAACAGCAAATTAACTGTATCACAGCTGTTCACAGCTGTTCATGAAGGTATTTACCATGTGAATTTGTTAAAAAAAGTAATAATAACATGCAGAAAGGCAAAAAATGTGATGAAAATATTATTTACCATTTAGACTTTTTGGTGAAAGAAATCACATTTTTTGTGTAGAAAAATCTTACTAAAATGAAAATGTTTGATTATTAATTTAAGCATTCTTAATTTTGCATAGCTGGCTTACGCCCTTTTCAGCAAGAATAGCAGGAATAGAGAGGAAGAATAAATGAACTTTACGTCTGAAGGAAAGAAAGAGTTTTTTAATCACATTTTGAAATAAATTTGTTTTCATGCAGATGGGAATACACTGTCCACCATATAAAGGAGTTGTAGAAGTGAGACAAGAGCAGATAAAGCATAAAACCCATGGAAAATTAAGGGTTTTTTAAATGTGCATTTCAAACTTGATCATTAATTGCAGTTTACACAGAAGAAAACCTGACAGTTTTGTAGTAAAATTCCTTGCTGAGCTGATAAGTCACTTGTCTGTGAAGCATGAATTGAAGGAGAAAGAAATCACAGATCTTAACTTCTCTTCAAACTTAGAAATAGGCAAAACTATAAAAGAAATAAAGCAGTTCTTTGAACTTCAAAAATCCTCCTTTAATAGATTTTTGCTGGAGGCAAAAATGTTTAGAGAGTGTAGCATGAAGGGAAACATCTGCTTGTGGATGGCCGCTGAGAGCTGAGCATGTACCACAGTAGAGCAGCATCTGGCAGTGACACAATGCAGACTCTGCCTGTGGAAAATATATGACAGTATCTGTGCAAGGACCATATCATTTGAAAATGATATTCAGTGGTGTGGCTGCTAGGAAGCCAGTGTTGCTTTTACTGTTCTGCTTTGTTGGCACATGCATTTGTTTACAAGCAAACTCTGAAATCTTTTGGCATTGTGTTTTCCAATAGTTTCTCTATTGCAAATTCTCAGCTGCTAAGGAGGAGTAAAGTTGATACAATTTACAAAACCTTCTGTCTTTATTTAAAAAAAAAAGACTTGTGTTTTTCCTTTGCCTGTGTGTGTTTGTGTCTTTAGGAAGTTGTCTTTGGCTTTTCAAAGACTCATTGCATTGCCATCAAGATGCAATGGGAGGGATTTGACTCAGCCCCTCTAGCCAGGGTTCTGGCACTCACACTGCAGCAAGAGTTCCCTGCTCAAGCCTAACACATAGCAGGGATGGGCAATAGAGCAATTACTAATTAGAGCAATTACTATCGCTCTTTGCAAAATAATATTCCAAAGGTGCTAAGGGTCTAGTTGAGGCTTGCATTCCCTTGAAAGCTTCAGATTTCTGAATATGATACACAAGACAATTACTTATTAATTTTTTATTTCTCTTTGACTCTAGCGGGGCACATAGTGTTGACCAAATACAACACAGTGAAGGCTATGAGCAAACAGTAGTGTCAACAACAGGGATTGTTAACAAAACATAGACTCCCATCAGGGAATCAGAGCAGAATGCTGACTTTTCTCACCTTCTCATCTCTGTCCATTTTATTTCAGAAAGGAAGTATTTGATTTAAATTAAATACTTTAAATTAAAGGAAGATTTTGATTTTGATTTAAAAAAGAGGACTCAATTATCAGCATTTGCTGATATTCTTTAATTCCAGTTTTGCAGTCACTCAGCCAACATACAACCAGCTCAGGTGTCATGCAGCAAGATGAAGAGTTTAAATTATGGATCTTTTTTTTGTCTTAAGTTGAAATATAAAATAACTATTCTCATATGAGAATATGTTTGCCCAGACCAAAATGTCCCTCTGTTCCAGGTGCACCTTCCTTTGGTGCTAATGTGAATGTGCTGAAATACTTGCAATTAATGTAATTGGAA
>JAUBNY010000198.1:881614-900049 GCA_032275445.1 Crypturellus soui
CTGAACAGCAACTATCCCTTCCAATGCAGCTATTGATACACAACTAATCTAATTCTTGCAGTTAATTCTTGTCTCATGACATCTTTGTTTCTTTAAGTGTCTTCATAGAGGGTCTTGTTGAAAAATATGTTTTTAAAAAATCTGTTGTATATCAACAGCTGATCTTTATCTCTGCCTGTTGATGCTTTAAAATTTAGATTTGTGGGGCAAGACTTGTACAAAACATCTGTTGGCTTGTAGACAAATATTTTATCTGAGTCTGTCATACCCACTTATTATTACAGGAATGTAATATGCTTTTTTTGCTCCATATTAATAGCAGTCTCCTTTTTATTTTGCTCTCCAGGAATATTGAGCTAAATTACACATGCATCTTGCTGTAATATACTGGATCCTCCAAACTGACACTCTAACCAGCTGCTCCACACAGCTCAGGACTAAAGCCAGAGCTGCATTTCTCCTGGTAGTTCACCGGCTATTGCAGCCAACAAGCAGCTGTTTATGATAACTAAAAGTGTTGTCTCTTCATCATGTGCTAGCGCGACTCCCAGGGCACATGCAGCTGGGTGAAGACTCCGGTTCTTATAGTAATTGAGAGGAAAACTCCAGACTCAACCCTAGGGTTTCAGTTGCTGTGACTTTTTTAATTGAAAAGTTCATTTTCAAAAAAATGCTCAGATGTGGTTTGTCCATCTGTGAAAGTTTGTCTTGCTATGTTGAGCCTCTTCTTTTCCAATAATAATTAGGGGTGATTTCTGCTATGTTACTTAAAGATGCCTCTCATTACAGTAAAGATATTTGGTTAATATTCAGACTATTTTGAATATAGTCTGTCTCTTTCCATGATAGATTTTTTCTGCCAGTGTAGCCAAAGAATAGATTTACAGCAGTTCACACAGTGTTCAAGCTGAATGGCCCACAGCTTACATGTTCTAAACACTTGTACTTGAACCTGCATCTAGGATGAGACTTGGATCCATCTCAAGCCTAGAGGCTTCTGAAACTGCTAGAAGGAGCTAAATTAAGATAATGATAGTAGGTAATTAAGTAGTAAGGATTGGTAAGGATCTCTTCTTTATAACGACCAGCTTGTATCTCCGTCTAAGTGATTGTAGTTAATCCCTGGCTTTGTAACAGCATCAGTCTGGACCAAATAAATTAAAGCACAGGTGCCAACCCACATCTCAGCCAAGCAGGGCCAGAGCTCACCCGTGACTGTGCTGCCGAGGGCAGACAAACTGCTCCAGGAGGAATGCACAGAGCCTTTCCAGAACTTTCTGAAAACCAGATTTTCGATTTCTCTCTCCAAAAGCAAATAAAACAAAACATTTATTACGGGACAGACTGCAATAAAAATTCTGGGTAAAGGAGGGAAAGGAAGCATTGCTCTCTCCTGCCTAAGCACTTCAGCACACGACCAGTACTCACTCGGGTATGTGCCCTGGGAGAGAATCAATGGATTTCATAAAATTAGTGTTATAAAGCAGTATTTTTGTGAACAGCATGATATTTTGACACTGCTGTCTCCTTTTCCAAGTCTGCTCGGGAATTTTGTCTCCTTAAAATAGTGTTTTCAGTGAATTTAAGGAGAATTTTGTCAACAGAAAACTGTTGACAAAATCTTTTCCTTCGTGTCCTTCCCAGTAGCCTTAGTGTGGGTATTTGTAATATCATAGTAAAAGCATGGTTAGAGATTTGCACTGTGTCTTCAGATTCTTGGATCTCATCATTAAATTATTTTTTCCTTTAGTACAGCTCCCGTTTGTTTTTTCATTTTGACAGCACACTTCTCAAACTTATCTTTTGGATCTGAATATGTCTTCATTCCTGATTTTAAATAATGTTGGGTTCTTGAATAAAAAAAAATCTGAAAATTAGTATCCAACATTGTTTTGAATAGGATTTGCTCGTTGGGCTACGATAGCAAAACCTGATTGCTGCTCAAGGCCCACTTTATGTTAACCTGTTATGTTAACCCCAATCCTGAAGTCAAATGTTCTTTCTTAACTGGGTATATTGTTAATAATTCATGGTTTTGACAAAGCCATTTCTGTCAGTAATTAATTATATGTGAAAGATTCAAGAGCTTTACAATGTTGGTATAATCTGTTCCTGTAAGTTTATACGTCAAGATTTTTTTGTTGTTCTTTAGGTTACATGAGCAGAAACAGATTTCAGTATCATTAAGGGATTTTTTACTTCAAAAGTATGGAAAAATCTCAAAGAGCAATCATTGCTAATGTGGCAGGTGGGGTTTTACCTTCACATTTGTTTTTCTAAGACATATTATTCTAAACACATCCAAATATATATTTTTTTTGCAAATCAATTTAAAATTTCAGACATTGGCTACATATTCCTTAAGCATTAAAACCAAGCAAACATTGCAAGGTATTACAACAGTTACACAAGACTTAGACCTGCTTTTATGCACACACAATGTGAAAGGATATGACAAATTTAACCTTCACACTGAGGAAAAAGCATACATCTACTGTAGCTAAGGACTGCAATTCTTTAGCATAAAGAATGCTGTAATACACTTTGCAAAACCAGGTTCACATATTATAGGAGAAGAAAATATGGCATTTTGAAAGAATTCTAACGTGCTTACAGAAAATTTATCTTGGCATAGTAACTTAAGCTTAAAACTCCCGTTCTAATGCCTCAAAACTTTCAATAGATACATAGTGAGCACATATCTCTCACACTTCTAAAACCATGTAAAAGCACATTATGTATTAAGCTTGTTCTACGTATACTTTTCTATCTAAACACTAGCATATAATTATTGAGCATTATTATACTTCATTTTTAAAAAGGAAAAGAAACATAATCTCTTCATTAAAATAGTACTTGTTGATTTTGCTTTTTTTATTAAATCTTCTGGAAGCAAATACTTCAGTCACCAACTGATGTCAGCACAGGACTCCACGTAATCAGAATGTAGTATGGAGAACCTAATATGCAGTTTTTGCATGAATGTTTTAGGCATTTATAGAGAACTGTAGTTACCGGAACATGCTTAGAAGACTTTTAACACACTTTCTTTTCAAAATATTAAAAGGTCTGTAGTCATGGTTAAATTTTATCTCTTTGTATATGCTTGCAATATATGGGGAAAGCAATGTGACCAAGCAGCTTTTCCTATAAATTTCTAAGGAGCTTTGCAAGCAGATATAATATCGTTATTGTTATTGTAAGCATCTTTCCAGAAGAAAGGAAGCACTTATTAGCAGAGAGCCTAAAGGAAATCTGGCTTATAAAATATGTCAAAAATGTTTAAAAAATCTAAATGATCATTAAATGAGAAAATGAAGGAAGAGAAAGCCTGAGCAAAACAAGGAAACACATTTTCTGTTAGATCTTTAAAGAACTTTGTTTGGGGTTGTTTTGATACATCTAATGATGATCTATTGTTTGAGCTATATCTAGGCCTTACCAGCATCTACTCATCCAATTAAATAAATAAAATAGGTGGCTCACACATACTGTGTATTGGAAATGCTCCTATTTCAGTGCTCATTAAAATAAAACCCTATCTGCTCATTTTCTCACATCTTTTCTTTCCCAGCATCCTTATGAAGCAGTTAGTCAAATAGTATGTAGAAACATTTATTGAAAAGCAATATTTTTGATCACTACTATAGTAGTTTATGCAATATCCTAAATACAAGAGTCTCAAAATGGGCTCATTATATTCCAAAGCTATAAAAAATCCTATACATTTTACTGAGAATTTTTTAAAAAAGTATAATAAAGAGAAGCTAAATTGAACATCCTTCAAAAAGGAAAAAGGAGAGATCTATTACAAAAAGAAGCATCTATTTTAAAATAAAAAGCAATTCAGAATCAGTCTGAGTTTTGTGTGTTTTTTTGCAGATATTATGGAAATGATATCCATGGAAGAGAAATGATATTTCTCTTCCAATGTTATTGATAATCATCACATGTAAATTTGATGCATTAATCATCTTAGATAGATAGATTAAGTTAGTGGGAAAAAAAAACTTGCTAAAAGAAATAAACTCCTTGCAAACAGAAAACATAATATTGAGATCTACAAGTACTTTCTGTAGAGTTTTCTACAGCAAATAAAGACATAAAGTGGTTTCTAGCACGTTTCGTTATAGACTTCTCTAAAGTGAATATTTTTCCATCCTCATAGCAAGATATTTTTTAGTCTCTATAGATACAGATATCTCCAACTTAAGTCATAAGATGAGTTAGGCATTAAAATAGGCAGTTTTAGCCCCGACAGTGTCTTTTGAAACATTGTGATAAGTAGTAGGAATCAGATATCATGTAACCAAATCACAACCGTTGGCCCCCCAGACTTTTGAGCAGGTTTTCACCTGAAAAGCAAAACAAGAAGAGCAATGAAGAGCAGCCCAGAGGACTGCTCTTCACGGTGTCACGGTGTCACGGAGAACATCTTCCTCCGTAACTTGCAAAATCGCTAAAAGACTTTGAAAGAGGCATAGTTAGGAACTAGAAAGCAAAAGGATAAGGACTTACAGCTGTTCGTTACACACTTGAGGAATATACTCAAGAAGCTCAGTTCCTACCTGAGAAGAAAGCAGTTCTAGTGATTCATTGATTCATTCTCAACACTGCAGATTCTCTCTAGCTTAACTGAAACAGCCTTCGCCTTTAAGAAGCTATAGATTGTCACCCAGAAGGAAATCTGGCACCATCTTCCAAAAAAAAAAAAAAAAAAAAAAGGAATAAGAAAAAAAGGCGGCACGCGTTTGTACATTAAAACCAAAAACCTGAAACACTAAATAAAAACAAAAAAATTGCCTCCACCACAATCTATCAGAGCTTTCCTTCCCCCATCAAAGAATCTTTTATTGCTACCCTCAAAATATAACTCACTCGAAAAGGAAGTATACCAGCACAATTGTATAAGCATCTTAAATTGTTTTTCTTCCCCAGACGTAGCCATTGATTTCAGTGCAGCTTAGGGTTTCCTCCCTGGTTCTAATTTGCAGTAATGCTCATAGGCCTTCTTGATGCATTTGCAGTCCCTGGAAAACCACAGTATAGTGTAACGCTTTAGAAAAGAAAGCCAGGTTTTGTTTTGGGAGCAGGAAGAGAGCGCATGTTGTTGAACCTGTGCATAGCCTGATTGACAGGCTATTTTAGAGCATTCTGGCTCAGGCTTCTTTTTTTTTCCCCTTCCCTGTACTTCATGGGTCTAATTATGCAATTATGAGCCATCCAACTAATTTATTTTTTACAGGTTCAGTTTTTTGATGTGCATTAGCTCCCCTCAAAGGGAATCTGGATTTGCAAAGCCATAGGAAGTCTGGAGTTTGTATCAAAGGGGCGTAACTAATTCCTACAGGCCTTTCCTCTTAGCTCTTGGAGACAAGGTTAAGGCTGTCTGAGTTTGCCATATTCCAGCAATTCTTGGCTGGGCCACATGAGTGACTGTACCCAGCTGGTACAAGTTAAAATTTGCTCTAACTGAGCAAAGAATAAGTGAAAATTTATGATTTCGGGATCTTTTAAGTGCTGTGTCATCTTAAAATATAATCTCAAATTTGTATTCAGAAAGGAAAATTACCCTTTAGCAAATATTTCTCATTGCTCTTTAGAAAGACCCTTTGCAACTGGACCAACTTGAATTTCTTATCCTCACACTCAGTTGCACAACTCACAGCACTATGTGAACTATGAACTTCTCAGGCGTATCTGGATTTTTATCCTAGCTACACTGTGGGAAGTAGACTCCAGTCTGTACTGGAGTGTCTTAAGGAAAAGTCCTTGTGATTTCTTGCCTATCTCATATGAGGCAATTGGGATCTAAGGGAAGAAATCCAGGTATATAGAAATGGAGAAAAATTGTAGGCAAGTTGTGTGCAAACAAAATAACATGGAGTAGGCATAGGCCTAAGAATACTGCCTAGGAATAGACAGTAAAAGGTGGACTGTATTAGCATCTTTGAACAAAATATGACATTGGGATTTCAGGAAAAAAATAAAATATACGGCAAGAATTTTATCCACAAATAAAATATACAGTCATATGAGAGTCCTAAATTCTTCCCTCTCCCGCCTGCAGAGAAGAGCTGAAGCCAGGACAAGGCTAGAATGAGGCAGCAATAGGAAGCATCGGGTTCCCCTGGCCAGGGAATTCCTCTTTCTAGGACACTGCGGGAGATGGGAACAGGACATACAAGAGCAGTTTGCATTGATGGTTCCTCACGTGTAAAATCAGCTATTTCTCCCTGCTGCCATGGTAAGCCATCCTGAAAAGTAATGACAGTTTTGGTTGGGAATGCTGAGAGCATTTAGGAACAGCTGCAGAGAAGAAAAGGTGGGGAGTTTTAGCACAGTGGGAAAAAAAAACCCAGCTTCTGAGCGCTGATAAGAGTGGAAAGCGCCATCCGGCTGGCTCCTCCTAGGTTGCTATTCTGGACTTGGGGAATTGAGGATGTTTTCGGATTGTTTGGGCTTTTGTGTCTTTTCCTCCTTCTGAAGCAGTGGATCGCAACTGTACTTGGAAAGAGTCCAATGCGTTGGTTGTGGTCAGAAAGAAGCGTAACGCTACGGCGCTTCCAGTCCTACTGAGAAAGCCTTTTGGGGCTGAAGCTGAGTACACTGGTGATGCTCTTGGATGAAGTTGGGATTTGGGGCCAAGAGAAGTTTTTTCCTTTAGGAAAGACTGGCAGTAATGGCTGGGGATCTATTTTGCTTTATGCTGTGCTAAAGGTGGTTCTGCCCTTATCGCATGTGGTCACTTTGCCACTGTTGTGTTGACTTTTCCTTTTCTTGCCTCGCCTGTGCTCCTCCTCTTACCAAATTTCACCTGAATCACTAAATCACCAATGCAATGGATTTGGTTGTTTATCACTCATATCCGCTCCCTTCCTGAGACTTAGCATTGCTGTGTTAATCTAGCCATAGAAACAGCTTATTGCCTTTGAAAAGCAAACTGTATTTCCTTCTTCCCAGGCAGAAAGTACTTATATAGTCTGGCATTATCTGTAGAGAATGGTACAGATCTTAAGAGAGTGATTAAGAGACAGCCTTAATTTGTGGCCTACAATTATGTTCACACAGAATTATACTCCTAACTATCATCTGTGCATTTTTTAACATGAGAACTTTGGCCTTTGGGGTAAGGATATAGTCATTACAGTAACTTTTTGGAGGACATTACACAAATTAAAACAATGAGTGCAGATTTGACTCATGTGCAAGGAGGTGCAATCTTGTGTGCTGCTCATCATGCACTGCTGCAAACTCCCCTCCTTGGCTGCAGTGGTGCAAGCAGAGTGAAGTTGATGGTCTCCACCAGTGTGTAGGAAAATGGCAAATTCCTGAGTGCAGTGCACATTCGACTATAATATCTCATATCCTTTTCCTGTTTCTGTAGCCCTGAAGGAATGAAGAAGATAACGAACTAGAAGATCACTGCAATCATCCTGATACTACTAAGGGAAATAGGGAAAGAGAGGTCTGTTACTTCACAAGAGATGAACAGTGACTGCTCTTAGGATTTTTATCTCTCTTTTATATCTTTCTTAGTCTTTATAAGACTCCTTCAATTTTCCTGGTTCTGCAGCTGGACCCAGGGCACTGTGATGTGTGCTATCCTGAGACTGTAAGCGTCTTGGATCAGAGACCTCTTCCCTTCTGCAGGGAATCTTAGCAGTGACTGAAGTCACAGCTTCTCCTCCCTGTCTCAATTAATAGTACATTGTTTTAATGTAATAGAGCAGTATACAACTTCTCTGTGTAAGAGCACAATGACAGAACACAAACACCCTTAAGAAAAACACACCATAGGCTCCACGCCTGTCCTTGGGAATATAATATTGTCTGGGAAGCCACGGCTGCTAAAATCCACTGAGCTGCTACAGACTTGGAAAGGTATAAAACATACTGGCTGGGAGGAGGCCAGAAGGACTTGAGAGAACTTATTTCAGATCTATATTAGAGTCTCCTCTAAGAATTTTAAAAGATAATTTGCCTTTTGGGCACAGACTTCATACAGATTTTCTCTACAAGTTTGCAATGCCAACAAAGTAATTTCATATCAATTTAAATATATGTGGCAATGCTAGCCTTTCCATTTAATTCTTGTTCATATTTTATTCCTCATGCATTCTATTGCAGAAATTTTGCTTGTTTGTTCCAGGAAGTCTGAAATTGGTAGAATGACACTTTTTATCAGATCTCATTTTCTTTTGGAATCTCTCTGGAACACTTGCACTCGCATTGAGAGTTCTGTCCAAGTTCTTGTTTTACATTATGAGGCCACTGCAGTGCATACATTTTGCATTTTTAACTGAGAACTAAGCCAGAAAATTTGTTGGCTTCTTTCTGTTACCTACTACGTATTTTGAAGCGAAGTAGAGGACTGTAATACCTCATCTTAGATGCTTTTTTTAATGATGTCCCACGTTCCTTTACTCTGGGATTATTTTTTTCTTTGGCAGTACCATCCATCCTGTAAACAATTGTGCTTCTGCTTGGATCTCAAATATTTCATTCTAATTTCTTGTTTTATTTTCATTAATTTGCTATTTTAATCTAAAAACAAGCAAACTATATTTTCTCTTACCTTCTATGACTTTGTATTTTGGCATAAGAAACATCCAATGCCACCAATGCTGGGAAACACATTATAACTTAATAAAAAAATAACCTGGGGAGCATATCATGGATAAGACACGTGGAAGTGGAAATGTTAAATGTCATCCTGGAAAATTTCCTAGAAGCAGAAGAAATAGTTGAACCTCCTAATTGCATAAAGAAGAATCAGTTTTCTTAAAACTATGGTACTATCTAACCATTCTTCTCTCCTTCATCATCATTTCCTAGCAAAACTGATCCAATTTAATTCAAAAGTCTACGCAACATTATCTGCTAAAATTTATTTAGGAATTATTGATTTATTTTCCTCTACTCACACGTATAATCTGATATTTAGAAAAAGGCCATCCACTTTATTTAGCCATCTCCCATTTTTGTGGTGTACACTATGAATTTACTGTCCTCTAATTTTGCTAAGGTCAATGTTATCTTACACAATTAATATTCTCAACTAATTTGTATGTTGCAAACAACCCATTTTTGGCTGAAGACGAACTATGTCTTCCATGACTGTCCAACGTGAGAAGTGGAGTTGTTCTACTCTGTCCCAGCTTCAGGGCTGCTCCAAATCCTTTACTATTTTCCTCAAATTTTCAATAAAAAAAAGATCAAAAATTTCTGTGGCTAAATCTGCACCATTTTTTTTCTTTGCTTTACCAAAAAGCAAATAAGAAGCTCCTAAGTGCTAGTCGCAGCTGTACTTCCAGAGTCCACATGGGATCTGGAATGCAGCCAGCCTCATCACGTGTCCCCCAGCTGTAGGAAGGCAATCCTCATCTGTCCCGTTACAGCAACCACATATTCCCTTTGTATCAGCTATGATGCTAACGGGATGGAGCAAGTATGAGAGTGTAGCCCTAATCATGGCAATTTGATCATGATGCAGATATACTGCTATTGTACTAGTCTGGACTCTTTGCTAACCAAAATTAGCACTTGAGCTCATGCTTATACTCAAGAAGGTATTTAAAGCAATGAAAAGTATCAATTTCTGCCACAGCGTGAGCATGTATGTGTAATGTCAGTACCCTGAGGCCACAAAGAAGCATTAATAGCCTTGAGAAGCCTCACCTGGGACTTCCCCACAGGGCAGGGACCTCAGGCCTAGGTACCTGGTGCCTCCTTGGCTGTCTGGTAGGAGTTCCTGTCTACCACCCTGCCTGAAGGCATCTTCATGACCTGAAGGATTCAGCTGTGTGCTAGAGGCAGCTTGTCTTGTGGGTGAATCCTTTACGTGTGAATTATAGCTTGTCCCTGGTTCTGTCTCCTGGAGGGCTGCGGCTGCATGTGGCAGCCCTGTCTCCTTCCCACCTCACTCTGTCCCTGGATGGACCCAAGACCTGGTTCATTGCTTGTCTTCTCTGGGACTGTCAGTGGACCCTGTTGGTAGCTCCAGCTCTGCTAGCCTTGTTAGACTCTGTGGGGCTCTGCCTTGATGGGGAGGGTGCTGTTTTTGACATGGCTGATAAAGCCAGGTTGAATAAAGTGATTAGAGTATGGAAATAGATGTTACTGAAAACAAGAAGAAAGCAAAGCTGAATGGCAAGGGAGTGACTGCTACCTGTGGCAGGGTCCAGCTGCAGCTGTGCAGGGAGCATTTCACACCGAGAGAGTGAGCTGTCCATGCTCAATAAACGCCAACCAACTGGTCTTTTCCAACAGAAGAACTCATACTGAAAAACAACAGTGGTAACTAGAGATAAGTAGGATAAAATACAGCATAGATCTTCCAAAAATAAAATTCTTTCATAAAATAACATTTTTAACAAGGTGAAATTGCTAAAAAGCTAATCTCTACCCGTTTATATTCATTAAAAAATGTTATTTGGCTGTGATATTTAGGTGGAGTTTGCCATGTAATTAGGAATTCAAGCTATTGTTTTCTATTCAGCTTTTAAAAATGGATACATTTCAGCATGTTCTGTATGTTTTCAACTACAATATCTCTTAAACTTCAATGTGTTCTACAGCTCCAGACAAGTCTTATGGAAATCCATGTAATACTTCAGATTAGGAGAGTTTTCAATGTACTGCCTGTTTGCTAGTGCTATAAGCAGCAAATGCAAAGACTTATTTTTAGTGAGAGTAATATTCACAGCATGCAGATGAGTCAGGTGCGGAAGGTCGTGGCAGAGTTGTCATTTCCCGAGCCTGGCTCGGACGTGCCTTGGGACAGCCTCTCTGTGGAAGTGCCCCGCAATGAGCAGGCAGCGTTTGGAAGTCACTGATACTTAAAAACAGATTAGGGTTTATATCCTCACAAAGCCTTGCAAAGCCTTGTGTTCCTAGGACAACAAGCAGGAGGGCAAAAAGCTTTTTTAAATTTTTTTAGGCTTAGCATTAATTTCCTTTGAATTAGGCAAACTTTTAAAGCAATGAGAATTTTCAGGGGGAAAGCCAAAGAGAATCTCACTTAACTCATTGCAATTGTTGTTTAATATAATCTTGATTGTGCATAAACTGTTCCTTTGTGTGCATCTTGAATCCAAGGAGTTGCGGCAGACTTGGAAGGATCATCGAAAAGAATCTAATAGTCTAATTTAGTAGGAAATATTGTGGAAACAAGAGACTCTTCCAGAATGTTATGTTAATATTCTGCCTTTCAGAGATCATGAGAACGTCAAAATACCAGTACTGCTTTCTTTTTGAAGGCTTTTTGGATGTAGTAGCTCACTTTGAGCTCTTTTGTTCTATTTAAACTGTGGGATATTCTGTTTAAAGTGTGGGAAGAAATTCAGAAATTCAGCCAAGTCAGAATATGTGAGCAGCCATCAGTCACCATCTCCTGCGTGTAACTGGTGCAGGAGTGAGGACTTTGCATCCACCGGTGGAAGCAGCAGCTGCTGAATGATACTCTGCTCCTCATGGTGTGCATCACCAAGGGTGACATTGAGATGGCTTCCACTGTGTAGAAGACTTTGCTGGAATTGGATCATCAAAGTTAAGATGTCCCCTTGGAGGTTGCTACAAGATAACTTGTCAGGGGAGCTATTGAGAACAGATCCTAAGAGAACCAATGCACCAATGCAACAACAGAAAAAAAAAAAAGAGGATGGATATATTAATAGGAGAGTGTATCTCTGGAACACAAGCATTAAGATGCATCATTAAGAAACTTCAGATTTTTCAAGATTACAGGCGCAAATCTCAATCTTAAATTGAGGGGATCACAGTTACTGAAAAATATGTATTTTCACTTTAGGAAGCTACAGAATAATGAGCAAAACATCTCTCTAGTAGGAAGAATGGTGAAAGAAACACAGATGTATTTAATAAAGGAAACTTAAATGTGATCCTTATTCAGTTTCAATGTTAGCTGATTTCATTTTATGAATAGAAGTACTGATGGAGGAAAAAGTATCCCTTAGAAATAGTTACTTACTGAAGTTTTGTTAATTTTTTTATGGTAAGTCTTAAGTACAATCATCAACAAGACAGGAATCAGTTCTTGCCTTTTCACATGAGATAATGATCAACTCTAAGTCTTTCCTTTGCACTGGAAATTCTTAGTCTACGGTTTGTGGGTCAAAACTCTTGATCACAGCCCAATGTCATGGCAACTCCATCCCTTCAGGAAAGGCTTCTCCTCTGAGTGAAATTCAGCCTTGTTCAGAGAAAAGATGTAAGGCTACACATGATGTTGAAAGTTGCCCAATACATTTATTCCATAAAAATTCAGCATTTTATGCACAAGTTTTTAATTTCATTTTTCATTTTAAGTCAGGAGCTTTTCTGCTGCCCTTTTCAAAAGAAAGTTAGAGTATTGTAGTAAGAAACTGTCCTGGGAAATATATCTGCCTGAGCAAGTGGCTAAAGGAATGAAAGGAAAGATGAATAATTATGTTGGCCCTGAAAAACATCTAAAAACTATGTTTAAAATAGCATCTGATACATTTAGTTAGTTCTGTAAGGGATGTGAGGAGGTTGTTTTATTGGAGGGAGAATTTACAAGCTGAGAGCTTACCTGATTAGATGCAACTTAAACATCTCTAAAAAGAAAGTAGATGTCTTGAAGCATGAAGTTGCAAAAGATGGTTGAAAGGCTTTTTTTACATCTACATAACAATAAACATTCACACCTAAACACTTAAAGTAATCCCCGAATCTCTGTTTGATCTTCTGTTTTCTGGTTGCTGCTCTTGGAGCATTGCTTACCTGTGATCTTGGCAGCCCAGCACTACAGCGAGGAACAAGACAACCTTCAACTCACTGCTAATTGTAAACATTTGTGTAACTAGGGTAAAATGCCAGGTTTTATGATAAAGTGCTGAACTGCGAGTGCAGTAATAGGAGTACTGTTAAAGCATAAAAGAATATTTCCTAACTGAGGCTACTGCTATTATGGTAAGTATGGGAGAAACTGCATAGAAGGCATCCTCTGGAAAAGCTGGAAAGTCTCTGACTTCAGTAGGGCTGGGATTTCACTTTGAGTCGGACTTCCTGACTACACTGTCTTTGCTGTCACTTAAAAGAATGGGGCTTCGCATGATTAAAAGCTTGTGCATACACACAAGTTCTTCCAAGCAGCAAGGGAACATGTCCTCCCCATAGAAAATCAATGAGATCTGATCCATAAGATCTGAGACTGCACGGACAAAGCAAGGAATGATCTTTTCTTGGAAGCTCCCATTACAGTTGCTTGAGACTGAGGTATCAGAACTGCTGGTCTTGAAGCAGAGCCCTCCCCTGCCGGTCTGCTCGCTCAGGTCACGGCGCTTCGCGATTCCCAGCTGCGCATGCAGCTGCTTGACCTGCAGCTGGAAGGATATGTTAAGTATATGCCTGTCTCAGAGGTCATACGGCCACAAGAACTGCGGCACCGTGTCTCAGATCCACACCTAAGCATCCCCCTGTGCTCCTGTGGACTACAGGAGAGCTGGGTGAGTATATGTATGCACGTATATCTATATATACATACACACCTGGGTAACTATATGAACTTTATGCAACTAGGAAGATAGCCTGGTGAGTTCCCTATGCAGGATTATGCTTTCTCTCCTGGCAGGAACAAACTATTTCACTAAGGCCACATAAAAGAGTTCAGGGCTCTGTACTATGTCCAAAAGATTCACTTCTCACTGATCAGATACAATTCTTGGCCAGGCTGCTGGAATTTCATGAGTTACAGAAAAGGAATGGAGCCACCCACTCTACTCCTGGAATTACTTGGAAAGATCTACTCCTGGAATGAAACCTTCACAACGGATATATTGACAATAACAGAGTGATAATTATGTTTGTATGAAAAAACATGGGTATATCCTTTTATGTGGGATGACTAGCAACAAAGAGAGAATTTCAAGATGAAGAAGGAAAATTATGAAATGTTTAAGCAGTCCACCAGGCTGATTTTAGGCATGGAGGCAAGACTAGTTCACAGCCTCGAGTCCTGAAATAGCAATGCTGCATTTGGGTCAAAATGTTGCACTGCGGCTACAACAAAGGAGCACCTCTCCCTGTGTGTACAGTAGTAGAGGGGAAACTGGGGGGAAATAACTGGCAGAAGAGTGAGTTGGAGGTGGTGAGGGAAACTTCCATGTAGGCCCAGCAGTACAGAGCAGCAGGGCAACCTGGGCCTTCTCAGCAGGGCTGTGTTTTTGTTGAGTGCTTCTCAGAGGTGAATGATCTGAAGGGTTCCTGAGGTTTCCACGTACAAAGTTCAGCTCTGCCAGCAAGGCTGAAGTGTATCACAAATGGGAATCACTTGGTAGCCTGGGTGCCCTCAAGTAATAATTTAGCATTTGGTTTCAATAAATCACATATATTTAAGCAGAAAGCATGCAGGTCATACCTAAAGAATGGGCAACTGTGAATGAAGCAGAAAACCTACAAAGAATCTAGCAGCTGAACAGGAATGAATAAGCAACATCCTATAGACTCTACTTCAGGCAATGTAGGTAGTTCAATCAGATGGTTGGGAACACTCTCTGGAATTGAATCCAATGCAAAAACTGTATTCTATTTCACTGTGAAAGGAAATGTTAGAAGGAAAACTGTTCTTTATATGGTTTAAGGTCCTGGAGTTTGCAGAAGCCTAGATTTTCCTAAACAGGGTTGGTGGGAGAGCAGCTATAAATAAGAGATGCTGGGTGGTTTGGGGAACTCAGGTGGCTGTGTCCAGAGGCCTCGGCACATGCATATTTCCCCATCTCTCTATTGGTGGTCAAATTAGCTCCCTGCAGGGTCTGGAGTAGCAATACGTTTCACTCATCCAGTGTCTGTATCAGTTCTTGCGCATTGCTGCAGTTCCTTTAGTTCAGTTTAGCTAGTGTACATACAGCTCTTCCCCAGAGCCTGCTCTTCTTGGATATTTCTAGGCTGCCAACATATTTTCACCTCCCATTAGCAAGTGGATTGTTCCTTTGGCGGGTGTCTTCCTATCCTTGTGTGTCTAGAATGATGCTTTCCACAGTGCTATTCTTGAGGAGAATTTAAATGTTCTTGATCCCATATTGCCTTCTGGAATCAAGGCTATGCTGTCTGGTCAATTATTACTGTAGTAAACAAGGGTAATGTTATGAATTTTACACTTAAAGCAACAAGATGCTAGAAAGCACCATGGAAGGAAGGAAGCAGAAAATCCATTTAAACCAGATCTCTTGGCAGTAGTAGTCAGGGCACCTGTATTTGGCAATAGCAAGGCTCCTAACCCAGTGCTCTGTCTTGTTGCCTGGCCTCTGGTTGGGAGCATTTAAAATGGAATTCCAAATACTGTTGCTGGGTCCTTGTTTGTTGACCGCTAGATAAACAGTGAATTGTTACCTGCTCTTTGTCTGCCTTTTCCATCCTCACATCAGATGCAGCTATTCTTTTAATAGCACAGAATGGAATGAAGCAACTCGGTATGTGCCAAAGACCAGTGCTGATCAGCTAGCCTCATGAGGTCTGTTATTAGGAATATTGTGCCTGCATTGCTTTGTTATTCTTCTAAGAATAAAGCTGGTTTAAATAAGAGGTGCAAATGAAATTTTTGCGAAGCTGACTTTGAACTTGGGAGGCCCAAGAGCTCTAGCTGTAAGTGTAATTACAGCTAGCTACAGCTGTGTACCAGATGGAGACAAAAGGATAAGAGAGGTCAAGCAGCTATCTTGAGGTTATTGGAGCCATCTGTATTCCCCACTGTGGATTAGATGTCCCCACTTAGGGTTTGTCTCCACCACAGAGAAAATTGGACTTACTCAGCCTGAGTGGGTGCTGTCTACTCCTGGGCTGGAACTCTATCTGGAATTCTATGTGGCTGCACTTCTGATCTAATTCATGCTGTACTTGCATGTGCGTGGTTATTCCATACGTTCCATACTGAGGAAGAACTGGGTTGGCCTTTCTCAACTTCTGTGGGAATGAATTTTTAACAGCCATCTTGGTTAGATTAATCACCAGCAACAAGGCCTATTGCTTGTTACACATCACTTTACAGAGAATGGAGAAAGATGCAGTTCATGGGACAGAGGGAAAGAAATGCTGTCAGTAGTATTTTTTCCTAATGAGTCCAGGTTTAATGCACATGTAGCAGAGGAGATAATCAATGTAGGCTTTAACCTGGGTGCTGATTCTAGAGCAAGTCCTCAAGCCCTAAGTGCAGAGGGTGCTGTAGTAGCATGCCACACTGCGTGGGTTCAGAACCTTGTCATAAGAGACCTGAGTGAGAATCTACCTTAGCTGGAACTGGTAAATTAGTTGCTAAGACTGATACGGTGGTGCAGTTATAATGTTGTTCAAGAGCATTGCTCAAGATGGGGCACTCTGCCCCATCAGCCAGGTCACAGGATTGGACCCCCTGTGGCCCCTGGGTACACTGTTAGTTACTGGTCTCCAACTAGACTTAGCACACGCCTCGAACTCTGCCATTCAGCCAGTTTTCAATCTACCCTCACTGTCCACTCATCTAGCCTGCACTTTCTCAGCTTGCCTATGAAGATGGTATGGGAAATAGTGTAAAAAGCCCTCCTGAAATCAAGGTGGCAACATTCACTGCTTTCCCCTCATCGACTATGCTAGCCATCCTGTGGTAGAAGGCTATCAGGTTGGTTAAGTGAATCCATTATGAGTGCTCCTGATCACCCTCTTGTTCTTCATGTGCTTGAAAATGATATCCAGGATGAGCCAAAATGGATTGTCAAGAACAAGTTTTGTTGGACCAGCCTACATTCCTTCATCTAGATGGGAAAAACATGCTGCTGCATGCCTTGGCTTTAGTAAGTCTTTAGATATGTAACATCTCCATGGGGAAATACTCCCATGGGAAAATATTCACGAAAAACATTTTCTGAATGAAGGTAACAAGATAACTGCAAAACTATTTGGAAAACATGGAATTTTTGTCAATGTGTCACTGTCAAAGAGGAGGGCTTCACGGAAGTTACTTAATGTGAAGCATGAATAACCAACAAACACAGAACCAACAACCACATAACAGTTCTGCAGAAAAAAGTATTAAAGGCAGTACTAAAGGTTCGCATTACTGTGAGCCCACAGCATCATGCTACAGTGAAAAAGCAGACATTAAACCAGAAAGTGTGAGCGACTGTATCATCTATAACAAATGCGAAACAGGTCTTTCCCTTCATTCAGTGCCCAGACTCCTGTTTTTGAGGAGCTGGAGGTGCATAAATGAATCCTGGGGCAGCAATTCTTACTTCAGAGAATAAATCACAGAATGGTTGAGGTTGGAAGGGACCTCTAGGGATCAACCAGTCCAACCTCCTGCTCCAGCAGGGACACACAGAGCAGGGGCACAGGGTGGCATCCAGGTGGGTTTGAAGATCTCCACAGAAGGAGCCTCCACAGCCTCTCTGGGCAGCCTGTGCCACGGCTTGGGCATCGTCACAATAAAGACATTTTCTCACATCGAGATGGAAATTCCGGTGTTCCGGTTACCCTTGTCCTGTCACTGGCCACTACAGAGAAGAGTTTGGCCCCATCCCCCCTACACTCTCCCCTCAGGTATTTATACATATTGATCAGATCCCTCTCAGTCTTCCCTTCTCCAGGCTAAACAGGCCCAGCTCGCTTAGTCTTTCCCCACACAACAGATGCTCCAGTTCCTTCATCATCTTTATGGTCCTGCGCTGGACCCTCTCTAGCAGCTCCACGTCCCTCTTGTCCTGGGGACCCCAGAATAATTTTGCCCCCAACACTCCAGGTGCCTCCCCAGAGCTGAGCAGAGGGGCAGGATCCCCTCCCTGGCCCTGCTGGCAACGCTCCTCCTGATGCAGCCAGGAGCCCTTTGGCCTTCTTGGCCACGAAGGCAAATTGCTGCTTTATGGATAACTTGGTGTCAACCAGGACTCCCAAACCCCTCTCCAGCTCCTCCACGCAGTCTGGTATTGTCCACAAACTTGCTGAGGGTGCCCTCTGTCCCCTCATCCAAGTCATTGATGAACAAGCTGAATAGCACTGGGCTTAGTACTGACTCCTCTGGGACACCACTGGCCACAGGCCTCCAAAAGACTCTACCCCTTTATCGTGACCCTCAGAGTTCTACCATCCAGATAGTCCTCAGTCCACCTCACTGTCCACTCGTCCGTCCACACTTCAGGATCTTTCCTATCAGGATGTTATGGGAGACGGTGTCGAAAGCCTTGCTGAAGTCAAGGTAGGCAACATCCACGACTCTCCCATTGTCTCCAGCCAGTCATCCCTGCCAGTCCTCACTCAGCAGAGTAGTTCTGCCGAGAAGGACCTGGGTATCATGGTGGATAACAGGTTGACCATGAGGCAGCAGGGTACTCGCGTGGCCAAGAAGGCCAACGGGATCCTGGGGAGCGTTAACAGGAGCGTCTGCAGCAGGTTGAAGGAGGGGATCCTGCCCTTCTACTCAGCCCT
>JAUBNY010000198.1:900149-921629 GCA_032275445.1 Crypturellus soui
CCGCTTGGATGCAGCCCTGTGCCAGGTGCTCTAGGTGGCCCTGCGTGTGCAGGGGGGTTGGACTAGATGATCTCTAGGGGTCCCTTCCAACCTCAGGCATTCTATGATTCTGTGATTCTATGAATATGGTCCTCAAAAGGGCAGATAGTCTTATCATTGTCAGGAGAAAAAAAATAAGGTCATAATTTAAATCAGGACAGTTAAACCACACTGGAGCCCATCTAGATGTTGATTTGGAAGTCAAATAGCTTAAATTCAGTTCTACCTAATGAATTCTCACAGGTTAAACTATAAAACTACGTACATGATTGTCTTATTTCCTCTCTCTTCTCAGTTTCAAACACATACAACTAGAGGCACATTTGCTAGATTTGAAACATTATGGGGGGATTCCCATTCTGCATCTCAGGCATGAAATTCATCTTGGTTAAAAGTGGGGACTGGCAAAAACTTTACCCAGTTACTATCTCACTGCTAATACAGGGAAAGCTGATAAAGCTGCAGTCTCAGCAAGCAGAACTGCAGCACTAAACCACTACAAACCTGCAGAGCTGTGGAGGCCTGGTGGAGTCCTGACGCTATACTGGCTGTTATTCTGAGCACCTCTTTTTCTTGAAGCCTATTCTTATTCTAAATCCATGATAAAGAATGGTGAGGAGGTTGGTTACTAGTGTTGCAGAAACTTGGGAGTAGTGGGCTGTTGCTTGGGAGATTCAAGTTGGCCCTGGTTCATTCCCGAGACGCTCGTGGGTGAAGCACTTGGATAGCAGGATGAGCTCAGCTGAAGGAAGTGTCAAGAAGTTTTTATGAAACCCTAACGAGCAAAGAGTGCAGCAGTCTAGCTTTAGATGTTGCTTTTTCAGATTTCTAATAGGACCACAAATCAGGGGGGAAGTAATGTAAATTGGAAACAGAAATGTCATTTTCTTATCTCTTGCACATGAAGCAGCAGGGGCAGAGAAGGGACCATATGGCAAGCTTTGTAATTTAGGTATGGAGATGGGAAAACCTGCAGGGGATTACAGGAGAAAAACCTTTGCAGATGGTTTGTTTTTTTCCTGCCTTTGTTTCAAAGGTTACAGAAACTTTCTTTCTGTCCCCTGCTTCCTCGCCTTGCTGTAAGTAAATTCAGAGGCTGTGGAGGCTCCTCCTCTGGAGATCTTCAAATCCACCTGGATGCCACCCTGTGCCCCATGCTCTGGGTGTCTCTGCTGGAGCAGAGGGGTTGGACTAGATGATCTCTAGAGGTCCCTTCCAAACTCAGTCATTCTGTGACTATGTGAATCTGCCCAATTTAACAGTTGTTAGAGAAAGGTGTCTCCTGACTCTTCTGATTCTTTGTTTTTACTTCTCTTTATTTATTTATTTTCTATTTCCACTATCTCTTATTAGTTTTCTATTTTCTGTCCTGTAGATTCAGTTTGTGAAAGTCAGTATGGACATAACACAGCACTACAGCTGTGCAGATATAACACATCAGTTAATACATCAGTACAGCTTGCTGTGGCCTCTTCAGCTTCCCCAGAGCTTCTTGTGCTTGACAGACAAGGTCCTGGACAGGGGTGACTTACCTGCTAAGTGGTAATCAGCTGTTTTCCAAATACAAGGGCTGTGACTGCTGCACTCTTTGCTATAGGCCAGCTCTGTGCGACAGACACAGATGTGTGTCAAGCTGGTGTGCCTTAGTAAATAAAAATGAATTGTAACTAAGATTTGGTGCTGGTCAGTAAAAACTGATGCTTCCATCATGCGTTTTTCCCCAATATAGTCCACGAATAAAAACAAAAAGATTCTTGGATGAGCTATCAAAATTGCATATTCCTCCTTTTTTGGAACTGCAGGATTTAAGGGTTCTAGGATAGGCAAGATTGTATAATTTCTAGGTATGAATGAGTGGTTCATAGTAAACAGTTTGCATTTTCTATTTGGGGTGTAGCCCTCAGCTGGTCCTGGCTTTGGCACAGCCCAGGATGTGCGCAGCACCGGGGACTTGGAGTTTTGCCTTTTTAGTTGTGTTTACAACTGCAGGAGAAAACTCAGCAGAGCTCAGCGTTTGCTCCATGGACTGCAAAGTTGGGACTGGAAGCTGTATTATCTCCTTTGAAAATTCCAGACGGCTAAATAATACTTCTGCAATATTTTATTAATCTGCCTTTACTTGGGATCTGAAGCACCGGGGAGATCCCATGGATACTGAGGTGATGCTGTTTCCTTATCCAAAGAAACTGGAAAATGCATCAAGGCAGGTGGGACGTAAGTATATAAAATGTGCTACTGGCTTAGTGCCGCATCTAGTTACACATGTGTCCCCAGTAGGAGATTCTTCTTACTCACTTAACAAGAAGATTTAGTTCCTGAAGCAGAAGAATTCCATCCTCTTCCCAATTTCTCTTCTCTTCTCAGTAAATACAAACATGCTAGTTCAACATAGAAATCTCCAGTCCCTTGCTGAATCTTGTTAAGGTCTTGATTTCAATTTTACCTTATGACTGAGTTTCTTTTTTTTTCATCAAGGCAATACTTTTTTGTCAGTTACAAATCTACTGGCTTTCCATTTCTAGGATTTTTCCTTCCTCTTGCTTTGAATAAATACAGACATTCCAACTTGCATAGTAATAGGCTGTGTCTGTCATGTTTCTTCCTTCTCTTAACTTCTGATAGGAATTCAATAATAAGCATAGCTGTATCACTGTAATTTATGTTACACAAATGAAAAAGACATCTCAATACTAAATTTGTGGATTTTTTTTGCTATTTTCATCATTGTAATGATTTGTTGGGTTAAATTTATTTGAATACACAAAGAAATATGATTTTTCATCCTTTTTTTTTTTTTTTTTTTGCAAATGGCTCTATCTTTCCATGAAATCTTAATAAAGCTTTCTTTAATTCTTAAAAATGCCTAAGAACCTGTGTCTTTGGAAATCTTTCACTTAAAAAAGATTACTTATGGAAATCCAAAAAAATACTTGAGCATATTTTAATCATAAAAGAAAAAATATCTCAAAACTCATGGGGTTTTCTGTGATTTTACAGAGAAGACATCCAAACTTTAGGCTCCTAATCAGAGTATCAAACTATGGGACAGGAAGACAATTTTTTTTGGTAATAATATTTGTGATACCATTATGTCTGCATATGTAAATATTGGAAGTAAATGTATACACTAGTGCTGACTCATGCTTGTTTCCTTCTTCCTTGACAGGCTATAAAAAAGATGGGTTTAGCCTCCAGGTTGAGGGCAGAAGGATTCCTCATTTCTGCTTTAAAGAGCCACTAACAAGCATTTGAACTTAAGAGCTAAGGCATCACAGACCACTTAAGAGGAGGACAAAACTTCCCTCAACTAGAACAAGATAAACCCAAGAAATGAATTTCAAATGAGTGCTTACAGATGTGATCCACTCTATCAAATAACTTCAAGACTGAAGGGCTATCTGCTCTCTGAAATGTTGACATTCCTGTTTCTGACTTCCTCTTGCTATATTTAGAGTTTACTTAAGCATGTTATTTTCTATCATCTCCAAGATCTTTCTTCTGAAGTCTGCCTTTTGAAGACTGTGCTCTTTGGTAAAGAATGACAACCCAGTTTGTCCAGCACAGATGCATCTTCTTACCTCGTCTCTTGCCCTATAGGTAGAGGGTGTCACCCTCACTCCTGTGCTTTAAAACAGTGCCAGGGCTACCAGTGCAAGCTGGAAAGTGCTTACTCCTCCTGAGTATTGCAGAGAAACATAAATGCCATTTATGCCTGTTTGTCTAAATGATGTAATGTTCATGGAACAGGAAGAGTGTTCAAAGTATTAATCATGAAGCCAAAAACAAACAAAAAGTGCATGAGCTAAAAGGAATTGCGGAAACAGACTGAGAAAAGCATCACCTGCTCTCTGCACATTTAGGAGTTTTAACATCAGCAGATCTACAGTGTCTTGACAAAATAGTCAGAAGGGAATTTTTTGGCTCTACACATACTGCTATTTGCTGTGTGACCCACTTGAGTCCTACTTTTGTTCTTTTTAATGTGGCATTTGCTAAAACTAGCATTTGCTGCTGTCCAATCCATTAGCATCCCTCCTTTCCTGTTCTCTCCTTCTGCTGCAATATCCTACTTCAGATCACAGCACATGGAAGGCCAGGCTGTGCAGGACAGGAAACTGGCTGTGCTGAGCGTGCCTCCCAGAATAGGCTGAGCTGGAAGAATTGGAGGATTGCAGGAGAATTACAGTTGTTGTTGAAGTTTATGAAGTAAAGCATCTGAAACAGTTCAGAATTTCCTCCTAGGAACCTAGGCTTAATGGAGCATTGTGTACAGAACTGGCATGAGTTCAATAGGAAATCCTACAGAAATTGAACAGGATGGGAGAGACTAAAGCTGGCTCAGGCAGAACCTCGCAAGTAGAGAAACACCTTGTCAGGAAAAAAAAATCTATGCTTCTCCTAAACTGGGTCACTAAATTGATCTCCTAAATTTGCTGACTATGCCCAGCAAAGGCCTCGCAGCCTTACCAGATGACCCCTACCATTGCATAGAAACGAAGGGACTTCCGAAGTCTGTTGATGCCTGTTGTTTATTCCCATGCACTTTACATGTGTTTTGCTGCATGTTCTTGCAGGAAGGCACTGGAGATTTCCATGGAGGGGACAGTGGGAGCAGAGAGGACAGCACTGAGAGTGCCCCAACTCTGGGCAAGCTGCTGTATCAAAACCAAACCAAATGTAAAAAAAGTAAAATAATAATAAAAAAAACAGTGTTCCTGCCATGGAAGGATGAAGAGGTTTGTGGTAAGTAAGTACAAGCTAGGGCACTTTCTGGTAGGCTTGTGGAGATTGATATTGCAGTTTTTTAACATAACATTTAGGCTTTTCTCCTGAACAAGCAAACTATTTGCTTGAAATGGAGCAGCTACATGGCAACACATAGGTCAACCAAACAGCAAACTAAGGACAGTCTGCCAAAATTACTTTTTTTTTCCCCCGGTTAATTTTTCCTTCCTTCTTTCCTTCCTTCTAGTGTGCTGCTCCCAAATTCTTGTTCAGGCTCCAACAAGAGCTCAACCCTCCTGGCTGCACCTACCCATCGCACTGCGCACCTCAGGCACAAGTGCAGGTCTTGCACTTCCAGTAAGCTGTGAAGTATTTCCTCTTGGCTGCTCTGAATCTAATCCTAGCTCATGGGGACAGTTTCCCAGAAGGAATCAATAATAAAGCTTTCTTATGGATTCAAGTTTAGTGCTTTAATCATAGACCTTAGAGAAACTTGGCTGTTTTTTCAATGAATAAATGACTCTCGTAAGGTTAGCACACTGTTGAGATGACATACCAAGCACATCCCTCGGCAGCTAGAGGTGTATGAATTCTTGCTTGCAGAGGAGAACTTGTAGATTTTGCTGCGGGAACTTGTCCTGCCTTCAGCACAATGTTGCCATTCCAGCTCACAGCTCCCTGTCCAGTCCAGCTGACTTAACTAAATGCAGCCTGTGAGTCTGGTTCAGGAATGTCAGACACAGTGTGATCTAGCAGGACTGCTTCGTGTTTTCATCTAACACCCACCTAAAGGAGGTAGGAGTCTTTCAATTGATTTATGTGGGCTTTGGGTCAGTTTATGCAGAGTTTGAGCTGTTGGTTTAGTATGGATAAAAAGTTCCTTATTTTCTCCCTAAATTTAAAACAAACTCAGGATTGGAAAGCAAAAGAGAGGGAGGCTAAAGGAGAATTTTATTTCAACCTGTTAGACCTCATCAGTAGGGACTACGTAGAATCATAGGGAATGGACAGTCAGATAGATACTGCCACACAAGGCAGAGTTTTGGTGTATGCAGCACACCAGTGTACCTCACTCTTCTGTAAAGCAATTCCTGTGTTTTACCTGTAGAAAACAATTCAATTCCTCACACTGTAGGGCTACAGTCATTCCAAAGGCAAACCAGAACTAGCTCCTAAAATTTATGCAACTGTCTTACAGAACCGTGCGAACAGAGGCAAGGCATCCTTCAATGCAGAAACAGATCTGCCAGAGGCACAGAACTACTGGTGATTACAAGAAACTAGAGTTTTGGTGCCTAAAGCTGCAGCAAAAACATTCCCAGCTACAGGGGAATGACAAGAAGTCAAGAGTGAGAGGTGCAAGATGACAGCGGCTGACAGCACAGCCCTGGAACGACATCAATACAGTCACCCTATTTCCTTAAGACATACTACACAGATAGAAACACCTAAGATGTATCAAAGACACAAACCTTAACATCAACCAGTAGTAAATGGGCATGTGCTTCACAGAGCTCTACATATGTGTGCTCACTGTGAATACAGGTCAACTATTAATGTAAAGAATGGTGAAATGGTGAAATAAGCACTAAGTTAAGGCTTAGTGTGAGAGACGTGGAAGAAAAGTAAAACAAGAGGCAAGCAACAGATCTCAGAAAATATTTTCAACACCAGACAATCACAATCATAAGTATCATGCTGTTCCCTATCACCTCAAGATATTCCCTTCTGCCTTAGTTGCAATCAGTTGCAAGACTTTGTTCTCTCCTGGGGGATAAAAAAAGACAAATCTCCTACAGATTGGGGAAAATACATGATTCATCAAGAAAGAATATAGTTACTTAACATTTTCATAATGAACCTTTCTGGTTCTGTATATGAAGACATAGATTTTACGGGGCTATAACAGGATGTTAAATATATGACCAACTTATATTTAATTTTGATACTTTGAATGCTCATGACAGCAGGAATTGTACAATAAATAATATCTTTTTTTTTTTTTCCAGCAGGGCACATTAATTTATCATTCTGTTCTGGACAGGACTCCATGTAAATCTGAGATATATGTAGTAAAAGCAAAGTCCATGAGGCAAAAAGGCAAGTAGAGTCTCCTGCACTTGTTCGGCTCTCTCATTTTAGGCTTAGTCATTGCACAGAACACCTGAGCGTGGAGCAGTTCCCTCTGTTTTCCCTTGGGAAGCACCAGCGCCGCAGCTGCATTTGGCCGTTACACCGGTTTGTGGCCCTGCAGCCGGGCAGAGGACCCGCATGACAGCCTCCATGAGGGCGATAGCTTGAGACGGCTCACTTGTTTGAGAGCTTCTGTGGTTAATCCATGAGCCTGAGAGTTTGTGCACAGCTCAATCCTAGAGCGAGGAAGCTGTGACTATAAGCTATAAATTTCAAAGCGCTGCTTTTTGTTTTCCCCTTTTATGGCCTGCAGATCAGGGACCTCCTGAGACTGGGGAGATTGAGAGATCAGCCTCTCTTGAGCTTTGCTTTTGATTTGAGTTTGGGTTAAGGTTGAAACTGCCATTCCCTGGGTGTCTCTTTGTTTAGTGGCTGCTGAAAGGCATTGTTCTGCGCTCTGCTGCGTTTCTGGGAAAACTACTGCTATTGTTTGTTTTGCTCTCTTTTTACCCTTCGGTAACAAACGTAACAGAGAAAATTGGTGTCAAGGATGGATATATAAAACAGGGAAAAAATGATTAAATGGCTACATGTGGCAATATGCAAAGTTTCCAATTAAAAGGCACAGAGATTTTGTAAAATGTACTTAAGCTTGAATGTTACTTCTGTGAGAATTCCATTGAAGACGCAGCTCAATAGTGGCCTATTTTCCACTTAATGTTTTTAAAAAATATTTCAGTGCTTAAAAGATTGGGTTTGTTCACAATAATCTGGTAAAGTATGATGAAAAGACATAGCAGAGTTTCTAAAAATGCTTAGCTCCTACCACAACATCTTACCAATACAACATGAGTTTCATCTTGAAACAAACTTGAAGAAAGAACCTCTGAATTTTTGTCAGACTCAAATTCATTGCTCCTTGCTGTTCTTCTCTCTTTCTTTATTTTTAAAGATGCTGTTTCGTTTTGAATTGAATTCTTAAAACAAGAAAATTCTGTCAGATAATATGTACCAGATAAGCCAGCACTAGAAGATTCAATGGAAGGGTCATACTGTCACTGCAGCGCCTGAGCTGGGGAGAAGCTATTGGTGTGGGTAACCATCTGGTCTGTGGCTGTGAGGAGTCAAGTTCTGTTGCAGGGTCCTTTACTCTATCCATTTCTACAAATTGATGATTAGCTTTAAATATATTAAAGAGTGGCAGATTTTACATCAGATGAATTTGGAAATCAGAAGAAAAATACCCAACATTTAACACAGAGATAAAGAAGTGGTAGAAAGCAAAGTCACAACATTCTCTGCTACTGCAAGACCACCATGAATTTCCCTAAGGCCAAAAAGTCTTTATTGTATGAGACAGAGCCTGTGGGAAAACATCTGTCCACACTGCAGGGGCAGAACAGAAACCTGCAGGATTGGATCTGCTTCTACCATTTAGGTTTGCTCCCAAAAGACAAATGCCAAGGAGAAACTATAAAACTGACAAAGGGGATCAATTCCTGAGTAAACAGCCATACTGCCGGGAGAATGGTGTTTCCCAGACAATACTCCTTCCAAGAATACCTATCTGAAATGGCAATGAATATGGCTATTGAGACTTGAAAATCTACCATGTGGGGTGGCTATTGGATTTATTGTATTTCAAAGGGTACTGGATGAAAACCTGCAGGAAATGAATGCATTTGCTAAATTTAATCACCAGGTGATATGCTAATCAGTAGGAGAAAGTCCTAAAAAATATCCTAGGGAAATAAAGAGTTTGCAAAGATACAGTTCTTGCTTTAACTAAGGTAAGCTTCCTTCTTACTTATCTTCCTTCCTTCATGTGTGGTAGGGATATAAAAGGCCCACATATCTCTGAAGAGGTAACATGAGCTCTTGAAATAGACCCTATCCCAAAAGTTCTCTTCACTCCATGCACCAAAATAGGGTAGATACTTCTGAGTTACCCTCAGTGTAGAAGCACAGCAATTCACTAGCCTGCTTATAACACCTCTTGTCTGTAGATGGAAATCACAATATACAACGTTTTTCTCCTACATTTCCCTTAACCTGCCCCATTCTATAGTGCAGAGTGCTGTTGCAGTCATAGTGTTTAGGTAGGTTACCAAGGCCTGGAGTCCTTGTGGGGATCGGCTTCCAGGCAGCCTAATGGGTGGATAACGGACCTGGGTGTCATGGTGGATGACAAGGTGACCATGAGGCAGCAGGGTGCCCTCATGGCCAAGAAGGCCAGTGGCATCTTGGGGTGTGTTAAGAGGAGCATCTCCAGCAGGTCAAGGATCCTGCCCCTCTATTCAGCCCTGGTGAGGCCACTTCTGGAGAACTGTGTCCAGTTGTGGGCCCCACAGTACAAGAAGGATGTGGAGCTGCTGGAGGGAGTCCAGCGCAGGGCCACGAGGATGATCAGGGGCCTGGAACATCTGCCCTATGAGGAGAGGCTGAGGGAGCTGGGCCTGTTCAGCCTGGAGAGGAGAAGACCGAGAGGGGACCTGGTCAGTATCTATAAGTACCTCAAAGGAGGCAGTGAGGAGGATGGTGCTGGCCTCTCTTCACTAGTGGCCACTGACAAAACTAGAGGAAATGGCTGCAAACTGACACACCAAAAGTTCCACATGAACTTAAGGAAAATTTTCTTGACAGTGAGGGTGACAGAGCCCTGGAACAGGCTGCCCAGAGAGGTTGTGGAATCTCCTTGTCTGGAGATCTTCAAAATCCCCTAGGATGCAATCCTAGGCCACCTGCTCTAGGTTACCCTGCGGGTTGGACTAGTTGATCTCTAAAGGTCCCTTCCACGCTTAAGGATTCTATGATTCTAATGGCCTCCCTAATGGAAAGCTAGGAAGAGAATTTGGCCAGAGAACAAGGATATCAATAAAGAAATGAGTAGTTTGAGGACTAACACATATGATCAAGATCCTGGGGCTTAGTGGGTTACTTAGTGGCAAGCTACTACACAAAAAAAAATGCTGAAGTAATAAGAAAGTTTTTGTGACAGATTGTTTCAGGACTTGTTTCGCCCAAATTCATTTAAGCAGTTAACTTGGGCAAGCAAGTTTCCAAACGGTGCATCACCAAGCTGCAGTGACTGTAATGGGCTTGCTCGTTGCTCATGACAAATGCTGAATCTCTCTTTCTCTCATTAAAGAGTATCCAGCTAGCGTGCATTCCCTTGTATTTACCATTGACTGAACTCTTATACACAGAATTGCTGCAATTCAGTAGATGTGGTCTGCTGAACGATAGCTCACAGGTGATAAAGCAGACTGAAAAGAGAAAACATCAAGGCAGAGCTAGGTAACACACCATTATGGGCTAGGAGTACGGGGATGGTTATTTAACTTAGCTTTTCATTAGTGTGATATTTATTACATCTCTTCAGAAGAACTTGTAATTGAAGTGTTCGAATTGCCCCCTTCATAAAACAACATATGAAGAAGAATGTTGCAGTGATACGATCCCATTATGGGCAATAATACTACTGCGGAAATAGGCCAAGACTCTAAAATACAGATAGTGTTAGAAGTTTCAGAACAGGCTAAGGGCAATGTATCTCCAATTGACCTATAAGAACTATAGTCTTTCATGGAGATTTTTTTAAATGCAGGGACTCTGATTAGCACCAAGTCTTCACTAAAATTACATGACATATATGCTAAAAATGTAGGTAGACATTGTGGGTAGCCAAAATGGTAATAAAGGGGAATGAAAATGACTGTTTGAAAAGAATCAAGTATTGATTTCATCACCATATATTAAATATCACCTACTGGGAGTTCTCAGATCTCCTTTAAGGTTATGTTGAGGAGCTGGCATTTTTCACACTGAGATTTAAAAATTAAAATTAGTGGCAAGTGTGTGGGAGTTATGCTTCTAAGAAAAGCTGCTATCAGTTTATATTGTAGAAATCACTTGCTTCCTGCCTGCAAGTTAAAGTTCCCCAGGGAAGTATGTGATCACAATGTTATTTCCATTTTCATTTCAGGTTCAAGTTTCTTGCAGCAGGATAGCTTACATTACCTCTGTAAAACACAATTTTTATTTTATGATGCCATAAGACTTTGTCTCCTGGAGTAATATTTCCATTGTTGCTTGTTCAAAAAGAATATAACTGTTGATCTGGGTTTTCTTAACCTCACTGTGTATTGTAAAAACCCAACAATCCTCTAAAATCTTTTCTTATTAATGTCACTTCAGCTAGAGCAGCCAGGCAGAAGGACAGCACTTGGACTGAACAGGGGCGCTTAGAGCCCAGCAAATACTGAGGACTGTATTAGCAGCATGACTGGGCTTCAGGGAAGCTGGGCTAATTTGAGCACCAGCCAATACTCAATGTTGCAGCAATCATTTCAGCTTACAACCAACTATCACACTCGAGGGTTTGTGCCTCTGGATCAGACCTGAACAAGACATACAGCTGAAATCCACTCTGAACATATTCCCTAGTGCAAAAACGATCATGACTCTGCTCTTTTGTTCCGACATCTCTCAGCAGGGGAACTGTGTCTTCCTCCGTGTTTGCAGAGACCATGTTGCGATAGAGCCACAGCAATGGGGAAACTGAGCTTTTTTAGGGCACTGCCATGTACTTCATTGGCACTTGAAAGAGTGTGGGGAGCACCAAAAGTGCCTGCAAACACACCTATGGATGCAGCTAAAATCCTGGGAAAGCTGGACTTTTCATGCCCTGACTGTGTTTGTTGTTTTGGGGATCTCAATGAATGGCTCAGGTGGTAAGTCAGAATATCTTTTGGATTTATTTCTTACAGGCCATGGCTGGGATCTAATATAGCTTTTTAATTTCCTGGAAGCTGAATTTTAGTTAATTCTTGGTGGGACTTTGAGTTCTGCAAGGGCCAGATCATGCAGTAGATGGAACCATAAATGCACTGTTCTCTCCAAGTCTTGTGCTCACCTTTCCTACCTGTAGATTTCTGTGGTCCCTATATTTAGCCTCACCAGTACTGAGTAAACCATAAGGCTAAGTGAAGAAGCAAAATCGGTGCATCTTTCCTGCTTACCTCTGCAGGGGGTCAGAGACAAAAGAAATGCCATACTCTTTGTAAGTCATCAGTGATCTGATGAGCTAAATGTGGCTTCTGTATGTGGACTGCATATATCTTTGTCATTGATCACTAATCCTTACCACTTGCTGTGGTTCGATTTATTCACTGCTTTAGAAATAGAAGTCATAAATTTGATCACGAAAAAGAAGAATCTGCCTGTTTCTTCCAGAAAAAAGGGAGTGATAAAAATACATAGAGGACTGGATTTTCTCTCCTCCTGGCAAAATCCTTCACTTAGTCAATTTATTGACAAAATCTTTCAACAAGTCAGGGATTCCCAGCCCTGCAGTGAATTCACATGGAACAGACACAAGGAGCCACTGTCCTTAGGAGATATTGCCTTCAGGATGGTTCCCTGCTGTGGACTGGCTCAGCTGCCTTGTCTGTTATCTCCTGGTTTATTCTGCTAAGTATCTTTGCCCTTGAGCTACGGTGCAAATCCATGCTAACCTCATCCACTTGAACTCTGGCAGCAGTCACTACCCAGCACAGAAAACCATCCCAGCTGTGTCCTGAAGAGGAGCATGATTAACTCTGTGCCAGAGGCTTTGCAGGAGTGCCCGCAAGCAGCAGTAGAAATGCTGGGATTCCTGGGCTCCGGCCTGTACTTCAGGAGCAATGTGTAAATGAGGGCAGAACAATAGCTACAAAACCACTCCCAGTGAGGAAAGAATTCTGGAATATTTGCTCTGAAATGCAATAGCATTGCAGGGAAATTTTCCAAGAAATGTTACTGAATTCTCAATTCTTGGTAAGCTTTTCAGGTGAAGGAGGTATCTAAAGAGGAATTTTACTCCCTGGTACCTAGCCCTGTGATGTTGGAAGGGATATGCTGCTTTATGGACACATCTGCAGGATTTCTTGAAAGCCAGGCTGTGTCCTAAGTGGCATCGCTGAAGAAAGGATTTCATCATGGACAACATCTTTGGGAAGCCAAAACGCATCCCTTCTCCAGGGGATGACTCAAATCAGTCTCTTAGACTGATTAATTTCAGAGTATTTCAAGTAACCACTCTATTTCTGTAAGGCGTCAATCCAGGCTTGGTCTCCCTAGCTGCCCTGTGACTTGTGAACTCAACAAAAATGAAACGTGCTCTGAAGGGCGTTCATACAGCAAGCAGGATGCAGAACACATTGCTGTCCGGCAGTGCAAATCTCATAGTCAATTGTAGTAGGAGGTGTAGATAGGGATGGCTAACTTTTTCTGCACCCAACTGTCCTGCCAGCATGCCACTGAAAGTTAAAAGACAAATCCGTTGTGTGGGGTGGGAAATGCAGCAGAATTAGAATGCTAATGTGGTATGCATCAAGGCAGGATATGAATTAAGGCTTCATAAATCAGGCATGTTTCAGCTACTTTGGATATATATCTTCAGCAGGATATGGTCCAAGATCAGGGTGATCACAGAAAAATGATTCTTTTTCTTCTCCTGAAACATGGACTCATGATTTCTGTTTTCTTTCCCATTTGGCTCAGCAAAAAGAAAAGTATTCAATACAAAGTCATACATTTACTTATTGAGAATTTCATGGCATTCTTAACTGTCAAAGAAACACTTGTGGGAAACCTCTTGCTGCTCTTTGGGAGCCCAGGCTTTTTCAGGCAGCTGCTCTGTGACGATTGTGGTGCTATTGCCAGATGCGGGAAAGGGGCTCCTTGTTCCCTTTTCCTGGCCTTGTGTTCAAACCCAATTAGAGGTGGGAAATAGTTGGCATTTAGTTTTCTATTTGTAGCTCAAACACAAATTTGTTAAATTAGTGGTCAGAAACCTTGGGCTTTCTGAAACCATGTCCTTTCCCTCCATAAAGAACTCCATAGCTGCTAGTAACGCATTCTCTCCTGGTCTCGTTGGTGCTGGATAATGTATTTTTCTTTTCCTCTCTTTATGGGGGGCTCAGTCATGCCTTCCTTGATGGTTTTTGCGACTGGTAACTTGTTTTCTGTCAGGCTTGTTGGTGTAACAAAGTTTTTTTTCTTAAGACACTATATTCATTTGACATATGTCCATCATTTATAAAGACGGCAAACAAAAGCACCAGCCAGAGCTAGACTTTTATGTCACATCCCTTGTTGGAAGGGGAGATTAGCTTCTTCAGATAAACAGGGCTACATCTGGGCTTGTAAGTGTGCTTACTATATAAATAAAGAATAAGGAAAAGGAATAAGGATAAGGATAAGGATAAAGAAAAGGGAACATTGATTCCATTTGGAGCCAAGCATCCTTCAAACATCTGGGAACCATTTTGGGCCTTTCTCTTCTGCAAAATAAACAGTCATGGAGCTGACTGCACAAAATCTGTTGCTGTGAAAGCATTTAAAGGTGAGGCTGGGAGGGAGGCTGCCTTCAGCACTGCTTGGCCCAGCAAGCTGCAGCAGATTGGTACCTACAGTTACTGCTACTGTCATTACAGCTGTAGGAGCTGTAATGACATGCAGCCGGCTGGAGACCCGTTACCTCCCAGGTCAAGCCAAATGCCAATGAACTGAAGCAGCATGAATACTCCCCAAGAGAGTGTTCACCTCCTCATGCACAAATGTGTTTGGTGCTGAAACTCAGTTCTGCTGGATGCGCGCTTAGCAAAGCAAGCACACATCTGCTTCTGCTCACAGAGTGTCCTGGGGAATCTTTCTTTGTTTTCATGCGGAAGTACAGGCTTGAGTCTCCAGCTCGCACTTTTTTAGCTCCTGCAGACTTTTGTCTTTCTGGTGATAATAGACAACTAAACTGCTGTCAGCTTCCCAAAGATTATCACATTGTTAAAGTACTAGGTTCAGTAACTCAGCTCTGCCTGGATCAAATCAAGTATTGTTTTTGTTGTGCCAGATTTTAGGGCTAGCTGTCCCCTGCACACTCAGGCTGTAAACAATCTGCTTGGTAACTTTCTTCTTATGGCACTTCTAAGAAACCGAAACAGCATTTTGAAAATAACTCATTTTTGAATTTTTGAGTATCTTGAAGACAGGTGGATGTAGAATTAGGGGTGCTAAGGCAATTTTGTGCTACTAAATTTAAAAAAAAATTTTGTTTGTAAAGAAAGCCATGCTCGATTTTTATCTGAAATGCATTTATCCTGATTTGATGCATAGCTACATCATCTGTCTGTGTTAAAAAGATATTTTTTCATATTTTCAGCACTTTCCCCCTCTTAGATCCATTTAAATTCTTCAAGAACTCAATTGCTTCAGTTTTTTAAATATCTGCTCATTTATCAGAGATAGTTCTCAATGAAGACTGAACACTATGGTCCATTTGCTACATTGACTGTATAGGACCCTCAGATCCTGCAGTGGTAAGTACAACCTACACATGTGCTTAAGAGCAGTTTCTCTTCCAAAGCATTCTTAATTTCTACAGACAAACAAAAACACAGAAACAAAGACCTGAATTGGCAAAGATGTTCAAGTGCCTGAAATTAATGAAAATAGGGTACTTAGTATGCTTTCTTTTTAGCCTGCAGCAAAATGAAATGCATGCTCTTATGGCAAAGCTCTTCAGATCCTTCATGCCTTACCTAACACCTGCATGAGTTTCCACCACTGAAGCCTCCCATGTTGCCTGTAGTTCTGCAGCAGACACATACACAGCAGCACAAGACCTCATATGTCACTGAGCCAGAGGGAATGAGAAGGATTCTATGGGCAGTGGTGAAAACGTTCTCCTTGGAGACCTGAGTGCCTCTGCTTTGATGGTTTCAGTATTTTTCACAAAGGAGAGTAGCTCCAAAGACAGATACAGAGTATCTTGTAATCCCCTTTGCATCTAGGAAAGATGGTTACTAGGATGTGTGCAAAGAAATTGGAAATCTGAGTTCACTTTGGGGCTCTGGAGAAAGAAATGACCTCGTGGGCCTCTAGCTTACTTCATCCTGAGTGTTCCGGCTCTGCATTAGTGGGGAACTGAACTGCTGCTTCCCAGTCTTAATTGATTGGTTGATTTGTGAGGGTACTGCCTTGGGAGACTGTGATGGCAGGACACACTGATTCTTCCTCACTCTCCTTGAGTGATTATGGTCTCACAGCATTACTTTGCTCCCAGGACCACTTAAGGCCACAATGCAAAACAGAAGGTCTGTGCAGCTGCCTGTTTGGGATGATACGATGTCAGGTGCAGTCACACCATGAGTTATAAAAGTCATCCATGACACTGACTGCCAATGCACTGGTGTCTGTAAAAACGCATGACTGATGAAGCCATTTCCATGTTATTGCCCCTTGAAATTAATGAATGCCTCTGAGCTGCATTGTGGAGTTGCTGTCTTCACTGGAATTTACTTTTAAATAATTGACTTTCAGCCCTTCTCTCGACCCTGGAAATACACTGATGTTGCAAAGGCTGTTGACTGCCTAATCTTCCTTGTTTTGGGAAAGAAGGGATACTTCAGCTTGCTTTTGTTATGGTTGCAATTGAAATTAAGATCGAAACTCTTATTCCAATATTATTTTGAACTTTTTGTTTGCAACTGTTTCAAAAAGTAATCAAAATCCTTACTGATCAAAATCCTGACTGATCGAAGGGAACTTTGAAAGCCACCAAAAAAATTATCATGACGTCAGAAGCAAAAGCAACTGCATAATTTTCCTAGATACGCTTAAAATAGTAGCTTTTAAAACTCTAAACTTACGAAGATAATTATGCAAAATTCCAGGTTTCCATTTTTGATCATGACCCTACAGAAACTCCAGTGCCTAACTTAGCAACCAAGCTGATGGATCTGTTCTGAAAACCCGTCTTAGCTTGTATAATATGTGCTAATTAAAAAAAAAAGGCATAGCACATTTACTGATCTCTCTGATTCTCTACCAGTCCACTGAACACTTCGGTTTGCAGAGCTTATAGCAGTAAAATGTCTGACTGCTCCTGCCAAACGACGGTGGATGCAGTTACAAAGCAAGAGCCGTTCATTCAGCAGTGTCTTTGCCCTGTGTGTGTGACAGCGGATTTCCTGAGATGTGTTTATAAAACCAAATCCACCTTTCTCCTGCATAGATTCATTTTGATTGGGCTTGAGTCAATGGCTGATAAATTTGCCCATGGAATAAAGTTTTGCAATGGATCTAACCAAGCTCAGACCTGCTTTCTTCTGTGTTCCAGGCCTTTGTTCTGCCAATTCTTAAGAATATCTGTTGTTTCATAAGGTCAGTTATCACAAAGTGGTATATGTCTGAATAATCTAAACCACGTGTGTGGGTTTATCAATTTTCTTCCTATAGTCACCTGATGAATATGTGACAGAAGATGGTATTTCCATCAAACCTGGAAAGCCCCATTCATCGAGTATCTTTGCCAGAGATATCTTCGAAATTTTTATCCACGTGCAACTTTTTGAGGATACAGATGTATAATAGAATGTTTCTTGGTAATTAAGAGAGTTTGGATTTATTCTTTGCATCCACAGGTGCAAGTAAAAACTTGCCTGCATGTGGTAGTTTTCTTTAAAGCTCCAGCACACACTGTCCTGCCCGAGTGGAAGGTTACCACAGAACGGTGTTTTAACAACATCTGATACAAATTAAACCTGAAGGGTAGGAGAGTCTTTAAGGAAAAAATAAAAATAAAAAAATACAATGATGACGGCTGTTGGGGTGGCAGTGGCAGCTGTTGGCGTCGCCTCACAAGGCCACTGGGCTGGCAGTGGAGGCCGTTGTGGTGGCGGCTGTTGGTGTGGCGGCTGTTGGTGTTGCCTCACGTGGCCATTGGTGCCGTGTCACGCGGCTGTTGCGGTGGTGGCGGCGGCCGTTGGTGTCACCTCATGCGGCCATTGGTGTTGCGTCGTGTGGCCGTTGCGGTGGCGGCGGCGGCCGTTGCTGTCGCCTCACGCGGCCGTCGGCGCCGTCTCACGCAGCCGCTGTCCTCGCGCCGCCGCCCGCACGGCCTTGGCGCGAGCGGCCTCTGGCGGGCCGTGCGGGCGCCACACGCTGCGGCGGCGGGGCCGCCTCTGCCTCCCGCCTCCCCGAAGCAGCCGGCGGGCTGCACCTGTGAAGAACTATCATTCTCTGCCTTCATGCCCCTGAACAGCTCCAGGCTTTACTGGATGTCGCTGAGATTTTGAATTCCTTCAAAATAATCTTGAGGCCTGTGAGTGTGCAGCTCTGATAACCTGGGGTGTGCACGTGTCTGTCTCACAGGGCCAGAGGACCTGGCGTCTAGTGGTTGCGCTCGTGCTTCTCCCTTCCTTGTGCTTCTCTCTTCCTTGTGCTTCTCTTCCTCGTGCTTCTCTCTTCCTCGTGCTCCCCAGGAAAGGCAGCTCCTTGCAGCTGTGGAACCACAAGGGATGCAGCGAGCAAGGATCAGAGGAAGTGTCTGAGAACGTGGTGCTCTGCAGCTAGGATGATGCCTGCTTTGGTGTTCGAGGCAGGATAGGATTTCCCAGCCCTACAGCTAAGAGGGTCTAGGGAGGACATTAATCTATTTCCTGACTCATACAATCATAGAATCATAGAATTATTATGGCTGGAAAAGATCTTTAACATCATCGAGTCAAACCCTTCAACACCATCCATGCTGAACCATGTCCTTAAACACCCCTTCTAAATGCTTCCTGCCTAAGTTAGTGTTGAATTTTGGAAAAGGCTCAGAGCATAACCCCATTCGGGAAGAAAATGGGATCAGTGGGAGTGATGACTGCAGTCATCTACATCACTGCGCTCGCAGGAGACAGCCCTCACCCTCCGGAGCACTGCTATGGAGAAGCATCAAACAAGCTATAAGGAGCTTAAAGAGCATTTCCTGGGATAACGAGTGTTTCAGGAACAGCGCCTTTCCCGGGGGAAACGCTTCCACCAAGCTCCTGAAGATCCTGAGGACTATGGTGTAGGAGAAAACTGGGAAGGCACTTCTAGAGTGGCCAGAAATAGCCACTAAGTTTACCTTAAGCTCCGATTCCTGCAGCTGGAGGAGAAAGTAAATACATCCACTGGTCAGGGGAGTACGCCCCTCAGGAAGAGCGCGTGCTTTCACAGTGGTAGGTTTGGGAAACTAATACTTGATGGTGAGAAGATGCATAGTTCTTGCCCTCACCCGAGAAAGTGTTTGAAATGTTCTGTGCGCAGAAAACAAAAGAAGATGGAGACTAAAAGGTTGCGAGGGGTAAAACAAATCAAAGCTGGACTGGCAAGAGGGCACTGCCCCTGTGGCTTGACTACCTGCTGAGTTCATGAAGGTGGAGGTACCTTCTTGCAAGGGGACTTGCATTAGAGACAGCTGACACTGTAACTGATGTGTTTCCCCTTTTGACCTCTTTGCACTCTGACCTGTTCTGCTGAGTCCATTAGTTTCCGTGTATTTCAGCCTTGTCTGATAACTTTCACCCTTGTCTGCTGTCTGTGTATCTGTCTGAACTGGTCCAGAAGTGACTACCTCATCTAAATCTACTGCTTAAGAAGTCATCAGGAGATTGAAATGCGTAACTGCGCGTTCTCATGCAACTATAGTGCAATGTAATACTCCCTTAATTTTTTTTAGGTCTCTTGAGAATGATCTTCTCTTTAATCCATTTGGCAACAATGCAGAATCATTTTTGGAGTAGAAGATGGATTTTATTAGGGCTAATTATGGGACATTCCACAGTCTCATAAACAATCAGGCTCTGGAAATTATTTTCCAGCACCAGTTCCAAAATTTCCAGAACACTGGTAGACATTCTGCCTTAAAAGAGAGCAAGTATAGAAGTAATTTTATTTTTATAAGATATTATATATATATATATTGTTATTATAAGAATGAGACAATAAAATTGGCAGTGACTCTGGCAGGCTAGCAGCCTTCATGCTCCCATGCTTTTTAAAATACTATAACAACAAAGAGGAGTAATTTGGTTTGGGACGTTGGTTATGAAGTTACTGAGGATTTCAGATACTGGGTGGATAAAAGCATGGTGAAAGACAGAAAAAACTATGCCCAGTGTGAATGTGCAAGACTGTGGCCTGAGAGAAACCCCCACAATAGGCATTTTGACCAAATGCTGGATCACTTTGAGAAAAACTTTCCTCACTGTATAAACACACTTATTGAAATGCAAATTTGGCTTTTTCTAAAAACGTCTCTTTTAAAATCAAACCCACAAGAAGGGATTGGAAACCTCTCCTTGAGACTTTTCAGCTGTTCCCTTTCTCTCCCGTCTTGACATTTTCACCATCAGATCTATCAGCCAGGGCTTCAGCAGTGGCTCAGCCCTCTCCCCATGTCCTCACCATCAGGAGCTCTTCAGTTAATTCTTGCAGGCTCCCTCTGTCTGATGGCTCCTCAGATGGCTCCTGTTTGCCTCTGATGCCTCCTTAGAAAACCTTCTTTTTCTATATGGCTGTTTTCTTCTCCAAAACTACTCCACCCATTATCCTAAGGTCACAGACCTGTTTTGGCCACATTTCCCTTCAGGAGCCTTCCTCTCCCTGTTTCACTGTGCTCTCACGCATCAGAATATCTGAAGTCCTGAGAACCCCTTGCACTTTTCTCCCTTTCGTTTTTGCCCCCTATTTTCTGCAACTGCATAATGCATCCTGGGTACAATCCTGCTGCATCACACACCTTGTTTTTAATCTTCCAGCACTGTCACTCACCAACAAACATAAGGTAAAAAGAAAATTTGTTTCTTATCTGTGTGTATGTGCAACCTCTCTAACTCAGATTGTGCTTTCCTTACCAAAAATCGTGTAGGGCCTTTTCCCCCCAGCACTGGATCAAAGATACAAGTTCCAACTATTCTTGGACAACTGTTGTCATGGGCAACAACTAATTACAACATACCAGCCAGTGCGCTGAGTTTCTGGAACCTATTTATTTCACAAGAAGAGTAAAAGCAAGAATAGCCCTGGAAAATGCTACAGCCTGGATAGTCTTTCAGCAGAGGAAGGGGAAAAAATCAATATAATTGGAGCTCCCGCGTGTCCCTTTGATGTCTCAGTGTCTGCAGCCAAGAGCTTCAAAGGCAGCATCTCCACCTTTCTTCTGAGCGCTGTTTTTTACTTTAAAACCAGGTTGTAAATCTAGCAGAGCAGTTTTAGTGGTTCTTAGCAGCTTTTCTTGTGACGTTTTCCAGGTATTATGTACGTACACAGCGTTATTTTGTGTATTACTCACTACGCTGCCCGAGTGGTGGAAATTTCAGAGTTTTAATTAACCACCAAGTGTTACCACCAAAGCAAAGCGGCCACAGCACGTGGTGAATCTCATTCCAGGATATTAACAGAAATGTCACATATGAGATATTGGGGCAATTATACGTCTTTACTGGGCATCTCTACATTATCCAATGTGGTACCATCTCCAAGCACGGATGCCGCATATAAAATGCATGGATATATATGGATATATATATGGATATATACTGATATATATGTATATGGATGGATATATATGGCTATATGTGGATATATACGGATACATACGCAGCTAAGGTGGGGAGACCAGCAGCGAAACTAAACGGCGACCGGAAACCCGGCCCTGCCGCCACACGCCGCGCGTCGGCCCAATGCGCAGGCGCGGCGCCGGGGACTACAACTCCCGAGAGGCCGCGCGGC